>MNCI01031498.1:1397328-1496586 GCA_015680685.1 Gnetum montanum
GGGGGGGGGGGGGGGGGGGGGGGGGGGGGCGATAAGCTTTTGTCTTGTTGTAGGTGACTGAGGGGTCATCTTGCAACATTGAGCTATGTTAAGGTTTTGGATTTAATATTTCTTCTCCAGCTTGTACCTCACCTTAACAACCCCCCACAGTAGGCAATAGCAGCATCATGGCCAAATCAGCTATGCTCGTTACCATGGCCATCACGGTGGTTGTAATGGTTCTGTGTTGGGAATCCATGGCAATGGCGGCAAGGACGACGTCTTCCATGTCTGTGGTTGCAGGCAAAGGAGGAGGAGAGGGAAAGGTCAAGGGTAGGAGCATGAGAGAAGTAGGGTAGTTCACTTGCCCTAAATATTTCTCGGCATTTGGACTCGTGAATCCTAAGTATTACTGGCACAAGGGTTGTCCTCCCAACATTGTTTTGTGCAAAACGTTCTGCATCGAAACAATTCGTCATCCTAGGGGAGACTGCACCAATCTCTTTGGTTCTTCCATCTGTTGAGGCCAACCTCACCCATGCTAGGCATAGGGCCTTGATTAACAATGACAAAGTTACTTTTAGACATCTGCTCTTAATGTTGCGTGGAATTTAAATTCTTTTACCTAGACTTCTACCAAGTGCCTTGTTTCTATTCTGCAATGGATATGGGTCTCCAATAGCTTGTGGGCTAAACGGAAGAAAAATATCACATAAAGTACAATGTGACCATGAATTCATATCAAAACAGTGCAGATTGAACAATCCACAATAGTGCAACATCAACAATCGTATTTTCTCTGCAAATTATATTAAAAATATTCAAAATTAGAACATATTAAACTGTGTTGCAGTGCAGTGCATCCGAAAAGAAATTAACAGCACCGATACACATGAATGTGTTCCTAAGCTTTGTTGGCAATGGCGTTACATTAATATATAGTTTTTCTTTATAAATAAAATAAAAGCTTAAGGTTTTTGTGTGTGTTAGTTTTATTTTTAGGTGGCAGCAATTAGGGTTAGGTTTTCTCCTCCCTTTAGGGCCGCTGCTATAAATAAGGGGAGAGGAAGAGATTTTCAGGGGGCTTCTCTTGCGGGCAGATCCGGCCCTCCTGCAGCACCTTCTGTTCTGTCCGCCGCCGCCTGCAACGCCTTCTGTGCCTGCCGCCGCCGCCTGCGTGGCCTTCCATGCCTACCGCCGTTGCCTGCCACCGCTATTCTTTACGTTGCTGTTCCGCCGTTCGTCGACTGCCGCACTGCCACTTCACCCCGTTGCCTTCTATGCCTGCAGCATCTCTGTCTTTTCTCCTGTCTGCCACGTCGCTACCATTGCCAATTTCTACCGTCGCTCCTCCTGTGCCCATCGCTATTTTTCTCCACCTACCGCTGCGCATCCTTCTCTGCCTCGGCCGCACGTGAAACAACAACCTCTCTCTGTTCTTCCACCCACAGTATCCTGTTTTTTGCCACCACCTTGGTCCGCCGCATGGATCGCTGCTCCTGCCGTGCTGCCTCCTCTGTTACCACGTTGTGCTGCTGTTTCTCCTGCGTCGCGCTGCTGATTTTGCCGTCGCCGCACGGCTGCGCTGCTGTCCTGTGCTGCCACATTACTTCGTCTTCTACCGCCTCTACTCTGGATCTGCCTCCGGAGAATTACCTCGTCCCCCGACGCTGCCACCTCGCATCGCGCTGCTATCTTCTTCGCCGCTGGCTTGCCCGCTGCTGGTTTCCCTACCCGCAGATCTTGCACCCTCCGCTTCTCATGCATACGCCATCGCCGGCATTAACGACGAGCAGAGGATACGTGGTTTTCTTCCGGGGGTTTTAACTCGCTCCTGGCAATTGCTGTAACCCGTTTCGTATCAATCCCTTGATATTTGCCCCAGACAGCGACCTCTTCGCCTCTGAGGATGCATTTGCTACTGCTGTGCATTTTCCGCGGCGCATACCTTGCGTTTTCTCGCTTCTTCTTTCACTGCTGCCAATCGTCCACCCGCCGCTGTCCATCCCTGCGCCAATCTTCTGCACACAGACCCTGCCCAGCTGCATCACGTAGATCTTCGCCCTGCTGCTACGCCCAGGAAAACTTCTGCCTCACGTTAGATTCCGGCCCTCATTCGCAACTGCTTCGGAAACAACGGGGCATATGAAATTTGACTTTTGAATTATTTATCATTATATAAATTGCACAAATTGTTTTAAGCTTCTAATATTAAATTAAGTTGAAGTATTTAAATATTAAATCAAATATAAGCTTTGTTTTGATATTTCATTTAAAATATTGTTATTACTGTTTTGTCATATTGTCCTTTCCAGCTGAGACTATTCCTGGTTTCGTACCCATACGGGAGGCACCCTAGGCGATAATCTCCTAAAACGAGTTTTCACAGGTGTTGGCGGCATGTCCAAAATTTACACATCAACACCATCTCCATCTGCGGCGTGTCCAAAATTTACACATCAACACCATCTCCATCTGCTGCGTCTGTAGCTTCCCTACTCACGACTAATTTCATTACTACACTCTTTCCTTCTCCGGCCCTCCTACTCTTACTCCTCATCAGCTTCTCTTCCTTGGGTAATAATTCACTTTCGTCGGTGAATATATATATTTATATATTTATCATGTTGAGAATCTTTTTCTTTTGTAAATAATATTTGAAAAGTGATTTTCTTGAGAATTGCTTTTTATGTTTAAAAAAGTTAAAATTAATGCATTATTTCTAATAATAATTTCCTTGCCAAAGTTTACCTCTTAACGTCATAATTCTCTATTTTTTATGATAAAATGCAGCGTCTGCACCAAAATTAAATGAATATTCATACATATTAGTCTCTTTTTGACTTATGATTTTCCTTTTCCGGTAAGTTCTTGTATTTAATTGTACAGTTCTTTCCGCCTTGTTTGGAAACTATAGGGGACGGATAAAAAAACCGTCGGCTACCAACGAACCAATTATTTTAAAACATGATTCCACCTACTGGCAGCCAGAGATAAACTGTGAACGATCTCATGCTCCAAACACGATAATCTTTATAAAATCTGTTTACAAATACTGCAGCTTTTTTTTAATTAATTAAAAATGAGTTACAGGCTCAAAACTTCACAAGATGGATACAAATTCTACAGATATATTAATTGAAACGAACCGAATTCTAAGTTACAAACATCGTTGTCTTTGACCAAAATGTGGTTGGTTAGAAATACACATTCTTTTAATTCCGGAATTGTGGGTTTGATTCTTACTATGTTATGGCTATGGCAGCAATAGAATGGAATAGCTTTGTGGTAGGACTTTTTTCATTTTTGGGTCATATGTACCGTCGTGTGGGCAAGGATTATGCTACCTGCCTTGAGTTACATAATTAATTTAAAATAGAATTCCTAAACCATTTCAAGTTACACAACTTAAAATTAAAGTCCTAACCATTTTAATACCATGGTTGAGCTTTTATAGTCTCTAAGGCCCTTTTAGTTCTAAACCATCAAATATTCCTTTCTAAATTCAAAAAATCATTTGGTTGTACAAGGTTGAATAAGATGATTTTGGTTGGATTCATCAAATACACTAATTTCTATTAATTTTTGGATTCTATCTAGAATTCACCTCCAAAGGAGTAGTCTTGAGAATCACTCAACCAAACAAGTTCTAGAGGAGTTGATTTCATTAACTAGATTGAATTTTGTATTCCATTGATCCATCCGAGAGTTGTTGAACCGAAACATTTAATTAACGGTATTTACCCCAAGATATATAGTCAAATTAATTAGAACTTTATAACTCAATATTATTTATCAATAGAACTCTTAACTTGCAGTTGTCATCAAGAGTCTTACCACTAGCCTAATACCTCATTGATTTATATTCTATTTATCAAGTGGTGGGAGTTGGCATGGGGCTAGCATACCCCCAAAAAATGAATAATAATATTAAAAATATTCAAAGTACATCATATCATTAAAGAAAGAGTCTAAAGAAAAAGCACAATAATTCTAGTGATGCCTTTTTAGGTTTTCATTTTTATAAGCAATCTTCAGAGAGAGGGAGGTGCTGAAGTCCAAAAAATAAATATATTTAAAAAATTAGATTTAGAGTATGAAAACAAATAAGTAGAGACTCCAAAACAACAAAAATAAAAGGCCCAATAGTTTTAGGATGCCATTTCAATTTTTCATCCTTCAACTAATCCTAAAAAACCTCCCCTCTGAGATAGGAAAAAGATCAAATCTTGCCCTTGTTCAGAAGTACCCAAATGGGTTTTCACTTCCTACTAAAGGCTTCCTATTACTAAAAAGGAAAACTATAGAGAGAAACATTTAGGAATTTAACTAAAGCATTAGTTGTTGATTGATGTCACCTTGAACTAACAAAGGAAGAAACTTAGATAGAGAATGTTTATGAAAAATCACATTACATTGAAACTTCCAAATGGCATAAAGAATAATAGGACAAAAGCAATGTCAACTATGAAATTGAAATCCTTGAAGTTGAGGAGTATCACCAAATAAAACTTCATCTAATCCTAGTTTAAAACCATGTAAATACCCACTACACCATGTCCAAGAGCTATGAGCAAGTGGACAAGTAAAAGAACAATCAATAAATGTATATTCTATGTTGTATATAGGACATCTTGGGTCATGAACACCCAAATGAGAGTGCCAAATACCAGTAAGCAAACCTTGATGAATTAAGTACCATAGAAAATGTCTAATTTTTGAGAGAGTACTGGCATTTCATATCTTCTAAATTTTATGCTTCCATAACTACACATTGTGATTACCCTTCCAAAGATAATTGAATCTTGGCCATATATTAGTACTAGAACAAATAAGAGTATACACAATCTTGGTCTCATATGGAAATACATGATTGCAATTAATCTAAGAAAAATCAAAAAAACCATCATGAGAATGTTAAATAGCTAAGGTTTTGTCCAAACTATCCAATAGATCAAAAAATGTAGACTTTTCAGAAACATTAATGCCCTAGAGACTTTGACAGTCAAACCAAGTAATCCACTGATTATGCATGTGAAGAGATGAAAGGGAGAATATACCAAGCACGCACCATGTACTACAAAAGAATGGATGCTTAATAGCCCATGGTTCATTATAATTGAAAGCTGCCAAGGAGAAATCTTATCAAGCATAGAGATAGAATCAATAATATTTTTAAAGTTCCAAAAGCATTGATAAAAATCCAAGAATTTCAAATATGTTTTATGAAAATAGAACCTACATAGTTATACCTTTTGGAAAAAGGATCCAATGTAAAAATGAGTATCTCTCCAATAACCACTACCTCTAGGGTTACCCATTTGAATGAGATTTTAAAAAAGAATGTTCTAAGGATCTCTACCAAATAAGCATTTAACCACCCACTTGGCACATAAAATAATACCCTCCTTATAACAATTTATCAATCCTAATACTCCATCCTCTTTGTGAGAAGTGCAAATATCTTATACAACATGACAAAATCCTTTTGTAGAATAACTACTACTCAAAAGAAAATTTCTTACAAGCTAGTTAATATGATGATATGTAGAAATACTAGTAGCCCAACATGAAGCATAATACATGAATAGCCTGAATAATATGTTTACAAACAATAAACTTACCCATCATTAAAAGCTTATTCTCTTTTCAGTTAATTGTTTGTTTGTTAAATTTTCTTCACTATAACATCCCATAAAGTTTTTGAAGATCCACCAAAGGAAAAGGAAATTCCTAACAATTTGAAAACATTTTATTATTGTAAAAAATGCCAAGATTTAGATAAAGGTCATACTTAAACCCCCTTATTACAAAAGATAGAAGATTTAAACCAATTAATTTGAGAGCCTCAAAGTCTACAATATTGATCAACATAATAAAAAAGATAGTATGTAATAGCTTTGTTATTTTTTATTATAAAAAACAAGTCATCTACAAAATGCATAATTACTAAAGTAGGAACATTGTTTTCAATAAAGATGCCTTGTAGCAAATTATGTTCCTAGTCCTTTTGTATAACAGGACATAAAAAATCTACAGCAAGGATGAAGAGATAAGAAACAAGAGGGCAACCTTGCCTAACTGAGCATTCAAGCTTGAAGATCTTAGTAATTACAACATTTGTAGCCACAAGTGCATTAGCATCTACAAAAAGAATCTTTACCATCCCAATAAATTTTCACTAAAATCATATTTGTAAAGACAAGTAACAATAAATTTCTATTTAATTTTATCAGATGCTTTAGCATAATCAAGATTCAAAAAAGAAATGTCTTAATTTGAGTACTCAACCCATTGCATACCCTCCCATGCTACCACAACAATATCCAAAGTATATCTAGCTTTGACAAAGTCAATTTGCACTGGAGTAATTAACTAAGGAATAGTTAGTTCTAATCTTCTAGCAAGACATTTAGTCAAAATTTTACAAACAAAAATAAGAAGAGTAATAGGACATTAATTACCAATGTGAGATAGGTCACCATCCTTAGGAATAATTTTAACGGCTCCTGTATTCAACTCTTAACCAAGAGAACATTACTCAATGGTTTTAACAGAAACACCATAAAGGTCCATACCAATAACATCCCACTGATTTTTAAAAAATTCAATGAGAACTCCATTAAAACATAGATCTTTATCATTGGCCAAGCTAAACATTATATCTTTAGTATTAGTACAAGAGATATCCTATTCAAGAAGATAGTTGTGATTGCCATAAACAACATTAGGTAAATGATCACAAGTAGAGAAAAAAATTACATGATTAAAACCCTTTGAGACACATACACATTGAAAATTTCTTTTAAGAAAAGCATTGATAATAAGAGGATCATAACTAATTTGACCATCAACTTTTATAGAGTCCATAATAGGTAAATTATCTTTACCTTGTAAGGATTTAAAAAATTCTTTGCATGTTTCTCCCTCTACTTTCAACCAGTTGAGATGATTCTTAATGAGAGCACTCTTAGCATTATGCATATCCCATTTTTGTTTGATTAAGCGAACATAAGAAAGTCATTATTGAAGATCAATATTAAAGGAATCATTATGTAAAGCAATGTTGATCTATTGAATTTCATCATAGATTTTTTCTCAATCTCGCTTTGTCTCTTGACATATTGATTACGTAACTGATGAGTGGCGAGATACCCCTACACTTAACCATACAAATATGAGCATAGCATACACGATCCGATCGAACTCTATAGACTAAGTGCCTACATGCCCTATGGAACACTTAGGGTTAATTATTTGTTGTCTTCCCAGACTTACTTGTAGTTGTCATGGTGTATGGTTAAGTAAGTCCGAGGTATATGATTTTTATAGTTTTTATGTTTTATGTCTCCTATGCTAACAAGATGAAGGGTTGAGAAACTAATTACTAAATCTAACTAAGAAACTAAGTCTAAATTACCTAGCGTCAGCATATGTTCCCACTTACTGTGCACACCTTGAACCGATGCAACCGTGGCTACCAAATGCTAATCATTGCTAGGATCACCACACGTAACGCACATGCTCGAAGTGGTCGTACTGAGGCACTTAACTAGGAGAAAAGGGTTGAGAAGGAAAAAAGTAAATAACGAGTAATAAATAACAATAAAGAAATCCTATTCCATGCATTGCAAGGTTTATCCACAAAGCTCGTCTTTATTTCTGTACACAAACTTGTGTTTAGGTACAAAGTCTACTCGAATAAAGATCCGTTCACTTGGGACTCCTACTATAGGCACATGGAAAATATTCTATCTCTGGAGTGATCAATCTGCTAGAGTTTCCCTACCATTTAGTCTAGAATGAGGAAACAATGGAGAGCCGCCTCTTATTTATAGATATGATGGTGCACTGCGATATTGCGTACGTGATATTGCAAGGGAAGACACGATATTGCGTATGCGATATCGCGACAGCTACAATATTGTGTCCCATCATACCACCATGACTAAATAAAAACTTGTCCTTGATTTCATTACAATAATATTGGGAAGGTATAGGATTATTGACTCAAAGAAAACTAATGGGATGACATGTGAATGGATCATCATTACAAGACACAACAGACTAGTGTTCATGATAATAAGGGTGAACACCTTATTACATTGACATCAGGCCTCATTTGGTAGCTGAGAGAAAAGAGAAGAGAGAAGAAGTCTTGCTGCTACCAATGCCCAGGTTGCACCTTTCTTTGTCCATCCATAAGCACATCATCGGTCTTGCTCCTTGCATAGCTGCTTCAGCACTGCTCCATTCCAAGTGCTCCTTCCAGATTCGGTCCGTTGTTGCATGATTGCCATCTACACACACAACATAGTCTTATATTAGCAAGGGTAAATGAATTATCATGTAATTGATACCTTGCTTCGGTGTAAGTCCATTGGCTAAGTTGTGGTATGGTTGATTGCGGATCTAGAGATATAATAATGATGACTACAAAAAGTGTAGGGGTTAGGAGAAAATTGAAAAAATTGGGTCCCATATCCCCATGACTAATCGTGAACCTTCGGTAGTGAGAAAATGGAAAAAGAAAAGGAATAAGAAAGATGAATAAAAAGAGACAACTAAGACATTGATAAAGTGGATGTCAAGATGGAAATGAACATAAGAAAATGGATTGCAAAATGTTAAGGGATAGAATTTAACTAATGCACCAAATAGGAATGTTAGTGGGTCCTCCCCAAAGTAGGCTCATGCCCTTAATGCCCTAACAAACCCACATTCAAAGCGTCCGTAGGCTCTAGGAATTTCCTTTGGAACAAGAGTTAAAGTCTTAGCCGTAAGAATTTACCAAAAATAAAACAATGCATCTACCAAAATATACACTAATGATACAACCGACAATGAGGTGAATAATGGAGAGAAGGATGGAGAGAATAGAATGGAATGGAATCCCAAGAACAAGGTGGTGTACAGCCCCTTGTGTGGTTCATGATTAATGTGGCTTGGCAAATCTCATTCCAACTCTGGCCTCAAACCAACCACATCCAATGACTTCGCATCAACGCACTTGACCAAACCATCCACTTGAATAACAAGAATGCTTCTTCCAAGAGCCACCACCATTCCGACGAAATAAAGGAGAGAGTGAAAAGCAAGAAGGGGCCTCAGTTAGAGGGAATACTTTTGGTTTCATAACCACTACTTGTAGCCCAAGAGATTATTTTATCTAAGGGGTGTGCTTTGAATTCTTACTTTTCATTTTTTTCTTTTTTTCCCTTTTTGTGTTTTGTGTTTTTATGCGTGAGAACCACACCATGCAAAGAATTCTTATTTTTATTGTCTCAGCTTTCGATAATTGGGGAACATCGGACTGACAAGAAAACTCAAGAAGAAAACATATAAGCACCCAAGAGAATGGCCAACACAAATGCATCAAGTTCCCTTGAAGTCACATTCTTTTCAAACCTTGATTCCATCCTTATTTTGAGAAGTACCTAGTCACCGATTTGTTAAAGTTCTTCTTGGAAAGGGAACTGTACATTTCCAAGCCAAGAGAGACCATAGACTTGTGGATGAATAGATGAAGTGGACTCATTGCTTGCCATATCAAAAGAACATACCTTAGTATCAACATCATAACTTTAAGGTAAAAACCAAACATTAGTAATCAATAAGAAAATAGTTCATGCCATCGTGAAGAACACTTATTGGGTGACAAACTTACAGGATGGATCACATGCACGCACACACACACACACACACACACACATAAAATGGGAAATTATAATGATGTAAAAAAAACAAAAAAAATTAAGAAATTTGTACAAACAAAAATGTGTTAAACAAAAATGTATAAAACAAAAATGTGTAAAAAAAAACTTCTAAAACAAAAACGTGTAAAAAAAACATGTAAAACAAAAATATGTAAAAAAAAACTGTAAAAGAATTGAGGGCCTCCAATGATTAGCATAGGTGGCCATCTTCCCCTTGACTAAATGGAAAGGAAGAGATCCAAAATAATGAGCGCCTATTTGAATTTCGTAAAAGTGCCCAACTCCTTCCAACTGATGTTCTCAGATTAAGGGGTGGGAGTTGGCGACGCTCATATTCCAATGTGTCTATGCCTTTGTTGTTAACATGAGTTTCCTTAGTTCATTCCATGCATATTAGTTTGCTTTCCTAGTAGCTGTCAACCATGGGGTGTCTACTACTGGTGTGGTTGCTACATACATGCACCTTTGGATTTGTGTTTCTTGGGCAGACTAATCACATGGAAGAAATGCTGAACATTCTCCTATGTCATCATCCTCTGAGTCACTGTATGTGATGCATGGAACTTTCTTCTTCCTGATCTTTCCATATATGTTTATCTTAGATATCTACAAGGAAAGATTGCGGATCCCTAGGTACGCATCTACTGTACTTAGCCATGGCCTTTCCATTATAATTGGAAAGCCTCCATTGTTACTATTAACTTCAATCACTAAGAAATCGGCTGGGTATGACCACCCACACACAATGGTAATAATGTCCTTCACCAATCCCAAGGGAATGGTGATGGACTAGTCAGCTAGCTCCAATTGAATGTTCCTCTTCTTAAGTTGGGGTAGGTTCCAGGCTTGATACATTTCTCATGAAATTAAGTTGACTCTGGAACTTGAGTCAAGAAGAGCCTTATGTGGTGCATTTTTGAAAATTTGTAAATAGATTAAGGGGCTCCCAAGGTCAAATAATTTCTTAGGAAGGTGGCTTACCTTGATCGAGTTGGTTACGGTATGTGTTAGCATAATCAAATGCGTATAGCTTGGTTGGACTTAAGGGTGCTCCAAAGTGTTAGATGGTGGAGGCATGTTTGTGGACTCAACCACTTGTTGTTGTGAGAGTTTGTCTAGGCTTCTGGTTCTAAAGAAGGTCTTCTCTTTTTATAGTTGTCAGAACCAGCAACAGGTTGAATATTTACAACTCTCACAACGTTACGTTGCTACGGTTGAGTGGGGAGTTCCCTTTACATTGTTGGAGTAGGTTGTATGGGAACTACAGGTGGAAGAGGTGCGGATGGAGTTGGAGGATGGGATGAGTGTGGGATGCCTCCCAGATGAGAAGGAGTCCTCCTAAAGTACTCCTGAACTTGGTAGTAACATTGGGGAGCTGTGTGATCCATAGAGTCACTTGGAGAAACCAGCTACTACACATAATATCCATATGGGTCTGGCTGCCAGTAAGGGTACTGTTGTGTTGGTGGTGGCATCTCCTATGATTGTGGGTGCTGCCACTACTAATGTTATCTGATGGATTATGGAGGAGTTCCACTTAGATAGTACATTAGTGGTTGGTGGAACTGCCTTGGGTTACCTTGAGGATAAGGTAAGCTTCGGGGTGTTTGCTGTTGGTTAAGTCTCAGATTAAGTGCATACACCCCAGACTCTTGTAGATGTGAGATAATTGGACAACATCCCTTAGGATGGTAATATTGGCAAATCTCACATCCACCGTCATCATCTATGTCAGAATCCACAACTTCATTAGAAATAAGAATTTTCCCCTTACCCTTGTTATGTGTAGGGCTTGTATCTCTCCCCTTTGTCTTACCTTTGTTACTACTTCGTTCCTCCTTAGACTCTTCTATGATTTTCAAGACACTTTTAAGTCTAGATTCTAAGGAATCCCATAATTGGTCTACCTTAGTCGATACTTCTATTGTTAATTTTTGAATTGGCAAGGTTTTTCAGTTCACCAACTCTTCGAGTGGTGACTCATCCTCCTCATCACAAAATCTCACTTCCTTCTTCCAAAGGGAGGGATTGTGGTTGTATTCTTCTGCATTCTCTCTTCTTCATAGCTCACCTTCTTCTTTTACTACTTACTCCAACAAGCGATGTAGTTCATGGGCTCTAAGTTGTGATAGTCTCCCTTGGGCATAAGTCCCAAGGGTTCTTCTAGTTTCATGCCTTAGCCCATCCACAATGTGGCAAAGTTGATCCCGTTGAGTGTATCCATGGCCTGGGAAACGATGTAACAATGTGTAGTAGTGGTTCATTGTAGCATCCAAGGGTTCATGAGTACCTAGTTTCCAGCCTTGGATCTGCTTACGCAAATTAGACACTTTGGAGTACGTCTGATATTTATCGTTGAAGAGTTCTAACATCGTACACCACGTCCTGATGGTTTCCGATTCTAAGGACCAGTACCAACTCTCTGCTTCCTTGATGAGTGTCCTAGGAAACAAATTAAGTTTTTATCACTCATTTTCTATGTTCTTCAAGGCATAACATCATGGAATGCCTATAAATGATGTTGCAAATCTGAGC
The DNA here is from genome assembly GCA_015680685.1 of Gnetum montanum. Lineage (NCBI taxonomy): Eukaryota > Viridiplantae > Streptophyta > Gnetopsida > Gnetales > Gnetaceae > Gnetum > Gnetum montanum. The sequence goes on from MNCI01031498.1 coordinate 1,409,559, forward strand.
TGTATCCCCCTTCAAAGCGTGGGATATTGTTCACATCTAAGCGTTTGATCTGGCTATCCTTTTGATGCCTTGTTGGAATTCTTACAGTGTCTGTTATGTCAAGAATAATTCAGGTTGCAAGTAGGGGCTCATCATGATCATCTCTTTCATGACGCCTATGATGTCTTTGTTGTTCCCTACTTTCCCTTCGGTCTTGCCCTTGTGCTCTCTCTCAACTTTCTCGTTAAAGTCTTTAATTTTTCCTATCTCTATCCTCACCATTATGTTCATGGTGGCTGTACCTAGATGTGGAAGAAGAGGGTGAGTGATGAGATGAAGGAGGAGAAGAAGGGAAACCATCACCATGATGATGTTTCTTGCCTTCTCTTCAGCTGCTTCTGCCTCGATCGTGATGACGATCTAAGTGCCTGTCCTTAGTATGAGTTGTTGTTCCCTCTGTGAATAGTTGACATTCAGGGGGATCAGAACTAGTGTTATGTATTGTTGATCGTAGGTTTTGATGCCTTACCTCCTCACCATCGTTAGGAGGGGGAACATCATTTGTTATAGAACCTGTTATAATGGGTTCCTCATCTCCTATTTCGCTAAGGACATGCGGACCTTTGCCCTTCAATAGTGTATGTTGGCTCTCCTGCGTTGAGTCCCTAATACATTGTGCTTCTATGGGATGATAATCCCTCATGTCAAAGTCTTCTACAATGTATTCAGCATACAGTTCTATCATGCTAATCTGTGCCAAAGCACAGAGGAGCATGTTAGGGACTCATCAATCAGGGGGTAACATGATGTTACCTTGCAAATCTCTCCATTGCAATTGTTCATCTTGATGGAGGATAAAGGTAAAGTCTGGAATATACTCATCAAGATGAGTATAGACTATCTGGTATTGTTGAGGACTTGGCTGATTTCAGTTATGTGTTTTTGACTGCTGACTATTTCATGTATTGTCCCTAGGTGGTGAATTGCTTTTGTTAGAAGAAGAAATTATTTATCTGTGTGCTAATTTTATCATTATAAAATTTTTCTTTTAATTAACCCAACGGTTCTTTTAGGCTCCCAACGATGTGAGTGATATCCTATGTTCTATTCAGCGCACAAACACTTAGTCCCTGACAACGGTGCTAATGATGAGTGGTGAGATACCCCTACCCTCAACCATACGAATACTAGTGTAGCATGTGCGATCCAGTCGAACTCCGTAGACTAAATGCTTACACGCCCCATGGAACACTTAGGGTTAATTATTCATTGTCTTCCTAGACTTACTTGTAGTTGTCACGGTGTATGGTTAAGTAAGTTCGAGGTATATGATTTTTATAGTTTATATGTTTTATGTCTCCTATGCTAACAAGGTGAAGGGATGAGAAACTAATTACTAACTCTAACTAAGAAACTAAGTCTAAATTACCTAGCGTCAACATCCGTTCCCACTTACCGTACACACCCTGAACCAATGCAACCGTGGCTACCAAACGCTAATTGTTGTTGGGATCACCATGCATAACACATGTGCTAGAACTGGTCGTACTGAGGCACTTAACTAGGAGAAAAGGGTTGAGAAGGAAAACAGTAAATAACAAGTAATAAATAACAATAAAGAAATCCTATTCCATGCACTGTAAGGTTTATCCACAAAGTTTGTTTTTATTTCCGTACACAAACTTGTGTTTAGGTACAAAATATGCTCAAATAAAGATCCATTCACTTGGAACTCCTACTGCGAGCACATGAAAAATATTCTATCTTTGGAGTGATCAATCTGCCAAAGTTTCCCTACTATCTAGCCTAGGATGAGAAAACAAGGGAGAGCTGCCTCTTATTTATAGATATGATGGAGCACTGCGATATTGCGTACGCGATATCGCATACGCAATATCGTGAGGGATGCGATATCGCAACGGCTATGATATTGCGTACATGATATCACGGCCATGCAATATCACGTCCCATCAGTAACCAACAAGCAAAATTATAAATATGATATATAGCACACATCCACCAGTCAATCCAACTTGATTTACTAAGGGGTCTCATTTCTGCATTTGAGAGAAACATTAAAATACCTTTTCTAGAAGGAGCAAAAAAATAAATATGCATTCATATGAAAAACCTAATAATGTTGAATTGGAGATTTAATACCAAATTTCAAATTAAGAGAAATTGGAAAATGCTGTGAAAGAGTTGCATATTTATGAATTGTAACCTTTTTATTACAGAACCAAAAAGAATAATTGGAAAAATAAAATTAGTCAAGTCTCTAAAAAACTCAATTATCATCTTCATCGAGGTCAGACCAAATAAACTAATCATGATGATGAAAATTTGATCTAGGAGTATTAGATAAACAAAATTGTTCCTTAACATCACACCAAATAAAAAGCCCATGGCTTGCAAGTTGAAAAGAAACTCCACCAATTTTATCATAAGAATTTTCAATCATATTAAAATCACCACCAAAAAGCCAAGGAATGTTCAACAAACTTTACAGAATACACTACCACAAAACAATTCTATCTATAGAAGTAGTAGGAGTATAAATATTGCAAATACTAAAAGGACTTGAAACACCTTGAAGAATAACCCAAACTACAAAATTATCTTTGATATGAAAGATAATGTTTTAAATAGAAAATGATTAATAATAAGAGTTACACCACCTTGACCAACGTTATGATTAGTAAATAATAATTTAGAATCATGAAGAACACTATTACTAGCTATAACTATTGATGAGTAGTAGGTATCCCCTATGCCTAACCATACAAATCACAAGCGTTCACACATGACTTAATCAAATTCCATGGATGGGACTAGTTGTGGCATCTAGATTGTGATGCCTTGATCATAGTTTGTTGTCTTCCCACTTGGACTAGTGGTAACTTTGTCACATATGGTTTATTCCAAAGTGAGACATATGATTCTTGATCTTATTTTGGCCTTGAGTTACTCCTAATCATAATAAAGAAATCAATTATTTTAACTAATTAACAATGGAAAGTAAAGTCTAAACTAGCCTATAGGTTATGAGTGTTTGTTCCCAGCTTACCATACACATCTTGAACCCACATATCCACTACTGCAATTACCAAGTGCTATGCTACTAAGAAAACCAAATAATAATGCTACTGGGATTGCCAAGCAAATACGTGTTTATGCTCAAAACTAGTTGTGCTTATTCTACCAATTCATTAATATGCATGGAAACATAAATATTAACTAAGTACATGAAAAGTAAATTTCATGGAAAGTAAATCTAATTTAAGTCAAAGTGCTACAATGAATAAGAATTAATCTTGATCTTATTGCCATTCATGGAATGTGTCCAAGTACATTTCCACTCAAATAATATGTTGTACAACTAACTTAGATCCATAGTACAAGCACTCATTGACTATTCTCTAAGACTATGAAATGAAATTGCAAGAGTTTGACTATTCTATTGACCAAAAAGTATGTCAATACACATAGAACACATATTTATAGGTAAAGAATAGATACTATGTGGATGGGGTCCCATAAACATAGCAAATGCTGCATTGATGAGCTAACACCACTTCAACAAGGATCCATTGATGAGGCCATGTTAACAGGGGCCCATCAACATGACACTTTGATGCTTCATACCCCCATGACTAAATGAAAACTTGTCCTTGAGTTAATAGGATAGGACTAAGCTTTCCATACAAAAAATTAGGAATGATGGTATTATTAACTATCATTAACTACTAGTTGATTCTAAGTGCCACATTACAAAATTTTAACTAAGTGAATGCATTACAAAATGACGAAATGAATGGATAGACATTAAAGATTACAAAATTTGTAGACGTCTTTCAAAAGTTTGTTGAAGATGATTCTTCTTGTTGCCACTAGTGGTTGCAAACTTCCAACCTTGATTGTTATGTTGATTCTTCTCTAGTTATGTAGATCATTCTTAAAGTATGGCTTGAAATTTCTTCTCATCATGCTATGAATCTAGCAAACATGCAAGGTTTGATCTGCTATCTTGTATGTGATATGATTTGTCCATGGGTATATCCTTTGTTGTCCCCTTCTTGGCTTCATTTTCATACCTGGGAAAAGACCTTCTTTCTTAGGCATTTATTTTAGCATCACCTGTAGTCACAAAAGGATCAACATTAGTTTTGGTAAATTTTCCTTAATAATTAACCCTTTTCAAATCCCTTAGTTTGCATTTAAGCATGAGGTGATGATAACATACTATGCCCAAGGGTACGAGGTAACTAAAATCATCAAGTTGTTTACATTATTTTGATCAATTACCTAGTAGTTACCCTAATGTTTGAAAATAGGATGTTGGAAAAATTTTAAAAAAATTCAAAATGGACATCCCTAGCTCCCATGACTAATAAGCATAACTTCGGAAGAATACAAGTTTTTTAATAATTAAAACCAAAGGTCTAATTCAGATGATTGCCAAGAAATATTAATAAAAAGGGAATCAAAAGGTAGGAAAAATTAATGAAACAAATGAGAATTAGTCCCAAAATTATGCATAAATTCAGAGAAATCATCACTGATGTTTTTGAAGATGTGAAGGTTAGTTCAAAGCCATGATCAACAAAAGTTATACAAGTGGGTCCTCCCTAAAGCAAGTTCCTACCATAATGCCCTTGCATAACCACTTCTATAGATGTAAATGAGCACTTGAGAAGTTATATATATATCATGCCTTTGTTCCAAAAAACACACAACTATCGTGGTTGGGATGTTGCACTATACTACACAAAACCAAAAGGCTCACAATCACATGTAGCAATGAGGTGAATAATGGAATGAGAAGGAATTGTAGAGATTGGGATGTAAGATACTTGATCATGTCCACAATAGGTTCGTGTGAAACATGTGATTAAAATGATCAGCATACCCATCCATCCAAGTTTAGACCAAGTCCATACCATGAATAATGACCTTGCATTGATGTGTTCTATCCTGCCAACCACCATGAATCCACAACCATCTCAAAGAATAATCATCACTCCAAAAAGAGAAGAAAAGAGAAGAAAGAAGAAAGGGCCTTAGTTAGAGGGGTGCCTTCAGGCATGGGTAACTTGTCTTTCCAGCCCCATATCTAGTGCTTATAGCTTGTTATTATATCTAAGTGTGCTTTGAATTTCCATTATTATTTTTTTTTGGATTTTAAATTTTTTGAAATGAGAACCACACCATGCAAAGACATAGCTTTTGATTTATTAGTCAATGAAGGAGTGATGATACATTCTTAGGGGAGTCATGAACCACATGAAGGAAGTCAAGAAGAGAACCTAACATGTCCCCTTGAGATCACACTTGTTGCCATTCCAACTTGGTCATTCTCTCTTTCTTCAAGATATAATGAGAATTCATTAATTTTAGTTTCATGAAAGAAGAACCAAATTGTTTCTATGAAAAATACCTTTTATTTAGAGAATTAGAGGGATGGATGAGGTGGTCTCATTGCTTTACATAATTACTTATCCAATCATCTTGATAGCATAGAACAAAAGCTCAACACATAGCATTAACTTCTACATCATGAATTGGCAATATTATTAATAGAAACATAAAATACATTCATAAACATTAAAAAAATGACTTAGGAAAAGAGAAGACTATAATGAAAAGAAAAGAAAAATATTAAGAAATGGAAAACATATGAAGAAGAAATTTTTTTTGGAAGAAATAGGAAAATGATAAAAAATTGTAAAACAGAAAAGGTGAAAAATACTTATTTCTGCTTGAACCAGGATAGAGCATCTCCCCTCAACTAATTTTATGGCCACACATTTAAGAGATGGACTACACAATCCTCTGGTTATACACCACTAGTTTTCCATCTGTTACCATTACTAATTTAATTAATCGGATGGTAGAACATCTAATGTTGATGATAGCCTCATTTGGATCATTTGAAGATGTGTCTTCATTTGGACTTGAAGGTATTTCCATTTTTGGGAATCTAGATGTGTATTATTCTTCTTCTTAATTTTCTATTTTAATTCACAAGTCTCTATGTTTAATATCCTTTTATAGTGTATAATCATAGTGTAAGATATATGTGTCTAAGTCCTCTATTTGGTTCATTTTCTTAAGTCTAGAACTAATAAGTGAATTAGTTGCTACCATGCATCTTTGAAACAATTTTATATTCTCATTTTCAAGCCACTTAGTATCTTTTGGTTTAGTTGCTACTATGTAGATTAGTTTTTGCTCATGCACTTGCTCTTGAACTTTATTGTTAGTTGTGTTAATATTTTGAATTTTTGACCCACAACTGCACCCTTTAATATTATTAGTGATGTAGGGATTCTTCTGTCTCTTCACAGTGGTAGGTTCATCATTTTTGTTAGGTATTGAAGCAACGATGGATGTTGACCTTTGCGTATGTTTAGAGGACATTAGTTGTGAAAGGCAAGGTGTTGTACTTGATTGGCATTATGATGGTTTGGATGAGTTAGTAGGTCCACGAGTGTTGTGCTTATGTGTGGGAACCATCCTAAAGAAAGGATGTTTTTGAGATTTTGGTGGAGATTTATTAGCATTATCATTTCTATGTATGTTTACAGCACAAGTGCAATTCTTTTATTGATGTCATGGTGTTAAACCTTCCTGTGTTATTGGTGGTGAAATATGGTGGAGGGAAGTATGAGAATATTGAGTATATGATGAAGGATGAGAGGTGTGAGGTGGTGACATCATAGAAGATGTTATAGGATGATGATGTTCGGGAGAGTGGAAGTAGTGATTCGAGGTAGAGGAAGTGGAACTAGTCGAGGAAACAAGTTGTTGAACATAATATTCGCATGGCTTTAGTTGGCAGTAAGGGTAGTGCTTGTCTGATGATGGCCTCCCCCCAAGACTGTGGGTTTTACCACTACGTTGGATGATAGTGTTGAGGCTGGTAAGAAGTTTCACTAGGATGGTATGGTTGGTTGTAGGACTGTCTATAATTACCTTATGATAAAGGTAATTTCCTAGGAATTTGCTTTTGTATGAACTTGAGATTCAATGCAAAAGCCCAATACTCATGTAGATGTAACATGAATGTGCAATAGCCCTTTGGATGGTCATATAGGTAGATTTCACATTCATCATCCTCTTCAATGGTTGAGTCTATAGCATCTTCTTCTATAGCCATTTTTCATTTCTACCAATTATTGTTCTTACCTATCTATTGGTCCCTTTTCCTCCTTTTGTTGTGGTTGCTTGATTTGTTTAGTGTTACTCTTCCATCTATGATTTCTATGAAAGTTGTAACTTTCTCATCTATTCATTTTGACATCATATTTAACCTTGCTTCAAGTTCATTGATAGACTTTTGTATTGACAACTTTTGTTGTGAAATCACCTCATTGATAGCTGCCTCTTTTTCCTAATCATAGATATGGACCTTCTTCTTTTGAAGAGCTAGGTCCCAGTGATATTTCTTAACATTATCTCATTTACATAGCTCTACTTCTCCTTTGCCACATGTTTGATTCGCTTTTGGATCTGATGGATTCCTAGTTCATATAATCGACCTTGAGCATACATCCCAAGGGTCTCTCTCATATGACTATGAAGCCCATCTATGATGTGGGAAAATTGCTCTTCTTGAGAAAAACCATGATCTAAACATTTATTCAATAGAGAATAGTATCTATCTAGGGCCATATCCAAGGGTTTATGTTATTCTTATTTCCATCCTTGGATTCATTTCCTTAGGTTGGATACCATTTCATAGGTTTGGTATTTCTCATTGAAGAGTTCCAACATTGTGAATCATTGATGGATTGAATTTGGTTTCAATGATATATATCACACTTTAGCTTTGTCTATTAGTATCCTAGGGAAGAGCTTAAGCTTTTATCATCCACTTTTAATGTTTTGTAAGATGTAGGCATCATGGAAGGCTTGCAAATGATGTTGTGGATCAGAATCATAGCCTCTTGAAAATGTATGAATGTTATTCATATCAAGCCTTTTGATGCAACTTTCCTTATGATGCTTGGTGGGTATTTTGACTACCTCTATGATATGCATCATGCTCTTAGTGGCCATCAAGGGTTCAGCATCATCAGACATGTTGTGGTGAAAATTTCTATTTCTATTTGTTTGATTGTGATAATTTTTTCTATGCTCATTTTGATATCTTTGATTTTTCCCTTGGTTTCTATTTCTATTTTTATTTCAACCCCATAGTGGAGCTCTATCACTATGCCTACATCCATCTTTGTTAGAACTAGATGTTGAAGAGGAAGAGGAAGATGAGGAACTTTTATAGTGTTTCCCATGGTCCCTTGATTTATCTTTTCTAGGTTTTGAGGAGGTCCTAGGCCTTAATGCCCCCCTAGTCTAGGAATTACTTCATCTCCTATAGGATTATCTGCCTTAGATGAATGTAGTTGTTGAGTGAAGTCAGGGTGGTCACGAATAGATAAAAGCCCTACATTAGGTTCATCTCTCCAATTTTCTTCAATATATATCTCATTAGTTCTCCAATGAATGTGCTCTTCATATGATGCATTATTGCTTCCATGTGAAAGAGACATTGTTGTTAATTAATGATGTGTATGACTTAATATTTTCTAAAAGATAAATCATTAATGTGTTTACAATAATCGTGTATAATATAACTAATCTAGATAACTAGCACCATCCTTGGCAATGGTGCCAATGATGAGCAATGGGTACCCCCTACACCTAACCATATGAATCATAAGCATTCACACATGATTCGGTTGAATTCCATGGATGGGATTAGTTGTGGCATCTAGATCATTATGCCTTGATCACAATTCACTATCTTCTCACTTGGACTAGTGGTAGCTTTATCACATATGATTTAGTCCAAAGTGATGCATATGATTCTTGATGTTATTTTTCCCATAAGATACTCCTAATGATAATAAAGAAGTCAATTATTTAAACTAATTAACAATAAAAAGTAAAGTCTAAACTAGCCTACAGGTGATGAGTGCCTATTCCTAGCTTACTATACACATCCTAAACCCATGTATCCACTACTGGGATTACCAAGTGCTATGCTACTAGGTGAACCAAACAATAATGCTACTAGGGTTACCAAGTGAATATGTGTTTATGCTTGAAGCTAGTCGTGCTCATTTCACTAATTCATTAATATGCATAGAAACATAATCATTAACTAAGTACATGAAAAGTAAATTGCATGGAAAGTAAATCTAATATAAGTCAAAGTGCTATAATGAATAAGAATCAATCTTAACCTTATTACTGCTCATGGAATGTGTCTAGGTACATTGCCACTTGAATAAGATGTTGTGTAACTAACTCAGATCCATACTACGAACACTCACTGACTATTCTCTAAGACTATGGAATAAAGCTGCAAGAGTTTGGCTACTCTATTGAACAAAAAAATGCTAATACATGATGGAAGTACATGTATTTATAGGTAAAGAATATATATTACATTGATAGGGCTCCATAAATGCAGCAAACACTACGTTGACATGGCCTTGTCGATAAGGCAACACCACATCAATAGGGCGACATCAACAAGGATCCATCAATAGGGGCCTATTGATGCAACACTTTTGACACTTTAGCAATTATATCTAGATTGGAAATCTTAATCTCTTGAAGAAGAATAAAATTAGGAACTAAATGTTGCATGCAAAGAAAAGCACCAACAAATTTTTTCCAAAGTCTATTAGTATGATCCTAGATATTTCCTAAAAATATTAACATACATAGGGTAGAGGGTGAGGAGGCTCCCAACCTATCAGTAAAATTAATATTTTCAAAAGAAATTATCTCCACATCTAAAAAAATAGTTGTAAATGAATTATTAGTAATTATAATATTTTGAACATGCTAACTATTTTGACTATTTGACATATATTCATTAATGGATAAACTTCCTCAATGTTTTTTATTATTAAAAACTATTTAAAAATCATCTAAATCAATAAGAAGATTATATGAAATCTTAGAAGCATATATTTATTTCCCCTTTGTCACTGAAGAATTTTTTCAAACTAATTTTATCAAAACCTTCCTTACAACAATAAAAGAAAGGGACAAGCTAACTATTGAAATGTTAGTAGAAGAAATCATTGCAACACTTGTAGCCTTTGTAGAAAAATCCTTAGCATAATCTTTAACATTATAAAAGGAAACCTTAGTAACATTTCTAGCAGTTGCTTGTTGATGTTCTTGCATTACCTTTTTGCGTAGCATAAAAGGACATGAATTAAACATGCGACCCTTATAATGACAATACTAACATGAATTTGGAAGACTATAATAAACAATTTTCTATAAATAATCAATTCTACTAGCCCATATATCTTGATTTCATAGGATTAATTACTTCTTACTAAAGAAAGAATACGTATCTTGCATGCTTGAATTAACCTTGTATTACAAGCATAACAACAAATAGTTCATCATAATCTCATTCTATTTGAATGACATTGTATTTACAACCACAAGAAATAATCTAATAGAAGACTTTAAGACAAACATAAAAAATGAATTTGAAATGAAAGACCTAGAAGAACTAAGATATTTCCATGGAATATAAGTTGATCAAGATAAGGAGGAAATTAAGGTTCATTAGACTAAACATGATATCTCCATTCTATAAAAAAAACAAAATCAACAAAGAAAAAATCACCAAATCTCCTACTTCCCCTAATTTAAAACTAGGAAGCAATGATAAAATAGCTCTCATAGATGATACATTATATAGAAGCATGATTGAGGCACTCATATTTCTTTGTCATACAAGGCTAGACTTATAATTTTTCAGTTGTTTCTTATCCAAGGATATGCAGGACTCTAGACAATCTCATCTCAATACTCTTATTCATGTACTTAAATATGTAAAAGGCATCTCAAATCATAAACTTATTTACACCAAAGAAGATTTTTTTTCATACATATTTAGATGCTAATTGGGGAGGACACCAAAATAATAGAAAACTCACATCAAGAGCAATAGTATTGTATGAAAATAATGCAATATATTAAAAATTAAGAAAGAAAACATTAGGTAGTCTTTCAACTTATGAACTAAAATTTATTATCATGGAAGAATGTACAACACATTCTTTCGTTAAAAAATCTCATGACACATCTTGAATTTCATGTAGACCTTCCCATCATCAATTATTCTTGCTCTAATATTTAGCACCCTCATGGATATTGACATTCTACTTCAACATGTCTGCCACCTCTAAAGTTTCACTAGTAATTAAACCTTATTTTATAATTGTGCTTTATTTTGCAATCTCTCTATAAAAATTTCTCTTTATAAGTTTCTAAGCCTATCCTAAATTTATTATTACCTCAATATTTTTCATGCCACATTCTTGTAGCTACTCTTTCTCTTCATGGTACCATCCTTGTTGCTATAATTTTTGAAATATCTCATGAGATCTTATTGCTATATATCTTGGAAGTATGTGCAATTAAAATATTTTTGATTCTAACAAACATTGTACAAGAAAATCAAGACTTTAATGCAATGGAAATAAAACATAAGAAATAGGAGCATTTAAAAGTATAGAAGCATCATCATCCGCTTCTTATCGCAACTACATGGGATCAGTTATATGATCTCTTCCCCATCATTCACTTCTATTAAGTGGCAAAAAATAATTAATAGAAAAATCTTGTGTTTCTTTCTTTATGTTTGCAAACCAAGTATCTTTGACTCTAACCCTTTGTTAGGGAGGTGTCGAAACTCAAAAGAATAACTATGAGTACATCCAAAGACATATAGCCAATAGAGACTTGAGAGGAATTATAGTGGAATATAATGATGCCTCAAGCATAAATTGAATTGGAAACTCTTTAGCTAATAACACAATGAGCTAACCACTCAAACAACCTATCATTGGCTAGTCTAACCCTTTATTGTTATCCTTCATATTTAACAAAGTAACCTCTTCTAACATGTGCTTTCTAAGGTCTTAGCAAATGATTGAACCATCTTAGATGACCTTCCTCAACCTTCTATAGATGCTACTGCCAAATGTTCCCGAATAACATAGTTGATTTGATTTTACCTTATCACACTTAACATCCATCGTAACATTTGCATCTCTACCTCATGTGTGCATTGAGATTGATGCTTTTCAATAACTCAACATTATGCACCATAAAGAAGTGTAGTTTTAAATGTAGAGGAAGCTAAAAATTAATATAATATTATAGACGAATAAAACATAACCACATGTTGCCTCATGTTAAATTGCAATGTTGTAGTGTAAAACCTATAAATAAGAAACTTGATCTTTGCTAAATATTGAACTTCCTTCCTATCACACTTTAGAGTACAGATGAAACATTGTTTACAATATTTCTATGAAAGGAAGAAATCAACATTTTTTATTTATAATTTTTGATAAATTAACATTATGCACCATAAAAGAGTGTAGTTTTAATTATACGTGTAGCATAAAATTTAATATAATATTACAGACTAAAAAATAGTATATGTTCTATCATGTTAAATTGAAATATTGCACCATAAAACCTATAAATAAGAAATTCAATCTTTCCTTTCACACTCTAAAGTATAGACAAAACCTTGTTCACAATATTTTTATGAAAGGAAGAGATCAACATTTTCTATTTATAGTTCGATTGTATGCACCATAAAGGAGTGAAATTTTAAATGTACCAGAAGCATGAAAATTAATATAATGTTATAAACTAATGAAAATACCCACATGTTGCCTTATGTTAAATTGCAATATTGCATCGTAACCTCTAAATAAGAAACTCAATCTTTGCTAACAATTGAACTTCCTACCCATCATACTCTTGAGTATAGTTGAAACTTTGTTTGTAATGTTTGTATGTAAGGAAGAGAAAATTTTTTTATTTATGAAATAAAGCTTTATTACATTTGAAGCCCCATAGAATCTATTGGATAGATATTACATTTTCATGAAAAATAAATATAGACTCTAAAAATTGACCAAGCACCCATGGGAGCATTAAAAATAAATCATCCATGCTTTTTACTATAACATTCTAATGTTGTCTCAAATGGGTAGTTATACCACAAGAAAGAAACACATGTAACTCATCTTCAAGGGCTCTTAATTTATACAACCTACAAATGTGCTCTTCTTGAGGGAGTTTAATCTATCTTCCACTTTCAATTCTAAGATGATGAGAACTTAAGTGAAGTTCATTGATGGTATTTTGATACTTAATAGGAATGGTAATTGAAAGATAGTGAGCTTCTACATCTACTTTATTATATCTAATATAATGTAAATAAAAATTGTCTCTTATCTTCCATATTAGCCCACATCTATGTTAAAAATTTTTGTTTGACTAGTTGGCAAATATACTTAGGATTTTTTCGCGTGCCCTCCCAAGAGGTATTCCATTTTCTCAACTATTGCATCCCCTAAAATTGCCAACCACAATGATGAGTAGCGAGCAGTCTCTATGCCCAACTATATAAGTCACTAGCGTTCACAAAGCAATCTAGTCAAATTCTACAGGCTTTAGCTCTTCAAGTACACTAGGTCTAACAAGTGAATATCAATGATGTGATTGTTGTCTTTCTAGTTTCACTTGTGAGATGCAAAGGTATGATTAAGTGTGACTAAGGCACATGATTTTTATCAATTTGTATTTTTCACTGGATTTTCCTAAGTGCTAGAAATAAATTAAATTTGATATTTAATTAATCGAATAACTAGCTAACACTTAACTAATCCTATCATAATCATCCATTCCCACTTTTAATACACATCCTAAACACGTTGCAATGCTACTAGGCTACCAAGCATTAGGTGCTACTAGGATTACCACATGTAACATATGCTCAAAGTGGTGCTACTTATGTTTGTTATTTAATTAATCTTAATTACTTAATCAAAATTCATTAAATTCAAGTGCATGCATAATCAATGCATAAGGAAAACATTAATCTATTCCATGTTCTACAAGGTTTGATCAAAATAGCTCGTCATTATTGTCATTCACACTGAGGTGCTTAGGTACATTTGTGCTCAAATAAAGATTCATACACTTTCCAACTCCTCCTATGGGCAATTAGAAAATATTCTAAATCTAGAGAAAAAAAACTACAAGAGCTTCACTAACAACTAAGGAATGAAATTTTTGGATTATGCACCCAAGTGTTGTATTTATAGGTAGGCACACACCCTGCAATATTAGATATCTAATATAGTAACACATGCTAAGAAATCAAGGCTCTGATATCGTAGCCAATGAAGAATATGATTTATCATACCCCAAAAATTTAATAAAAATTCATCCTCGAGTCAACAAAAGGAGGAACAAGTTCTTTACAAAATATTGCAAAGGTATGGGATTATTGACTAGCTAACTGACACACAAACTAACTCAGACCAAACAAACAAACACTAACTGCCCATGTGTATAGATTTACAATATTTTATAGAATTTGGTGTTCATGAGAACAAAATTGAACATAATGATAAAAATTGACACCCAAACCACTCTGGTGACTTGAAGATGAAGGAGAAGATCAAACAATCTAGAAGAGGTCCCATTGCATGGGCTTTTGCTACCTACTCCTTGGGTTATTCAAGCTATTAACCCCTTCTAGCTCTAGGCCACCTGGCCCTTATTTGGAATAATCTTGCTTTCCATCCATGCTTCCCTTTTGGTGCCATGTGTGATCACAACAAAATCAAGGATTAGCGTGTGATGTATAACTTATAACATTTAGGTACCTTGTCTCCTTGGGAAATTATACTTAGCTAAGTTATGATCATGGTAGATTGATTATTTTAATATTATTTGATTTTTTGTGGATACTAGAGTTCATTGGAAGGGTTTAACTTGCATAAATTAGTAATTTTAATAGTAGTTTATTCATTAAACCCTTGTGGAAGCGAGAGAAATTTTGAAAAAAAAATCACCAAAAACCTAAGGTCTGTGGCCCCCATGATGTAGAGCTTACCTTTGGTAGCGATAGGACTAAAACGGGAGGTAAATTGGATAAGAGATTTGAAAGTTATGGGGTCTAAAAGGTTATAGGCTCTAAACATTTTCAACATTAAATATAAGAGGAAAACAAAGAGTTTTAACACAAACTTGAAGTTCTTGGAATGTTAGAAAAGCCATGAACATGATGAAATGCTTAAAGAGGGTTAGATAATTCACAAAAAAAAGGAGTTTTTTCATTGGAGAACATTGTGAAGGAGTGCACAATTGGATGCCACTAATGGGTGTACAAAAGGTTTAATCACGAAACTACCTAAGAGATTTGGAACTTAACCAATCCAACCAAGAGATATGCAAGTGGGTCCTCCCCAAAGAAGGTTCATGCCCTTAATGCCCTTGCATATCCTCAAACCAAGAAGTCTATGGATCCCATGGCCTATTAATGGTTATGGAAATTAAACACAAAATCATCAAAATGATTATGAAAGAGTTTTGGCCATATCAAACTAACAAATATAAAAAAAACTTGAGAAGAAGCAGTGAGTTTAATTATGAAAAGCATAGGTGAATGGTCCCAAATTGTGGTCACATGAAGTTCAATGTGAATTTTTTATAGTTAAAATGATTTGATAATGACCATTCCCAGTCCGAATTAAAACCAACCACTTCTAGTCACTTCACATTAACATTCTTAGACTTTCCCATCCCTCCTGGTACAAGAATACCATCACAGATCAATCACCATTCTTAAAAGGGAAGAAAAAAGAAGTAGAAAGTAAGAAGGACCTTAGTTAGGGGGGGCCTTTAGGCATGGATAACATATCTTTCTAATCCCATAACCAGTGCTTAGAGCTTGTTATTGAGTCTAATGGGTGTGCTTTAAATTCTCATCATTTTTTTTGAAATTTTATATATTTATGATTCTCGGATAGAAACCACACCATGCAAAGACTTTAACTTATTATTATTGGTCTACAATAGAATGGTGAAAAATCCATGAAAATATTGATGCATCCCAAAGGGTAGGAAAGTACAAAAAAGTGTCAAATCCTCTTGAAGTCACATCCTTGTCTATTGATTTATCTCTTTCCAAGTTTGAAAACTATCAAAGTCACCATTTTGTTAAACGTTTCATTAAGGAAGGGACTTCATACTTCCAAAATAAGGGAGCACCATAGAGTTTTGTGGATAGGTGGATGACATGGAATCATTGCCTATAATCATGAGAAGAACGATATCTTAGTTATCAACACCAAAATTCAAAGATAGAATCCAAACATTAGTAATCAAATAACATTATGGTACAAACCACCATCAAAAATAGGTATAGTTGCACTTAGTCCTATTTGGAAATAAACAAAAACATTACAAAAACATAAGAGAACACTAACCAAATAAAATTAAATATAAAATAAATTATAAAATATTGAAGAAAGATAAAACATACTAAAGATGCTGTAAAACAAAAATGGTGAAAAATAAGAAAAAATGAAAAACTAAGGAGCCACTTTGTTTGATTTAGCAAAACTACCCTTTAGTGCTAACTATGATCTTGAGTGTAGTCCTAGTAGTGGAGAGTGTAGTATTGATAGTTAAGAAATTTCTACAAAACCTGGGCTTCTAAATTATCTACATGTGACTATGCTCTCGAGCATAGTCCCAGCAGTGAAGAGCATAGTCTTGATACTTAGAAAAATTTGCAGAATTGGTGTCTTCCAAGCTGATTGTACTCTAACTATGCTCTAGAGCATAATCTTAGAAATTAAGAGTGTAGTCTTAGTACTTGGAAAAATCTACTGCAAGTGTCATGATTCTGACACTTAGAAAGATTTTGCAAAACTAGTTGTTTGTGTGTTGACTATGCTAACCACACTCTAGAGCATAGTAGGGAGCATAGTCCCAACACTTAGAAAAATTTGTAGTAAGTGACCTCATTCGAACACTTAGCCAAATTTCTAAAAATCCTATCTTTGAAGTTGAGTACGCTCTACTGCAATGGAGAGTGTAGTCCTAGAACTTAGGCAAATTTGTAGGAAGTGTCATCACTTCGATGCTTAGCCAAATTTGCTGTCAAGAAGATGGGGCCAAAATTTTTGTGGTGTTTCACTCTTGTTTAAAAATTTTAATTTTTTTTAAAAAATATATTATTATTATTTTATTTCACCTTTCCTTGGTAGTTGATGTGGTGGTTTGGTCGATGATAAGATAGGGATTCAGTATGGGTAACCAGTAATTCTAGGTTGATTTTTAACCCTAAAATTTTGATCTTATTATTATTAATAATAATAATAAAATAAATTCTAGTGCATGTATAATGAGAAAATTTAAACATTAATATCTCTCAAACTATAAGTTTGATCAAGATGAAATTTATATCGTTGGAATTGTCTCGACAAGTACTACGTGTTGGACATAGTTTTAGGGTTCAAAAATGAAGTCTATTTTTCAAGAATTAAAAGCAAAAAACTAGACTATTTTTTTGAATTGAAATTTCTAAACTAATATATGGTACCTTGGAATCTTATAGATTACTTGGATAGTGAATTTCAACAAAACAAGATCAATTTAGGTCATGGTTACTAACTTTTTAGGAAAGAAATTTAACAATGATCCTAATCAATTAATAATTATAGTATTAATATGGGTAAGAGTTACCTAGATTGATGTATCATTGTCTTACTAACATCTCTTGCAATTCATGAGTTTTTATGAGGCATGATCAAGTCTTCATTAATTAATGATATCTATCAAAGAATTTTGCTTGTTGCTAGGATCTAGATGCCTGATGCATTTTTCGTGAAGTTAATGGAAAGGTATTTTCTAACTTACATCACAAACATGTGGTACATAGAGTGATGATCAATGGATTTCCATGTATTGTGGCTTCAAGGTTCATCATCAAATTAGTGTTGTAGTCAGCCCATCATTTTAAATGGTCCTTAGGTCATGGTTTGATCTTATACCAATTGTGAAATCTTGTCCTCACATGTCATGGAAAATATCAAATATACAATATATTAGACATTGTGTGTATGAAGAAAATATACCAAATGCAAAATATATGTGATATTCGACATTATGTATAAAGGAGATAATAGGAAAAATGTACAAAGAGAAAGAAAAGAATGCTTTATTAATATGGAAAAGTGTATCTGGATTATGCTCTAATAGTGTTCCTTGGGGATTTCTTCCTTTGACATCTATGCCTTAGAGGCAATCTAGCACTGCCACCACAGTTAGGCTTATAGCCTAGCCAAAAGGGATGGCTAGTCCACTTCCTATCTCACTTCATTTAGCTTCCCATGACTTTCTTGTACTAGCTTTACCACTCCATGCTAGCATGACCTCTAACCCCAAGTATAAATGCCTTAGGTCAAACCCCCAAAGGTTACCTTAAGAAACACATCTATTATTACAACATGCCCTTTTGGGTCTTAATCACAACTACCCTTCAGGTCTTGTTAAGATGATAATAACACTTATTATGAAGAAACACCATCTTCATTAGGCAACAACATCATTTTGGAATGGCGATGTGACAAGGGAGCTGATAGAGAAGAATAAGACTATTGAGCATTATTTTTGCAAACACACACATAGACACACATAGACACACACACACATTTGTATTATTTCTGTGTCATTTATCTCTAACACTAAGATTTGTAAAATGTCAAGTTTGTTTAACATTAGAAGAAGACATCACATCAAAAGTTATGACATGTGTTAATTGTACCAAAATTAAGAAAATAAAAGATCTTTTTCACATCAAATTTGGCTTATCCATCTCTGGCATATGATAGCTATAATTAATGTGGCATGTGAAAGCTAATAATCACTAATAACTTAATGTTGCTTACTAATAATAAGTGATTAAAAGGAAGAGTTTAAGTAAAAAAGATAAATGTTAATTTTATCCACTAATCATCATTATTTGATGATAGAAAATAATAAAAAAATAGTTAAAAAAAATTCTAATAGGCACTACTAGACATTGACCACTTAGTGGTGCATAAGGATTAGCATACAAAGTAGCTTATGCATCTAAGGTTATTGTGTTTGTAATGAGCTCTCAAGAAATTACATAGGAAAGATAGGAGGAATTCTTCTTCTTAGGTGAGGATATATTTGGTTCTCTAAATCCTAAATCAACAAACTCAACTTCAAAAGTAGACTCATTACCCAAGTCTATTAGATTAGTCAAAACCTCAGAGTTTTTAGGAGAGTAGGAGAGTGTAGGCTTTCCTATAGGTTTAAGTTTAATATTAGCTAGTTTTCCACTAGGATGACATGATTGAGCTTCTCAGTCTAGGTAATAAATTCTTGGATTTTATATTTCTACAGAGTTAATGATCTCACAATTACAAATAGGAATGCGTATCTCCTAATGTATAGAAGAAGATACAACTTGATGTTGTGCTAGCCAAGGTTTCCCTAGTATACTGTTGACACCAGGGCATTCACATATCATCATGAAAATAGCTTCATATTGCATAGCATTACCTATCATGAAAGTTAATCTAATGTATAGGAGATGACACAACTTGATGTTGAGCTTGCCAAGGTTGCCCTAGTATATTGTTGATACTAGGGCACTCATGTATCACCATGAAAATAGCTTTAGATTGCATAGCATTACCAACCATGAAAGTTAATCTAAGGGAATCTATAACCTCTAATCATGTATCATTAAAAAAAATGAGGTTAGTGCAAGTTTCATTGAAAACTACTTGATCATGAAAACTAAGATGCTTGATAACAACCCATGTGATCATGTTTAATTTGGAATTGTCATCAAAATTTATTAGCAGGACTATAGCTTTTGAAAACACTTTGATGATGTTGTAAAGTGCTAGCTGATAAATTTCTTTGATATTTAAATTAATCTTCATGTTCTCATCACAAAATTTTAGACCATCTAATCAATAATGAGGGACTTAAAGAAAGAAAGATATAGCTTCCATCTTAGTAGGGATATTCCATAGGATTATGATTCTCATAAGGACATCATATACTACAATGCAATGTTCTTTAGAGGTTAACATGAGGTCATACAAGGATAAAATAATATCTGTAGAATAGATACTGATGGTCATTTGCTAAAATACCTTATTGTTTGTAGGTTGAGATGCTTACAATGTAAGTGCTACTATAAATAAGTGTATAGGATTTGATGAAGTTAAGAGGTTGCATGAGGAAGTAGTCTTATGTTATTTCTTGAAGGAAACCTTCTTTTTTATCTTGGAAGATTTTTTTGATGCATTAGTAGCCTTTTCCTTCTATATAACTAAATTTTATTTATTGGTTGATTGACTATGGACAACGATTTTCATGTGAGATGAGGGGAGAGGAGATGTTTGGGCTGTAATGAATGCAATTGTGTTTTGAAGTTTAACATGAGATAAAGTAGAATGAGAAGTGGATGGATATGTAGATTAAGTAGGATCAGAATAAATGGAGTTGGTAGCATGAATGTGACAGAGATATGAAGAAGAATATCTTGGTTTGGATTGTGTAGTAGTGTAGTAAGACCAACATATCATGTAAGGCTTCTGAGTCTATAGTGATGAATACTTAGACTATGTGTAGTTAGACTAGAAAATAACATAAGGTTCTTTAGGTGGACACTCGTGAGCTTTATATTCAAGTTTGAAAGCTGAAAATGTGCCCCTTTCTCTAAAGGTATTTTGGAATACTTAAATTTACTAGTTGTCTGGATGCATAGTGGATGGATTGCTCTCCACCACTATCTACTCCTTATTAATGAGATCTTGGATGTCAACCTTCATATTCCTACAATTATCTATATTATGTCTAGCTATCTCATGATAGTAGTAGTATTTTCAATAGTCATATCCTTAGGCACCTTAGGGTCTTCTTCTTATCTTCTTGAAGTATCCATAACTATAAACTAAATATGATGGTAACATGCTCTTTCTTGAGCAGAGAATTTATTCTTCTTAAGGTGTCCATTATTAAGAGGATTGTTCAAAAGTAGAGAGTACATCATAGGTATCTTTATGTACTAGTGTCTACTTCTTTGAGGCCTATGTTGTTGAGGGGAAGATGAGGTAGTTAAGGGAGTGTTATTCTATCATAGAAAACACTTCTAGAAATTGGTGTTGTTTTCTCTTATTTTGTAGTCTTGTTAGTGTTGTTATGAACTAACATAAATTCCATGTCATTGCATTGAATGGTTGCTTCTTCAATGTGTTTGGTGACCAAGAAAGCATCATTCAAAGAGTGAGGCTTAGGATAAATCATCTTATTTTGAATGTAGTCATGACTACATTTTCAAAGATTCCTTGTAGATGAAATTTCTTCAAATGATAAAACAATTTCACTGATGCTGCTATTCATCAAGAGATGAATTTATTGATGGACTTATTTGGAGCTTGTTTGATGCCAATGAAAGACATCAAGCTTGTTTTTTTAGACACACTGAACTTAAAACATTCAATGAAGGCTACGAGGAGTTACTCTAGAAAGGTGATAGATCCATGTGCTAGGGACCGATACCATTGCAAAGATCTCCTAGAAAGTGAGTTCAAAAACTACCTTAATACAATGTATGGGTAAGGAGCTAGAAGCATGCACTCATGTTGTAATGTGATCACATGATTCATGGGGTCTCCCATCTCATGATTATACTTGGTTACTCAATACCTTGTGTAAGGAAATTAAATAATTTTCTTACATGCTAAGTGCCTTTGCCATTTTTCCTTCATTACTTTAAAGATGGAGCATCATGTCATTAAGTAAAGCAAGCAACTATGGATCTATTCTAGGGGAGTTAATGATAAATGAAAGTGTAGAAATTGGTAAAGATGTTAAGGAAAGATGCATGTAAGGAATGAGTCCAAATGATGTAAGAGCAGCTATACCCAAAGAGATTAGGTTATATAGGTATATGAGAAAGGAGAATATGCTAGTAGCTTGGGGAATGCTAAATGACTATGGAATAGGAGAAAAAGATGAAAAATGCTGGAATGGATGTATGGTAGGCTATGGTTGAGTAATAGAGTGGGTAGTTCCAAATGATGGAATAGAGGATTCGAAAATGGAATGTGGATTTCTATCATTGTTAGATGGGAATAATTGATAATGTGAGACAATGGTAATAAGAAGGCTAAATAGTTTAGTTGTATGTGAAAAAGATCTTCGTATAGTACTTTGAGAAACTAAGATGTTGATATTGTGAATGTGATGAGAGTGAATGTTGCTTCTTCCAAGCTCTCATGCTATTTGCTATTTTTATTCATTTGTCAAATGGATATCTAATTCAAAGGTAACACTTGCTGTGTGGACCAAAAGATTGATCCAAGATGTTCTTCATCCTAGCTTCTATGATCTATAGATGATCATGTTCTTGCATCTTCAACCTACAAGGACTTCACCATGCCTAATATTAATGTATTAGTTTCTCAAGTTAGAACCCTGCAAATTATAAAGAATAATGAAAAATCTAGTAAAGATGAACAATCCTACATAACTAACCAAAGAGAAAGAGATAGGTGAGGAAGATTTAGAGGGAGATGAAAATTCAATTATCAAAATAAAGATTAAGAAATAAAATCTAAATAAAATGGTGGTCAAAATGTGAGGAAGAGAAAGAGATTTAGTTAGAGGAAGTGAAAATGGATTCAATATGGAAGAAAAAGATAGGGTCAAGACTCAATATCATATTATAACTTCTATAAAAGAAAAGATCATACCATTGATAAACGTTGGACTAGAATTGGTTTTGAAATAATACATAAACAAACTTCATAAATAGAACAAGATACTCCCTCCTCATCTCAAAGGGATACTCAAGAAGAATAGCTAGGAAATTATGTAGCAGTCAATTCAATTAAAGAAATAAAATAAGATTTTAAATCTTATCCATAGGCTGGAGACACATTGACTATGAAGAAATCTTTGCACTGGTTACTAGATTTCAAACCATGAAGCTCATTCTCTACATAGTAGCACATAAAGATCTAAAGGTTCAACAAATGGATATTAGCATTTCTAAATAGATACATTAAAGAAGAAGTATACATCTACTAGCCAAAAGGTTATGTTATCAAATGAAAAGGGAAGAAAGTGTGCAAACTCAACAAAGCTCTATATGACCTAAAGCAAGGACCCATGGCTGAGTTCTAGAGAATTAATGACTATCTTACTAGAAAGAATTATCAAAATTGCATATTTGAAAAAAAAATATATTTGAAGAAGGAAGGAGTTGATTTTATCATCATATCACTATATGTAGATGACATTATATTTATTGTCATTAATAAAAGGCTAGAAGAAGATCTCAATAATGACATGAAAACTAAGTTCGAAATGAAGAACCTTGGAGAACTCAAATACTTCATAGGAATTCAAGTGAACTAGGATATAGAGGGAATGAAGATTCATCAAACCAAATACTAAAATTTCATCATTGAAAATTCAATCTAAGGAATGAGAAGCCATTTAGTAGTCTTTGCCATATAGTTTAGAGTTAATCAACAAAGTTAATACTCTTGTAGATACAACCATGTATAAACCCATGATTGGATTGCTTCAATTTCTCTGCCATACTAGACTATATTTAAAATATACAACATCATACTTATCTAGATTCATGCAACAACTAAGACAATCTCACATGCAAGTACATGTGCATCTCCTCAAGTATGTAAAAGGAACTTGCAACTTTGGGATTGAATTCACTAAAGTCGAAAATAGGCTTCATACATATTTAGCTGTTGATTGGGCAACAAATAATCATGGTAGAAAATCCACATCATGAGCTCTCATTATGCATAGGTAAAATCCAATATATTAGAAATCAAAGAGACAATCATCCATTAGCTTATCCACTTGTGAACTAGAATTTATTGCCATGGCCAAATGCCTCTAACACATAGTTTGGTAAATAAGCTTCTTTCACACTTAGGATTCAAAGTTGATCTTCCAAAAAATTTGTATTCTAATAATACAATAGTAATTAAACTATCCTAATACTATGTGCATCATAAAAAATCCAAACATATTAACATCAAGTACCATTTCATCAAGCAAGAAGTAAAGAAAGGAACCATGAAATCCATTCACATTAGTTCAAGTACCTTAGTGAATGTATATGAATTTAGAGCATGACAAAGAAACGAGTAAGTAAAGATGAAGAACGAAGATTACCTTCCACTCTAAGGAGGGATTGTTGGCTT
This sequence comes from Gnetum montanum, assembly GCA_015680685.1. NCBI lineage: Eukaryota > Viridiplantae > Streptophyta > Gnetopsida > Gnetales > Gnetaceae > Gnetum > Gnetum montanum. The sequence goes on from MNCI01031498.1 coordinate 1,433,690, forward strand.
TTTAGGGTAGAAGACAATAATTTTTTATTTTTATTATACAATAGGATTTTATTTTAATTTTAATCAAATATAAAAAATTTTCGGATTGATGGGTAGATGTAATGTTATTTTGGCCTTAACCATATAAATATAATTTTAAGTTTTTCTTTGTCAGTCGAGCTATATTGTATTATTTTTAGTATACTTTGCCATACTTCACACACACACACACACACACACACACACACACACACACACACAAACACATGTTCAAAGCATCTCTTGGAAATTTGTGTTAAGGAATCATCATCATAATTTCAGTAAGAATTTCTCTATTTCAACATTAATTCATTCATTTTTTAACATTCATCAAGATCATTCATCATTATTTACTTAATCTTGGAAGTTGAATAGTCATAATTGTAGGCATTCACTATTTCAATTATATCTTAGTAATTTCATAATAATTCTCAGTGATTCTAAACTTATTTGAAAGCTAAAATAGGTGGACATTTTTAGCTTAAATTTTATCTCAATATCTATTTTTATTTGAGAGAAATTCAATTTACAATTTAGTAAATTTTTTGAGTCTTTAAATTTTACTAGAATGAATGATGGTCAATTATTCAATCATAACAATATAATATGATTCTATATTTGTTTAAAAGCTAATATTTATGGAAAGGTTCAGTTAAATTTTTAACTTCAGAAACTTAAAAAATTTTGAGTTATCATCTTTCCAAGTTGCACTACCAGAATTATTGTGATTTTTAATAGATTGAAAGGAACATAATATAACCTCAACTTTGGGATATCTTTTGTAGTACTTCCTTTTTCAAATTATAGAGAAATTTCTAAGATTTTAAGATTTTATTAGCTGATTCTTTGTAAAGTCAAGATAATTGACTAATTTTTTCATGCTTGAAATTCCTTCATCTCATATTTTCTAATTTTGTAAACAACCATGTCATAATTTTGTTGACTCAAGGATGAGTTTTTAACCAATCATGGGGATATGATAAATAATAAATTTTTTAGTCATGTTAATACAACCTTATTAACACATATGCACCAATGTGGCCTAAGATGCATCGATGCATCGGCATTGACACAATCTAGATATTTACCTAAATAAATGTGCACCAACCACATTTATGGCACTATTTAGTCATTCTAGTAGCTAGACTCTTGTAGTGTGATTCTACAAAAGTTGAAATTTTTCCTCTAAGTGCCTACAAGATGGATTAAATGAATTGTAAGAAATTTTATTTGAGTACATGATGTACCTCGACACATTTACATGGTGAAGATAAAATCAAGATTTGTTTCATCTATTGTAGCACTTGGATTAGCATGTTATTTTACTTTAATTTCTTTTAATTTCTCTTAAATGTTCCTTTACTTTTCATGCACTTCATAAAATATTTTATTCTATCACACTTAGTCAATTCGCATGAGTACAAATGATTTTAAGCGTAAACGTATTAACATTTAGTAATCCCAATAGTAAATCACTAGGTATACCTAGCAAGGAAATGAATGCTCCTTGCTAGGCTAGATTAGATTCACTTTCTGTATTTGGATTAGTTAAGTCACACTTAACCATATAACTTAAACCCATAAAATTATGAATGGGAAAGTAATGATTAACATCTTACTACTTGGTTATCTAAGGCATTCAATTAGTTCTAAGTTCATAGAATTTGATTAGATCATGCATGAATGCTTGTGATTTGTATAGTTGGATGTAGAATTACCTTACTAGTCATTAGTATTCAAAGTAGATATGTTGGAAATGTTTTGTAATTCTTCTATTCTCAATGAAAATAAAACTTGAATAGATATTATGCATCTAAAGTACCCCTATAGATCTATGGTAATAATCTTTAAAATTATGTTTTTAGTAAAGATAGATGATGAATCATAGATTGGTTGCGTCGACTAGGTCCCATCGATGCATGATTTGATGTGTTGATGCAACCCTATCACTGTAGTATCTATTTTTTTGCTATAAATATGCACTCACCCATCATGTTTATGGTATGTCTTGTCATAGTTGTAGTAGAGCTTTTTCAGTTTTGTCATTTGGAAGTTAGAACATTTTTCTAAGTACCCACAATAGGAGTTAAGAGTGTACGAATCTTTATTTAAGCATTGTTGTACCTGAACATAGTAATGTATGAAACAATAAAGATGAGAATTTTGATAAACCTTGTAGCACTTGGAAATAGATTAATTATTTACTAACGCATTTAATGTTTTATGCAATTTCTTTTAATGCTTTAAGGAATTAAATAACTAATTAGGCTAAACTAACCTAGATTAAGTAGTGATTAATTAAGCACATAAATACAACCACTTCGAGCATACGCTTGGCACTTGGTAATCCCAATAATGCTTAATGTTTGGTAACCTAGTAGCACTAAACATGTTCATGATGTGTACGACAAGTGGGAATAGATGGTTATGTTAAGATTAGTTAGGCATAGTTAGTTAGAGTAAATTAGAAATTAAATTACTTTATTCTTTTCATCCTTTATTTTAAGTACCCAAAACATAAGACATAAAAATAATAAAAATTATATGCCTCAATTACACTTAACCATACCTTTGCATATCACAAGGGTAATTGGGAAGAAAATGAATGACTGTTAGGATAAGTTCACTTCCTAGAGGCTAGTGTACTACAAGACATAGAGTCCATGAAATTCGATCATATCATGCATGAATGCTTAGTGAATCATATGGTTGAGTGTAGGGGTATTCGTTGCTCATCATTAGCATCGTTTCTAAGGACCCTTTGTTTGAAACATGTGCTATCTAGGCATAGTAAAAATCATTAACATTGTTGATGAACCGTAAGGTTAAAATCATTCTCAAAATAAATATAATAATTTAAGCACACTAATATTTTATTGTAATTGCAAAATTTCTTCTTCTCACAATCATGATGATACTAAACTGCCAATACCTCAAGAATGCAAGGTGATATATACTCATCGAGATGACTATGTGCCTAATTTTACCTTCATCTTGCATTAGGATGAACAACTATGGTGGCAATGTATGGAGGAAAGCATTGTAATGCCTCCTGATCACTTTGTTCCTAGGATGCTGCTCTAAAATCTTAGGAGGTTGGACATCTAAGATCTTCAAGAAGAGTATGTTGTGCATGATTATGACTACTAGGACTACCATCCCACTAAAACACAATGCAAGAGAGATTGACACCAAAAGACTATTTTTTTTGGATTATTATTATTATTATTGTCACATAGCCATTTCCAACTGAGACTATTCTTGAGTTTTCGTACCCATACAAGAGGCACCTTGGGCAATAGTCTCCGAAAACGAGTTTTCACAGGTGTTGGTGTGTCCAAAATTTATGCATCAAAACCTTTTTGGTACTAGGAGGGTCATTTTTTAGCCTTTGTTTTCCATTTTCTAAAATATCATTTTTTCTTATTTTTTTTCTGTTTCTAATCCTGTTTTCTTCCTATTGAAAAACTATTATTTCCTTGAATTTTATTTTCCTTTTCTGGTGCTCCTTATTGAAAACTGGCATCTCTGAACCCTTTATTTTCTATTTTTGCTAAGAAATTGATATTTCCTATTTCCTAAAATTTATCATTTTCATTATTGGAATCCTAAACCTTCTTTTCCCAATTCTAATTTTGGTAGTCCTTACCTTAGTCCTAACTTTGGTAAGGTGGTTCTCACTAATTATTTAGTATTAAATTTTCTTTTCTAAAATTTTGCATTTCACTTTTTTTTCCTTTTAAATTTTATAATTTCCTACATTTAATTTTTAAAACAATTATATATAGTAGATTTTAGTTCTCTGTTAAAAAAATTTATTTTAGTATTTTTTTTATTTTTACTTAATTTTATACTTATATTTTAGCATTTATATTCTATAATTTTTTATGAACATGCCTTCACAACAAGAATCACTCATCCCTAAACTAAACCGCTGAATCACCCATCGCTTTGCATTGAAAAGGCAACGAGCTTCACTTTTTCCAAGTTCAATTCCTAAGAAATCTTAGACTAGGATGGAAGCCCATCAACCCCTAGCTCCCTTGATAAGAAATCCTTTTAACTTTAATAACTACCATGACATATCAAAATCTCTTTAGAACAAAAATCTATTCTTCGATCCTACAACCCCTATGAGTGATGCCCGCCAACACATATAATGTTTTGAAACCTTACTAGGGATCCACAACATTGTACATAATGATGTGGCATACAGTTTGTTTGTAACAAAATTTAAGAGTAAAGCAAATTAATGGTTGTTAATGCTTCCTAACACCTCTATTAACACATGGCAAGAATTCAAAAATAAGTTTTTAAATCAGTTTGACAAATATACAAGCCCTGCTATTGCATCAAGTAACTTCACTAGCTTAAGAAAGTTGCCCTGGAAAATTGTTAGGGATTATAACCTTAGATTTCTTCATCAACTTACTTATGTGCCAAATCAGATGTGACCACAACATGATGGTATACTCAACTTCTATCTCTCTACCATCAATCCATTCTTCACTTATGCCATAAAATCTAATTTCAACATAACAAAAATATAAGGTGCAATGTCTAAAGCTATTGAATTAGAGCAAATACCCTTATGAACAGAATCCAAACCCAATTTGGGATGATGAGTGTTAGTAACCCTATGCAATCAAATCCTCTACTCTTACTAACTTTTAAAACGTGTAATGTTATGGCTCAAATTGTTTCTCCCTTTCAACCAACTCAACCTTTAAGTAATTACTCTCAATTTCCCATGTCCTTTTCATTATTACCATTCAACACTAGTTTGAATGATGACCAATCAAAAGTCTTAATCCAATCCATTATAAACCCAAACAAGACATCGAATTCTATTGAACCACCAAACCAAACTCAAGATCAGATGACCCATATACTCACTTCACTACAAAAACTATCCAATAAAGTGGTTGAGCTAAAGAGAAATAATAACAAAGGTCCTATATAACCAGAAAAAAAAAGTACATCAATCAACAATGATTATTATCACCTTCATTACATAAGGAAACATTTTGAAAAGACTTGTCCTCAATTCTTGGCATTGTATGGTGACAATACCCAAGGGCAACAAAATGGGAAAACCCCTATCATGGTTCTTAATGTACCTCATGAGATAGAAAATGAAGAGGTTCCCTCATTAGAAAAAGTTATGGTACACAACCCTAATCCACATAACACTTGTTACCATAAACTTAGTGACAGTGTAAACACCACACAACAACAAACTAGAAATAATTCTTATAAACCTTCAAATAGAAGAGTTCCTAGTCAAAAAATTGCAAACAACCAATTTTGGTCATCCCAAGTAACTACCCCACAATGACTAAACCCCCTTTCTATACTTAGAAGAGCCCAATCTCAATAAGAAGCCAAGGATAAACATAAAAATTATGATTTGGTTGAGGACCTGAAAAGAGTTAAAGCCAACATTTTAATGTATGACCTCCTACACTTCAACCAAATGAAAGAAGTGATTTTAGATATGGTTCATACACAAAAAGTCCCAAGGAAAAATCTGAAAGCTGTGACTAGCCACAATCTAATATGAGTTTGTCCTCCTCATTAAGTTTAGTATGGGTCTTGTGCTCAAAGTAGTCTACATACTTTTACTTTTATCTTGTGAGAATATTGAGAATGAGAGCTTAATTATATATATACATATATATATATATATAATTACATATATATATCTATAGATCTAAGTAGTTAAAACAATAATAAATCATATATTTAGATTCTGACTAGACATTGCAAAGGTAGTAAAACTTCCAACTAGACATGTGAAAGATAGTCAAATTAAGTAACTTGACATGAACAATATCACCATATTTGAGGAAGGATATAAATTTGATCCACAAACACATCTTCAAGCCTTTCACGATGCTTGTGCCTTACAAAATATTGAAAATGATTAGAAAAAATTAAATCTATTTCTCAAGACACTCATCAAGGAAGCAAACAACTAGTATTGGTCATTGGAGCCAAAATCTATCTACAGATAGAGTATAATGTTAGATCTATTCAATAATAAATATCATATGTACTCTTGAGTGTCTAATCTAAGAAGGTAGATCTATGCATGGAAGTAAGGAACACATGAACCCTTGGACACCATCATGAACATATACTATTCTCTCATACATTAATGCCTTGGCCATGGTTATTCTTAGTGGTAATAACTTTGCCACATCATAGATGGACTTCGATCAGAAATGAGAAAAAAACTTAGGGTTTGTGCCCGAGGAAAACTACTAGAACTTAGAGCCCATCGAATTCAAAGGCTAATAGAGTAGGTAACAAAAGAAGAATTAGAGTTGAGGAAATGGGAAAGTTCTAAGAAATATTATATGGATTCATCCATCAAAAAAAGGAAGGTGGTGAACATAAAGACCTTGCTAATCCAAAAATCTATGTTTAAAATTTTGGCTAAAGGCAAATAAAATGTGGGATTCATTAGATAAAAAATTTCAAAATACTCTAAGGATCATAGAAGAATCACTAGAGGAAAGTAGTGATCATAACAATAGGAGGTAAAAGAAGTTCAATGTGTCTACCAAAGAGGTAAGGGCAAAGTTGCTACAGTAGAAGAAGTTGTGGAGATAGAATCAGAAGATGATGATAGGTGTGATAGCTACCAATACGAACATCCTAAGCGATGTTTCCCTATCATGTCATACTTACAAAAGCCTAGGATGTATATGTTGAATCTTAGACTAGCAATAAGGTAAACACCTAAGAGATTGATTTATCCTAAGGGTAATCCAAGGCAATTTCATGAACAATAACAAGCTTATTATCCAAGTGGAACTGTAGCATACTTGTATGAGTAGTACCAATAATGGCAACACCCACAGTCATGGGGGATGCCACCACCAAGGTAGCAATACCTTTACAGGTATTTAGATACATATGGGTATTATGTTTAGAAACTAATGTCTCCACATGACTCTTCTAGTCATGTTTCTTTTCAGCATCACTACTACACTTCAGAATATCACAAAACTCATTCTCCATTTACTAGAGGAAAATCCCCATATCCCTATCACCCTTCTAGTTATTTAGCACATGTTCCTCCATCCTTAATCCAATTACATCCTACTTCATCTATGCATGGTGAAATTCTACTGTAGCTACAATTATGTAATGCTACTAGGGTTATCAACTTACTACTAGCTTTTCAATCAAGTGGTTTAAAACCTAGATCCCAAAAATGACCATTCTTCCAACCTAGTAGTCCTTGAAATTCCTCACAAACTAATGCGGTTAGCTGCCCTATCTCTCCATAATCCTTCTTATCAAATCCTTTTGAGAGTCCTTCAAAGAAAATGCCTCCTAAGATCCACACTATCATGTTAATCCATGTTGCATATAATTGAATCAAGGATGGCAACCTTCCCAAGAAAAGATCTAACTCTAGAATCACTCTCATCTACTTGCAAATCATTAGACATGAGCCATCCAAGGCACTTCTTAATTCAAGTTACAATGTTAATATAATTTTCCATAACATGTACAAAGCATGAAACTTGTCACCTCTCAAGAAGAGAAATATCTGTCTAGAATTGGTAAACCATTCAATCATTATTTCTTTAGAACTTGTGGAGGATATTGTGGCCACTATTTGTAAGTGGTCCTATCTTATCGATTTTCTGGTGATCAAGGCTGACAACTATCATGGAGACTTTTCAATTATTATGGGAAGTACATGGTTGAGTACTGTTGATGCACGAATGGGCATCAAAGATCTCTCCTTTGAAATTTCCAAGGAGAATGAATTTGAAAAGATCGAGAAGAAGAGAGTTTCATGCATCACATATAGCGATACCAAGTGCAACTATCTGCATAAACTTTAGTCTATTAAGAGCACACCCATCAAAGCGTTTAGACAATGTGTAGATGAATCTAAAGTTCAAAGGTTCCTATATATAGAAGTCATAAAATAGGAGGGCACATAATGGCTGACAATTAATCTTGGAAGTAGAACAGTTTTCCTGGAACCTGTTAAGAGTTTGACATGTGCCTATATTGAAAGCAAGGATAAACTATAGCAAGTTCATTACCAACTATTTGATAATGCAAATGATGATACCTATTGGGAAGAGTTGGAAATAGCTAAATATTTTAAACAAGAGACCTTAGAGTTGAAAACTCTACCCACCAGCATGGAGTATGCATTTTTGACAAATGGTAAGATAGTAATAATCAATGTCAATCTTGCTCATGAATAGAAACAAATGTTATTAAAGGTGGTTAACAAATGACCAACAATGTTGCTTAGTTATATCTTGAACTCATAGGAATTGATCTTAGGATATGCTAGCATCATATCTACAGTGATTTAGCCATGAAGCTAAAGAGGCAGGTGCATTGGTAGTTGAACCCCAAATTGAAGTAGATTGTTAAAGAGGAAATCGAACAGCTCCTCAAGTTAGGGTTCATCTATCCCATTGTGGATAGTGAGTGGGTTAGTCCACTCATGATTGTGCCAAAGAAAGGTGGAAAGTGACGAGTCTACATCAACTTTTGGCTATTGAATATGGCAATATTCAAAGATCACTTTCCATTACCATTTGTGAATCAAGCGTTAGAGATTATATCTAGGAATTTCTATGCCAGTTTCCTAGATGGTTATAGTGGCTATAACCAAATCTAGATCGTGCTAGAGCATCAAGCCAAAATAACATTTACAAGTCATTGGGGGGTTTTTGCATATTAAAAGATGCCTTTTGTTCTATGCAATGCTCCTATAACATTCTAATGATTGAAGCTAAGCACTTTTGTAGGAAAAAATTGCTTCTGGGATGGAAGTCTTCATGGATGACTTCTCCACCTATGGCTCTACATTTGAGCAAGCCTTGGACTACCTTAAGTAAGTGCTTAAAAGGTGTGTGGAGACAAATCTTTAGCTCAATTGGTAGAAGAGCCACCTAATGGTCTATGAGGGCATTATACTAGGGAATATAATTTCTTAAGCAGTGATTAAGGTGGACCTTAAAAAAATAAGTATCATCCAAGGAATAAGTCACCAGCCAAAAACTGTTAAAGATTTTTGGTCATTCCTTGAGCAAACTAGCTACTACCGATGATTCATAGAAAATTTCTCTAAAATTGCAAAATCATTGATCTAGCTAACAAGGAAAGATGCTTCATTCATCTAGACCAGGGAGTGCAAAAAAGCATTCTAGAGACTTAAGCAAAAGCTCATAAAGACTCCAATTCTACAAGCACTCGACTGGTATAGATCATTTCATATCATGATAGATGCATCAAATTATGTCTTGGGATCCATGCTTATGTAGTTGGATGACAAGAAACATCCATATTACATCCACTACACAAGTTGAAGCATTATGGGTGCATAGTTGAATTACACCACAATAGAGAAAAGAATTAATGGTGATGGTGTATGCTCTAAAAAACTTTAGGCACTATGTGCTTGGATACAAAGCTTTTCATGAACACTGACCATAGTGCCATTCACTTCCTCATGAACAAGCCAATGATGAGCCCCTATATTATACAGTGGTTGGTGATCTTGTAGGAATTTGATCTTAAAATGCTAAATTGAAAGAGAATTGAGAATGCGATCATTAATCACTTGTCTTGATTACAATGGGATAACAAAGAGGAGGAGAGTTTTTCTCTTTGATTAATTTCCTAATGAACTCCTCTTTCCTACTGTAGTAAATGAACAAGTGCTCATAGAACCAAAATGGTATGATGGCATCCTTACTTATCTTCTCATTGAGAAGATGCCATAAGATCTAGACCATAGGAAGAGACAATAGTTTCTTTATCAAGCCAAATGCTTCATGAAAATCAACAAACACCTTTACAAGGTATGTATTGATGGCCTAGTTCATTGGTGTGTACTTGATGCTGATCAACTACATGTTCTCCAGGATGCTCATGAGGGTCCTTGTAAGGGCCACTATTCTAGGAGATGCATGGGCATTAAGATTTTGATGACAGGGTATTGTTGGCCAACCATCTTTAAGGACACCCACCAATTTGTCTACTCTTGTGAACATTGTTAATGTGATGGTGGGATGACCACTCAAATGGAAGGACCTCAATAGTGGATCCAACCCTTTAACATTTAAGACACCAACTTCATGGTTCCCATCACACCCATGTTAAATGGAAAGGCATATATAATCATCATCATTAATTACTGCACAAAATGGGCAAAAGCAACAACTATCATTGACTATACACCATTCATTACTACATGGTTTGTACATTAAAATGTTATGAATCGGTTTGGGGTGCCACGTGCATTGATTTATAACAATGAAACCCATTTTACAAGTGCTAGTTTTTGCAAGCTTATGTAACACTTGGAGGTTGAACATAAATTAACAACACCCTACCACCCCCAAGCCAATGGTCAAGTAGAAGTTAACAATAGGGAGATCATGAAGATCCTAAAAAAATCTATTAGCAAATATAATAGAGATTGAAGCACAAAACTCAATAATGCCCTCTTGGCCTACTGATCAACATGGAAACTCCCTATAGGCTACTCTCTCTCTGAGCTAGTGTACGATAAACTACCAATACTTCCTATTCAATCTAAGCTCCGTACAGTTTCAACAACATGTGATCTAGATCTTGACCCCAATCTAGCACGAAGAGAAGAATTGATCAACTGTAACATGCTAGATGAAAATCAATTAGTGGCCTTATCTTGGAATGAAGTACATAAGGAATCCAACAAAAAGCATCATGGACTTAGAATATGGAAGGTGAGATTTCAACCAGGAGATAAGGTTCTCTACTAGAATCCCACATACATACGTCAACAAACTAAGTTCTAGATGTTGGCCTTACATCATTTAGAAAACCTTTTCTTTTGGGCCCATGTTGATCTACAAACCTAAGAGCCTAAACAAAAAGTAGTTGGTCAACATTCAACAAGTCAAACCTTTCCATGAACCCATGTAAGCCAGTGGAAGTAATGTCTCAATGAATGAACAACCATGCTCAATTTGTCAAATCTCCTCCTTATAACTTAGTCATGGGATAGATGGCCATCTATATTATAGAGGCTTCTTACTTTTTTATCTTTTTGATTTTCACATTTTTTGTTTTACAATTTGTTATATTTCCAAATTTTTATTTTACAACATCATTAGTATATTTTATCTTTATTGAATATTTTACAATTTCTTTTATATTTTTCCTTATTTTGGTGTGAATTTTTTCTCATCTTCTAATAAAAAATTCTTTATTGCCAATAGGACATAGTGTTACTATTACTATTTACTAATGGTGATTTGTACTTAACATTTTTTATTGCTAATGTCTAGTTTCTATTTTTGAATTTTGAATGGCTTCTATATTATAATGTTGTAAAATAAGGTCAACTTCTTGTTATTACTCAACATAGAATGATAAGAAATCCATGAAAACACACATGCATTCAAGTAAGTAGAGAGGCACAAAGAGTATTGAATCCCCTTGAAGCCACATCCTTTTCAAACCTTTGAATCGTTTTCAAGTTTGAAAACTACCAAGGTCACAAGTTTGTTAAAGTTTTATTAATGAAAAATGGACCTCATATTTCCAAAAGAAGGAAAACCATAGAGTTTGTGGATTGGTGGGTGACATGGAATTAGTAACTATTTCATGAAAATAGAAATCCATCTTAGTCATCAATCATCAAAATTCAAAAATAGAAACTAGACATTAGCAATCAAAAACTTTAAGTACAAATCACCATTAGTAAATAGTAATAGTAAAACTATGTCCTATTGGCAATAAAGCACTTTTTATTAGAATATGAGAAAAAATTCAAACCTAAATAAGGAAAAATATAAAAGAAATTGTAAAATATTCAATAAAGATAAAATATACTAATGATGTTGTAAACCAAAAAATTGGAAATATAACAAATTGTAAAATAAAAAATGTGAAAATCAAAAAGATAAAAAAGTAAGAAGCCTTTATAATATAGATGGTCATCTACCCCATGACTAAGTTATAAGGAGGAGATTTGAAAAATTGAGCATGGTTGTTCATTCGTTGAGGCATTGCTTCCACTGGCTTACATGGGTTCATGGAAAGGTTTGACTTGTTGCATGTTCACTAACTACTTTTTATTTGGGCTCTTAGGTTTGTAGATCAACATGGTCCCAAAAGAAAAGGTTTTCTAAATGATGTAAGGCCAACATCTAGAACTTAGTTTGTTGACGTATGTATGTGGGATTCTAGTAGAGAACCTTATCTCCTGGTTGAAATCTCACCTTCCATATTCTAAGTCCATGATGCTTTTTGTTGGATTCCTTATGTACTTCATTCCAAGATAAGGCCACTAATTGATTTTCATCTAGCATGTTACAGTTGATCAATTCTTCTCTTCGTGCTAGATTGGGGTCAAGATCTAGATCACATGTTTTTGAAACTGTACGGAGCTTAGATTGAATAGGAAGTATTGGTAGTTTATCGTACACTAGCTCAAAGAGAGAGTAGCCTATAGGGAGTTTCCATGTTGATCAGTAGGCCAAGAGGGCATTATTGAGTTTTGTGCTTCAATCTCTATTATATTCGCTAATAGATTTTTTAGGATCTTCATGATCTCCCTATTGTTAACTTCTACTTGACCATTGGCTTGGGGGTGGTAGGGTGTTGTTAATTTATGTTCAACCTCCAAGTGTTACATAAGCTTGCAAAAACTAGCACTTGTAAAATGGGTTTCATTGTTATAAATCAATGCACGTGGCACCCCAAACCTATTCATAACATTTTAATGTAAAAACCATGTAGTAATGGATGGTGTATAGTCAATGACAGTTGTTGCTTTTGCCCATTTTGTGCAGTAATTAATGACGATGATTATATATGCCTTTCCATTTAACATGGGTGTGATGGGAACCATGAAGTTGGTGTCCTAAATGTTAAAGGGTTGGATCCACTATTGAGGTTCTTCCATTTGAGTGGTCATCCCACCATCTCATTGACAATGTTCACAAGAGTAGACAAATTGGTGGGTGTCCTTAAAGATGATTGGCCAACAATACCCTGTCATCAAAATCTTAATGCCCATGCATCTCCTAGCATAGTGGCCCTTACAAGAACCCTCATGGCTGTGATATCGCATATGCAATATCGCAGCCTATCTCCTCATCTATAAATAAGAGGTAGGTAGATCCAATAGGCATCTTTTTGTAAGTTTTGTTTAAGTGTTAAGTTTTAGTTCTTGTTTTTCCTCTCAACCATTTTCCTCTCAGTGTATGTCCATAGTGTGGTGAATGTAATTATACAACATTCTTTATTCACGTGTGACGTACTTGGACACATACATGACCAGCAAAAAAGATTGAGATTACTTCATCATTGCAGCATTCACTTAGCTTAATTATTTATTTAATTGTTATTTACTACTTAGTTAATATCTCTCACCCTTATCTGATGTTAAAACGTGAAATGAGTACAACTTGATTACGAGCATTTAAGTGTGACTACTTGGTAACCTAGTAGCGTACCTAGGATCTGCGCTTGGTAATCCTAGTGGTAGTCGTGCACGAAGTTCAAGATGTGTACAGATAATCAAGGAACGGATGCTCATCACACTTAGGCTAGTTTGGACTCTCTCATCCTCTCTCTCCTAGATTAGTGAATATTACTTTCCATTGCCTTCAGGAGTAGCATTAGATTAGAAACCACATCATACACCTCACTTTGGACTAAACCATATGCAATAAAGATAATACTAGTCCAGGTGGGAAGACAACAAACTACAACCTAAGGCTAACTGTCTAGATTCCATAACTAATCCATCTACGGAGTTTGACCGGATCACATGTGTAACACTCGTATTCATATGGTTGAGTGTAGGGGTACCTCGCTACTCATCATTGGTGCCATTGCTAGGGATGGGACTAGTTATCTAGATTAGTTATATCATACAAGGTCATTATATAGGAATTAACAATATATCTTTTAGGTAGAAATAATTACAAAAATTCACATACAGCTTCACCACCATGCCTCTCCCACAAGACTATGATAATGCCATACCTAATGAGGAAATTCATTGGAGAACTAATGAATTATATGACAATAAAGATTGGAGTACGCAATTTGAGGTGGAGGTTTCTTATAAACATAAATGAAGTCAACATCATCCCAATGCATGAAAGCATAACTTACTTGAAGACGATGAACCCCCACTGGCCACTACAAGCCTAATGCAAATACAAGAGGCTGTTCGAATCTCCCGTAGGCATCGTAAAGAGAGTCATCTACCTAGGCTTGATTTAAACAACTTTCACAATTTTTCAAGAGGCTATGACTTAGATCTGCATCAATATTTACAAGCCTTCTATGATGCCTATGCATGGAACAACATTGATAATGGTTGGCAAAAACTCAAGCTCTTCCCTATGAAACTTGTTGACCAAGAAAAAGTATGGTATAGATCGTTAAAACCAAATTCAATATGACATTGGTCAACAATGGTATAACTGTTTAATGAAAAATATCAAACCTACACAAGAGTATCAGCCTTGAGGAAACAAATCCAAGGATGGAAAAAAGCACAACATGAACCCTTGGACATGGCCTTAGAAAGATATTATGCACTGTTAAAAAATTGTCCAAGCAATGGGTTCTCCAAGGAAAGGCTAATGTACCATATCATTGATGGGCTACGTAATGCAACAAGAGAAACCCTAGGGATGTATGCCCAAGGTCAACTATATGAACTACAAATCCATCAAGTTCAAGAGCTTATTAAGAGGGTAGCAAAAGAAGAAGGAAAAATGGCTAGATGGGAGAGTGTTAAAAAACATCAATGGGACCAAAATCTCAACTTAACAAAGGTCCATGATCATAAAAAGGAGAAATCAAACTATCAAAAGGAGAAAGAATCATCTTTGCAAATACAAAAATCATTAGAAGAAGTCGAGGAAAAGATCAATAAGATGTTGGAATGGATGTATAAAAACTGTGAAGAATTTATCGGTATTATTGGAGATAGAGTTTTGACAACCCAAGAAGCACGACAAAACATTAGACAATTGGAAAGAAGGGATAAGGAAAATAAGAGCTCAATTGCCAATCATACATATGAATGCAACATATGACTATATAATCATCCCAAGGGCTAATGCCCAATACTGTTACATTTACATGAGTATTCGAGAAACACGTTGTAGAGATCGAAAATGTCAGCGACTGGAAAACACCGAGGGGTTGGCGAACGCGACAGTTTCAACCCCATACCTACGGGAGGTCCATGCTAGGTGTGTGCAAATACGGAGCATCCTGAATGGTCTGGTGGATCAAACATGGACTTAATCGGTGTCTATATAGCCTTTTGCAACATAAATTTTTTAAACAAGAGTGGAATCACAAAATAATGCTTAAAAGTAAATAAAGTAGGGAAAGTGATGCAAAATGCAACAATAAGAAGGAAACAAGAGAAAATGTAGTTTAGAAAAATGCACTACTCTAGAACTACAAGTTCACTCTATTGAGGTGGATACAGTCAGCTGCATAGCATGTTGAGGTGCAGAAATCTCGAGAGTAACCAAGTCGCGTGAAGCAGAAATAGGTTGTGTGCTTGGGTGCAGCCTTGGGCACTGACAATGTGGGGATTCTACCAAGGTGGTAGAAAGGGGACAGAATGGAATGTCAGCTAGGGATGCTCGCTGTTTGCAATCTCAAACAGAAAGCTTACAATGCTGGATGCTGCAATGTTCCAGGGAGGAAACTTTATTCACCAAGAGAAATGGGACACTTGGTGAAAACTTTGAACTACACGAATTTTCAACTAGAATCGAGGAGAATGCTAGAGAGAGAGATCCAAAAGAAGAAAGGGAACCAAAACCCCTTGAGTGTTGCTTGTTGTGGTATTTATATAACCAAAGGCACACAAAAGGGGAAATTTGGATGCCATGTGCCATGGGCCCACGTTGACTTGCTGGCGCCACACATGCCATGCATGATCGTTGGACCTTTAGGACCATTGTAATGCGAACCTATTATGCCATAATTGCAGGCCTACCATGTTGTAACGGGGTTTTTAGTGTCTAAAAACATGTGCCAACGGTCTAATTATGTGAAGTGCATTGATGTCGCACAACCACCTGCATGCCTTGTTGTGCTTTGCAGCGTAGCATGCTTGGTGTAGCTTAGCACCTTGTCGTGCATTTCGCTACATGTGTGTTGCAAGCTTGTTACACTATGCTACACTACATAGCATAGCATAGCGTAGCGACAAGCCTTAGTTACAAAAACGTTTTGCTGATTTGCAAACTTTGCTTCCAGCAATGCAAGACTTGTGAACTTTGCCAATTCTATCATTTCAGCTACCTTCTATGTCTTCTACAGGATTTCTACACCTCGCTACACCATGTAGTTTAGCATAGCATAGCAGCAGAGATGGTCCACCGCTTCCTAACGGAAAGGGACATTGTTGAAGGACTTGAAACTGGTCGAGGGAACTAGCTATGAAGCTATTGTCATGCTACACTACGTCATGTGGAATAGCATAGCGTAGCATTTCATTTTTCAATCGTCCTCTAAAGCTTTCTATGCTACATAGCGAAGCGTAGAATAGTGTAGCAGAATTTGTGCCTTAGAAAACTTGTCGAACTATTTTTCACACCCAGAATGCTATTGCCAACTCCACACATAATTTCTGAGCAGGTTGTTGGCTGAGCAAACCACTTAGGTGGTCAAGTGGAATGATCCGTAGTGCCCGTTTGCACCTAAAGTAGAAAATTTGCTGAACTGGTCAGCCTAAACTCAGAGCATTCTCCTCCTAAAGAATTTCCATAGCGCTGCATGAAATGTAATGCCTGGTAAAGCAAGAATGACCTCACAATTTTTTTGGGTTCTTTCATTGGCCCCTTTTTGTTGACGTTTGGAGGACAGGCTTGATAGACGCCGGCAAAGAATACGAAACACCGCAACAGGCGAGATGTTGATGTCGTCACTTGGTGAGTGTCGAGACATCACTTGACTACACTTTAGAGTGTTGGATTGGTGTTGCAGAGGTTAAGGTAGATAGCAAAGATGGTTTTTAGTAGAGTCCCTGATCAGAGTGCTCTGAGGGACTCATTCGCGTTTTCATCTTTGGTTGGCGCTGTTCTTCAACCTTTCATAGGATAGGTGTTTCCTTTATGGGATGAGTTGTGTTATATCCATGAAGATTTTTGACCTACCTATAGATATTTTAATATGGTGAGTTGTCTTATGCACGCCATGGAATTTTCACTCTGAAGTGACTGAGCTAGTCGAGGCACTCGCTTTGCGACATGGGGGCATTTGCTACTGTTGTAAGACGTACCCTTGATTGGAGAGGATGGAGGTCTTGCTAGCTGTAGACATTGGTGAAGCTTTTGGACACCTGGGTTGGTGCACGGTGTCTAAGACAGGAAGGCCAATGGTGGCTTTGGCAGCATCGGTGCGGTGGAGCTGACCTTAGGGGTGCTACTAAGAGTGCAGATGTACTCGAACCCCTGCCAAGGGCATGCATTCCTAGTTCAGCTATGGGATTAGCTACCACATAGTCGAACATCATTGGCTAGGGGCAAAAGGATGATAATATTGTGGCTGGTCCATAATACTACTGAAACCACAGCTGCAGGCACTGGCTATGGAAGTACCATCAGGGTAAGGAGCCATGGCGACGGTATGTATGGAAGGCTAGTATAATTCCCTACAACATTTTTGGAGGGTCAGCATGATGCTAGGGGTGAGAGCATTACATACATCCTAGATCGCATTCCCATTGCATCATGAAATTGGTTCTGGAACTGCAACGACCTACCCATGTGTCGGCATTGCACCCGCTTGTCTGGTGTGTATCTGGTGCTAGCGCATACTGGAGATGCGATGCAAACCTAGTTTATGATCTTGGTAGACCATGTGTGCTAGTTTATAGTCTTAGCAGACCACTGTGCTAGTTTAAGGTCTTAGTAGACCGTACACACCAATTTAATGTCGTAGCGGACGGGCTATGCCAGTTTTACGTCATAGCAGATGGTTGTCGATGCTGCTAGTTTATTGTCATTGCAAACGCTGCTCGATGTTGTTGCTAGTTTATTGTCATAGTGGATGGTGGTCAATGCCATTAGTTTAACATCATTACGAATGCTACTCGGTGCTATTGCCAGTTTATCGTCATAGCAGACGGTGCTTGTTGTTGCCGTTTTGCTTCAGACATAGTACGGTTTGAGGTATGAGTGATTCACCGGGTTGGAGAACTCGTTGTTGTCCATGTCTGCCAGCTTGAAGGCTCCATTCACAAAGGATTTAGTGACCAAGTAAGGACCTTTCCAATTAGCTAAGAATTTTCTCATGTGCTCACGGATGGCCTTAAGTACGAGGTCTCCTTTCTACACCGGTCGTTGTCTCCAGTCTACACGATGCTTCTGCTACCACTTGTTCTGGTAGTGCTCGATGTGTCTCAGCATTTGCACACACTCCTCCTCCACCAAGTTGAGGTCAATGATTCATGACTTGTTGTTCTAGGCTTCGCTCATGACATTCGCAAGGATCATCCGGAGTCATGGTACCTAAAACTCAAGAGGCAATATAGCTTCAGATCCGTAAACAAGACTGTAAGGTGTCTTACTTGTTGTAGTTCTGCACGTCATTCAGTAGGCCCACATGACATAGAGGATTTTCTCATGCCACCGCCTCTTGTTGTTGTTAAGCATCCACTTCAGCAAGTTGATGGTGGACTTATTTGTAGCCTCTGCTTGCCTGTTCGCCTACGGATAATAAGGAGAAAAAATGATTGTTTAATGTCTAGGTTGCTATAGAGGGTTTGGGTTTCCGTACTGCTGAACTACAGCCCGTTGTCAGTAACAATAGTCATTGGAAGCTCAAATCTGATTACGATGTCATCTAGGATGAAATGGAAAATTTTCTTAGATGTCATTTTCCTCAGGGGAATAGCTTTCACCCACTTGGTAAAATACTCAGTGGTAGTGATAATGAAGCTATGCCCTGTGGAGGACTTATGTGTGATAGGACCAATGAGGTATAGTCCCCATCGTTGGAAGGGCCAGGTGATCTGCTTTGGGTGCAGATCTGCGGGTGCTACGTGTATGAGATTTGCATATCTCTAGCATGTGTCACATGTCTTGACCTTCGATAGGTAGTCACATTCCTTGTGGGGCCAATAATATCCTAGGTGTCTGATTTTGACAGCCATAGCCTTGGGTACTATGTGTCCACCGTACAGTCCCTCATGTACTTCATCAACTATTTTCTGTGCTTGCTAGCCACCCATGCATGCCAGCAATATCCCATCGTAGGAGCATCGGCACAGGGCATCATTTCCCACAAGCACATATCGCTTGACATCTTTACGGATTGCATCTCTCTAGGTAGATGTCAATCCTCTTGGGGGTTTTCCATGCTATAAATAAGATTTAATGTTGACATACCACTCTGGGGTGTCTGCAGCACTGACAGAGGACACGTATTCCACCTAAGTGATAGGCTCTGTGCATTCTATGATCGAGTTTGGCAGGTTCACCAAGGAATGTGATGGAATATTTAACATAAGGGTAGCTAAGGCATCTACCACGGTGTTCTTGTTGCATGGCACATGTTGCACATCTGTGGTTGCAAATTGTTTAAGAAATATTTTCACTAGATCATCGTAGGATTTTAGGTGCATAGCTTTGTAGGCATAGACCTCGGTGATTTGATTCACGACTAGTTGTGAATCTCCCTAGACGGCCAGGTGTTGTATGCACAACGCTCAGGTAGTTAAGAGGCCTTTGAGTAGCACCTTGTATTCTGCCACGTTGTTAGTGCAAGGGAATGAAAATCGATAAGTAGATGGATGCATTTCCCTAGAGGGGAACATAATTATGGTAGCAGCACTAACTCCTTGTGCAGTTAAGGCACCGTCGAAATGTAAGATGGCTTCGAAATGCAATGATATGATGTTGACATTGCTAATGCATTCATCCGGGAATTCAAGGTCTATGATTTCCTGGTCGTCGACTGGCGAGGCCATGAGTTGGGTCACTATGGCTTGACCCTTTGTCAATGATTGACTTACATAACATAAATCAAACTCCATGGTTATTGCCTTCCATCGGGCTATTCTGCTACTTTCATATAGATTTCTAGTGATAGCTCGGAGTATGTTGTTCTTGCAAATGATGTTGGTTGTACTGCGTAATAGGTAATGCTACCACTTTTTTAGTGTGAACACTAAGGCCAAGCAATTCTTTTCCACCTTTTTGTATTTCGCCTCATGCGCTATTAGTGCATGACTCAGATAATACACTGGTATCTTAGACCCATCATTCCGTTTATGACATAGCAGTGCCACGATGGATGCGTCAGAGGTGGTGAGGTAGATAAAGAAGGGTTTATCCCTTTGTGGAGGATGCATTGTTGGGAGATGTAAGAGCTTCTTCTTTAGGTCATCAAAGGCTTGTTGACACTAGGTTGTCCATTCGAAGTTAACCCCCTTCTTTAGAAGATGTTGCATGGGGTGTAACTTGTCAGTCAACCTTGCTATAAACCTTTGAATGAATGTCAATCTACCTTGCAAACCACATAACTCCTTAAGGTTTGTGGGAGGTGCTAAGTTGACGATGGCCTTGAATTTGTTAGGGTCCACCCATATTCTGGACTCTGATACCACAAACCCTAACATGCATTCAGTTTTTACCCCGAAGACGCACTTCTTAGGATTGAGGCGTAAGTCGTGCATTTGGCAGGATTTGAGCACTACCCCTAGATTACGTGGGTGATCAATTGCCTCCTTGGACTTGACTACTATATGATCCACATAGTCATTTAATGTTTCTAGGATGTAGTTACTGAAAATGTAAGTCATGGCTTGCTGGTAGGTTGCTCTAGCATTCTTGAGCCCGAAGGGCATCATGGTATAGCAGAATGTTCCCCATGGGGTCATGAAGGTTGTCGACAGCTGGTGCTCTGGATTAATGCAGATTTGGTTGTATCTAGAGAAGCCATCCATGAAGGATATCAGAGCATGGTCAACCATCGTGTCAATGATTTGATCAATGCTTGGAAGTGGGAATTTTTCCTTGATTGTTACCTTGTTCAAGTCTCGGAAGTCTATACAGATCCGTATTCCTCTCGTTTTCTTTGGAACCACGATGATGTTAGAAACCCACTCCGAATAGTTAACCACATAGATGAAACCTACTTGGTATAGTTTAGTGATTTCATCCCTCATAGCTAGTGCGACTTCTGGATTAACTTTGCGTGCCTTCTACTTGACTACCTTCATGTGTGGGTCTAGGATGATGTTGTGCTGAATCAGTTGTGGATCCAAACTCGGCATGTCACTGTATGACCATGCGAAGACATTGATGTTGTCTTGCAAAATCTTGACTATGCTTTTATGTGTTTGTGTGTCTAGGAGGGATTTGAGTCTTAGTGTTTTCTCCTCCTCCTTTGACATGGTCACAGGTGTCTCAACGAGAGGATCATCAGTTACATCCCAGGCCTCTAGGTCTAGGGCTTGGACCAGATTCTTGGGCCAATCCGAGGATGCTTCTAAGGCTGCTATAGTGCTAGTTGAGGTTTACCCCTAGTCTATCATGGTGGGGTTCAACTATCTTGCGAGCTTGCCCTGTGGTCTTGCTAACGTCAAGGATGTGGAAAGGTCATGATGGATTCCCATCTCCCACTTGACCTACCATCATAAGATGAAATCCTGGTTAAGTGGCACCTATCGATAGAGATTGTGGTGTAACAAAAATTTGCAATGTAGTGACAACATGCAATTTGCAATGTGCGATGATGTAAAGTGCGATGATGTAAAGATTGCAAGTTTACTACTTTAAGGTCATGACAGACTGTCATGTCACAAGAGTGTAGAATTGTTAAAGGTGTAAAACTAACGATGTAAAGCATGAAACTGTGTGACTGTCAATATGCAAATGTCAAACTGCTAGTTTAATGTCATTTTGAACTGCCAAGTTGTAACATGCAAAGGTTAATATGCAAAATGATAGTATGCGAAGTAGGAAATTGCGAATATGATAAGTTCCAGATCATCAATGCACAAGTGCAAACTACTGACATGCAATCACGAAACTGCTAAAATTGTAACATTGCCTATGTGGGAGAAGATGCCAAAATTGCCGACGTAAACATCTGGCATTCTTAGTTTGTTAGTTTAACATCATTGCAGACCACTTGGGGGTGCATCTATACTAGGGTTGCTTAGTTTATGGTCTTTTCAGACCGGTCGTATTACAATTACCAGGATTACTAGTTTAAGATCTTTTGGGACCCTTAATTGAAAATAAATATATATATTATTTTTTATTTTCAAGAAGGCAAGTAGTTGGCATGAAGCATGTAAAGGTTTTAATGTTAATAGTGCTATGATGTCATGGCGAACATGCTACGCTATGCGGCATGCTCTGCATTAATTGGAGAGAGAAAGAGAGACACGTTTCCCCACCTTGTCATTACGGCTATAAATAGGGACTAAACCCTGGCAATTTTTCCATTTTTACCGTAAGAGTGTAGAGTTCACATCGAAGCACAAGGTAATTTCGGAGCGTGAAGCAATTGTAATAGCTGCTAACGAAGTGATTTTAGCAAAGAGTCTGCATTTGCAATTGGGATTATGGCTCCTAAGACTCATTTGGTGCTTGCTAGAGTTGAGGAGGCAAAGAAAACCCTGGGTCATGCACCACAAGCACGCGTCATGGCATGGACGAGCACGTCGTTAACCCAGTAAGTTACTATATTTCTTCACTTTTTTTTTGTGTTCATTCTCTTAGTTGCTTGCATCTTCTGTGGTTGCATCATTTTAGTATTTGCATCACCGTTATCATCATGTTAGCCATGGGAGATGCATAAACATTATGTTGCGATTGCATGCAAGACCGTTGAAACTAACACTGCTGTGGTTGTCATAACCACAGGGGCTAGGGCAGTTTAAGTTGCCTAACCTTAGCATGCCATAACGTGAAATCCTTGAGAAGGCTAGGCCATGTGTGATTTGGTGACATGACACGTGTTTTACTAGAGCATATTATCAATTTTTTTGTTGCTACGCTAGGCTTATTCGTATGTTCTTGCTACATTGGGCTTTCATGCCCTTGCTATGCTATGTATGGGTAGAGGGTTATGCTACGCTATATTCATGGACTACTAGAATTTCCTGCATTGTGCATGTATTTCCTTTAATTATGATGCTAACATTCATTGATTGTGTTGTGTAGGGTGGGCCCGAGGCCCAGGCTGATCATTTTAGAGATTAGACAAGTTCTATGCCATGTGAGCTGACCTATGGCCAACACTCCTCCTCCCCAAATATGTATGGGAGAGAAAGGGGTCTAGTTTAGGGATGGAGCACAAGACTTCTTGCAATTCCTTCTTAACCACTTTAGCATGATTGTTTGGTCTTCCCTGGAGGAGGGGGAGGCATTTGGCATAACAGAAGCCATGTTGCCTAGAACAAGTCGGGGGATTTTGAAATTTTTTACCGATGGGGCAATTAGGAGTAGGTAGGGGGAGGGATCCAACCAATGCTCAACAAGGCTAAGGCATTTAGCCTAGATCTGAGACATGCCCTAATATTGTTGCTACCATCGTTACAACACATTGTTCCTCGCACGTTACATGGAAACGTGCTTTCAAAACCCATAGGGGACTGTCTACAGTGCTAGTGGGTGAGTTTTGTAGCCTTGCTCCATTGTGTTGTACAAAGCTAGCCATATTGGTCAAATGCTAATAGTATGTGTTTTTCACCAGGTTTTCTATCGATAATAACAGGCTTCACGAATAATCGGGTTTGATGGCTATAGCGCAACTAGCCCTACAAGAGTTCTCTTCTGCCAAGAACCTATGGGCGGGTGTGATCGATCAATGTGGAGGAGAATACCATACCTACCCAAGCACATTTTGTGTTCCCTGTAATCACTTTAGGGAGAAGGGTTGGTTGGATGAGGAATGGGAAGAACCCTTCAAGCCAGTCACGGTTGAAGAAGCTATGGTGGCTGAACTCCTGCCATTCTAGTTACCATATAGGCCTAGTGGGTTAAACATTAAGTGTCACACGCTCAAGTGCTTTTGCAATTCCTATACTTTCTATGTTGTTATGATAAGCATGTTTTATGAAAAATTTTGCAGGGGCAAAGAAGCCCTAGGAGGTGATAGTGATGACTGCCGAGACATAGGGGGCCAAAATGTACTTCAAATATGATGAAGTAGAAGCAAGCCAGTGCTGCTTATATTACAGGGCCTTGGACTCCTTGATTAAGAACATCCAAAACACGGGGCTTATGAATCTATTCATTGCTTCAAATCTGAGCGTCCCCACCACTGAGATGCTTTCCCTAGTCGACTCCTTCTCTAAGAGAGTGGGCCATTTTTACACACATGTACGGGACGTGCGGGCAATCATTGAAATCAATGAACAACTATTTACGGACCTATTAGATGTTCTTGTCGACGATGTCTCCACAGGGTCGAGGTGCAAGTAGGAATTGACCCTTTAGAAGAAGGATATCGAGGAGTGGATAAGGCTCTCTAAGGAGCAAAAAAGGTTTTCCATGGAGAAGCTTAAGGATGGACCTACCATGGAGATCTACCCAATCTTCCATGCCCATGCATACCCCCAACTACTCACCCAAGGGAAGGTCTTGGGGCTTGAGCAGGCCTAGATAATGTAGGAGGTAATGGAGGAAGGGACACATTACAATTGGGATAACTTCCTATGTAATGGCTTGTAGGCTGAGATTTTGGGACTCCATGAAAAGATGGAGTCTTGCTCCAACATACACTATGCCTTCTACATAGGTTGCCTGAAATCCTTTGCGAAGTTTCTAGTGCTTCGAGAAGATGGAGCTTGGGCCATTTGAGATCGTAACTAGATCTGCAAGCCGTGGATTTGATAGATCCTCTAAACCACATGAGCCTAAGATCTTCCAGAAATGATCGGGAAGTCATTTTCTGTAACGACTAATGGTCCGACGGCTCACAGCGTTTGTGGCCAGGGTAGCGTAGGGGAGATGCCCCCTGTTATAGCTAGTAGCTTGATGTGGGGGGAACATCTCATAATTGAGACTATGCCCAAAGATTTGCAAAGGAAGAGACCTCCCCCAACCAGCGAAACTCTTTGCATGGAGGAAGAGGAGGGATGAAGACTGCGGCTTAAGCTGCAGAGGACGCAACCCCCCATTGGCAAATGTCTTTGTAAAGATTGCTTTGCTATTGTTTGCTATGAAATGCTATGCTAGGCAGTGTAGCATAGCATCTATTTTGAACTAATTTGTTTTGAATTGACGCAAACATGCTTCTTTGCTAGCAGAGGAAGAAGAGGAAGAAGAAGAAGGCAAAGAAGAAGTGTCTACCCCTAAGATGGGGGCGATGAATAAAGACGTAGAGGCCCTAGTCTTGAAGGAAAGGGCCTTGATTAAGAATAAGGGAGCTCTTGTCTCTAGGGCAAGGGCTCTTGTCATTAGGGAGCCTCCTCCTACCAAAAAAAAGCATCTCCCTCAAATAAAAAAGATCCTGGTCTTTTGAAAGGAAAGGCACCACTGCATGGGGAAGGGATTCACATAGACTTGGTAGGGCCTTCTACTTAGGCTACTACCATTTTCTTGCATCAGCAAGAGGAAAGATCGCAGCCAAACATTGGTGACTTTGGTAATATGTCTACCTTACTGTAGTCCATTTTGACTATTGCTGATGTGTTTAGTCATGTAACATGTGCTACTGCTGATGCCACAGGACCCCCTCCGGTTCGTGCAGAGTCTTAGGTCAAGGTCCCTGTCAAGTTTACATTCATGCAGGGACTTGTTGACAACATGATTAAATGCCTTCAATAGGTGGACCTTGACATGGATAAGTAGTACTAAATGCCTTTTTGCTATTACGCTAAAACTTTCGAGTTCGTTGATTTTGCTATGTTAACGTGCTTGCTATGATTTGCATGTTGAGGTAGCCTCTCAACTCAAATGGGACCCAGCGTGACCCATGAAATTTGGCACTGTGCCTACACTCTCACTTGACGTCACTGGGGTGTCTTGTTGTGCGTTCGATCAGGCTTACATGTGCATGTTACACTCAGCTCGCTCTCTGTGGGAGTGTAGTTGCATCAATGAGGATCTATGGAAGCAGGTCCAAAGGGCTAAGTAGAGAGAGGCCAACTTGGTTGCTATGGTGGCAGATCTCAGGTCGAGGAATAATTTTCTCATAAATCATAATCCTAATGTTGAGGACTGGCACAAAGCTGTAGATGACTACGCCAGGTTTTGGATGGTCATGCATCATAACGTTGAATTCACCGACAAGATAGTCAAGCAATAGATGCAGATGGACTTGCTAGCCCAGAAGTGTCAAGACATGAAATATATTAGCACCAAAGTTTTCAAATGGGGTTGAACCCAGGGAAACCAAAAACATGCATAAAATCTAGAGAATGACACCCATCGAAAATTGTACAAGGATGCTATTGTGAAGGCCTTCACATATGAAGCATTCGTGAATGCTATTGATGCTTCATAGGCCTATGCTAAGTTCAAGGAGCAAGTAAAGGTTATGGAATCCCTTGACTTGAAAGTGAACCTTCCTACAGGATAGACCACAACTGCCTCCCCTTCCCCGAGACCTCTAAAATGGACTACCATGGAACAAGAGAAAGCCACTGCCGTGAATGCTAAACCTAGTGACAGGCGTTGGGTGGATATTTCGGTAGAGGAGATCTAGTGTCGCCTCAAGCTTTGTCTAAACTGAATATCTTTTGAGACTAACGTAAGAACTTCTCAAGTTAGTTTTTTTACTGTATAGATGCTCATGCTATGTTGTAGTTTACATTGTTTCCCTAACTGGTTACTTCATTCCTGTACTGCAGGCTACAAATGAGGGTGCAAGGCTTGTGGGGGAAGGGAATGAAGGACCAATAGGTGGAAATGCAGGGGAGGATGATATGCAAATAGATGAAGCAGAGGTGAGTGGCAAAAACAATATAAACAGAGGCAACCCATGATATCATGGAAATTTTTTTTGGAAATTTTGAAATTTCATAAAAGTTTTGCAAACATTACCAATAGGTACAAGTTTTGAATAAAATGAAAGACCTCATAAAAGAAATCGATTTTATGTTAACTTGTGTACCATGTAAATTTTCTCTTTTTTTTTCTTCCATGTGCTAGTTTTAGGCCATTTTTGGCCATTGCTACTTTTAGGCCATTTCGGGCCATTTCTAGTTTTAGGCTGTTTCAGGCCATTGCTAGTTTTAGGCCATTTTGGACCATCAAGTAACATGCCAGAAGAATTAATGGTTTGACAACTTGAACAAATAGCTAAATATCAACTTGTGTTAGTTTTAGGTCATTTCGGGCCATAGCGTAGCATTGCTAGTTTTAGGCCATTTCGGGCCGTTATGTAACATTGCTAGTTTTAGGCCATTTCGTAACATTGCTAGTTTTAGGCCATTTTGGGTCATAGCATAGCATTGCTAGTTTTAAGCCATTTCAGGCTGTTGCGTTGAGGCATATGAATGGTGTGTGGACAAGAAGCAATGGGATTGCTACGCTAGGCAAAGCTGCTTCTTGACCTGATGTGGGATGAGTGAGATGTAAGGTCGAGGCATTTTGCTAGGACCTTTGTTCACGTCGTCACCCCCCATTTGGAAGGGCAACTCAGTCCATGTGTTTTTGCCTAGGGGGTCAACTTGCTGAGCTGACCCCTCTATTGGGTAGTCAGTGTAGGTTGCAACAAGTACTTCATTCTCAGAAGTTATGACTTCTGAGCCTTCTTCCATGCCTATGTTGTGGATTGCTTGCATTGCTACTTCATCATCACAGATCACCACCTCCCAGCCTTAATATGGTAAATGGATTTCCTGGTGTATAGGCGAGGAAACAACCCTAAGTTGTGCCAACCATGATCTTCCCAAGATTAGGTTAAACCTAGGCATTTCCTTGACCACGATGAACGTTGTGTCTATGGGGAACTGGTCCCCTGCTACGAAGTTTACGTGAACTGTGCCTTTCCCCAGGATGCATGCCCCATTGAAGAACCTCAGACATAACATCATTGTGGGTTTGATCTAGTTGACCAATCCTAAGTTGTCCACAATAGGGAAGGGAATGACATTTGTGGTAGCCCCATCATCAACATGTACTCTTCAGATCCGGTGTTGGCTGATCCAAATTGTGATGAAGAGAGGCACCATAGTCACCTGACCCTCTTTGGGATCTTCCCTAATGGCATCATCACTGAAAGTCAGTTGAGGTATTGTGGACTCTGTAGGTACAGAGGGAATCATTACTAAATGAATCACTTCCTCTTTCGCTGGCATGTTCTCATCGACCGAAACCATCATTAACATGCGGATTAGAGCCTCGCGGTGAGGTATAGATGTCATGATTAGTTTGTACAAACTCAATGTAGCATTTTTCTACTTTAGATTTTGCTTGATCTGAGTGAGGGTGTCCATCAGGTCTCAGCCACCCTCCTATCTGACACTTTCCTCCTCTTCAATTCGTCCCAGAAGATGAACTTCCCGAAGAGAGGTGACTTCGGATCTAGATTCATACCTTTGTGGATAGAGTGATGTAGGCTACATAGTCATACTGACCTTTTCCTTTGGGGACAAAGGTGCAGATGTAAGGGATGAATACATGGGATTAGGGACATCCTTGACGGTATTTCCCTTCGACGTCTCACCCACCAAGTGGACCTCTTGCCTTACAGGGCGAGAAGGTTGTTTGGCTTTGTTACACGAGATAGGGGCCATCGAAGGCATCGATCCCCTGATGAAGAATGGAGTTAGAGGTGTTAACTGACCAAACTACATGGCTCCACTGATTGGTGGCACAAAGGTGGATGCTCGTGGTGAGACTTTCAGGACAAACGGCTGCTGCAAGCCTTGATTAGCCGCTCGTGGTACTGGTGCACTATGCTGAGATACATGGACCACGAATGGCTGTTGAGGTGGCTTGGGATCACTATCAATGTTGATAGCATTGATGACATAATGGAAATTTTTGGCATTGAGGGAATATGTGTAGAAATACATAGATTGGTTTTCAGGGTGTATTGGGTTGCTCTCATCCAACACTAGTTTTTCCAGGTTGATTAATCTTTGGATGTCATCCTACAATGCCAGACAATAATCCGTGTTGTAACCACATAGTTGGTGGTAGTCACAAAACCTATCTAGCCTTAAACCCCTAGGAATTGGAGGCTCATTGGGTAGGGCCAAAGAGGGATTCCTAAGGAGCTCACAGTAGTGTTGATGTCTCACGTTTGTCTCTTTCGACATCTTCTTATGTTGGATGTATCCTACTACCATTAGTTACTTTAGAAGCTCTGAAGGCTTTAGAGGTAGTGGAGTGTACTTCAAGCAGTCTTTGTGCTCAAAGTTGAGTTTAGGTCATGCATATGTCTCAAATGTAGATGTAGCAGGTTGCAGCGTGTGACCCTATTTGGGTGCAGGGTTAGCCACTAGTGTGGCAGGTTTCTTACTGTTCTTGCTACCGCTGCTACTAGGTTTGGGCTTGGCCTCAGTTGCCACAATGACCACTGTGGTTGTTGGGGCTTTACTTTTTTCCTTCTTTGTGAAGGTATTTTTATAAGCGATGTAGGCTAGGTCTTTGCTTGCCTCAGCCGCATCTTACATGCTTTTAGTTTGAGCGAAGGCCTGACTAAGAGAGTGAGGAGCAAGATAGTACAGTTTAGACTTGATAAATTCATTCACTACATCCTTAAAGATGGCTAGCAAGTGGGCCTCCACGATGGGCTTGAAGATTTCGTTAAGTGTCACGCTCCAACGTTGAATGAACTTTTGGACTGGTTTCAACAGGTCTTGCTTCACACTCATCAATAGATCTAGCATGGTTTCTTGCTTCAAGTTGTACTTGAAGCGTGTCACAAACTGAGTCAAGAGCTCTTCCAAAGTTGAAATGGATGAGCGTGACAATGCGTGGTACCAATCTAGTGCTTTCCTGGCTAGGAACATGGCAAAGATGCGAATGATTGTGTGCGACCATTGTTGCAATAACAAGGACTCAGATCTGAAGGTAATGAGATGTGTGTTGGGATCTCCCTCCCCATCGTACTTTGTGAAGTGTGGGAGAGACATCCCTAGGGGTAATGTCAAAGTGGGAATTGTAGGACTGATGGGGTTATCATGGTAGAAGTCCATGACTTGCACCGTGTTAGACCCAACAACCTTGAGGCATTTTATTTCCTCGATGAGGGTCTGGATAAGCTGAAATGCTTAGTCTAGACCTGGTGATGTTGTAGCCGGTTTAGGGGTTATAGAGGTAGCTCCTACGTGTGCCATGGTGGAGGTGATGATATTACCCACCAGCGGTACCATTGGGATGACCCCCTAGAGTGGTGCTACTTATGTTGTCCACCACCCGACAGGTGGCATTGTTATGGTAGCAACTGTGGGTTGGGTTGTTGGCTGGACCACATGTGTCACTGGCAGCGTGGACCATAGTCCCATGTTGTGTTGTACCACTTGTGAGGCTTGGTGTACTTGAGGGCACATGTTGTTAGACATATGCAACGGTTGTAGCATAGGCAAAGGAGTGAGTGGGGCCCATCATGTCGATAGTTCAGGGCCCACCACCATGGGTGGAACAGATGTCAATGTTAGAATAGAGGCAGAAGTCATGTACAATTGTGAAGTGGGCATAGTATGTGCATGTGGCAGGGTAGACACAATTGGCGTATGCTGTATTATAGGGATTGACTATTGAATAGCTTGCAAAGGAATAGTAGCTATAAATGGAACAAGAAAAATAGTCGAGAGCATGCGTTGGAATGCCATGGGATTAGCATGGCTACCCATAACAACTACAGTTGCAGGTTGTAGCAGCATAGGTATAATTACAGAGGGAGCGGTAACAGAAGCCGACTTGGCCCAGAAGGACTAGGTAGGAGGGATAGGAGCAGGGTTGATTGGACCTCCCTCGTCCGATCGAGAATCGAGTTCATTCTGTCCATCTTGGAAAGAGTCATCTTGGTTGGATGTTGTGTCTCGTTACTCCCTAAGTATAGTCAATTGGATTACTTGGTCTAGAAGGCTTTGGTACGCTTGTGTTAGAGGTAAAGAAACATTGGGGATAGAAACGAATTCCTTCCCGTTGCTATAAGCAAACTCAAAGCTACGTTTTTCTTCGAGTTCATGTAAATCCAAGGGCAAATTTTCCTGCACCTTTACACATAGGAAATTGTAATGCTCTTGTTTTTGGGCCAATCCCTCAAGTCCTCAATTTTGGATTCTGAGAGATCGATGGGTTTATAGCGTCAAATTTAGTGATTATTCGGCACCAGCGGTGCCTTGAACTGTGACAAGAACTTCAACATTGAAGAGAGCTTCCATGTTGAAGGCATTGGTAGCAGTAGTTGAAAAAGCCATTATTAATCAAGTGTTTATGCAAAAAGATTAAAAGTTATGCAAAAGAGCACAAATGAATGAGTAAACTAGAAAACAATGAAAATGGAAGGAAGATTTTATGTCTTGCCGGTTTCCAGAGGAATCATCAAGGTGACCGACCTGCACCACACAAGGCGTGAGCAACCACAAATAATTGTCATGCTCACGCTAGTGTGAGATAAGGCACAGAGCATGTGTAAGACTATTGTAAGATAGATTTAGCTAACTGACACTAGCGAAGGAGTTGGGTCTTGTAGGGTCCTTGAGGAATTGTTGAAGTGACCAATCTGCACCACACAAAGCATAAACAACCACAAGAGGGTGTCACATTTACATCAGTGCTCGATGAGGTACATAGCACATGCAAGACCACAAGGTAGGCAAGGTAACTAGCACACAAAAGGATTTGTGTCTCACGAGGCTCTAGAGGAACCATCGATGCAACCGACATATACCACTCGATATGATGGGGTACAGGTCACACGTAAGACTACCGTAAAATAGGCTAGTTAACTGGCAATCAGAGGCCTTGCGTTCTGTAGGGCTCCCGAGGAACTATCGAGGTGACTGATCTGCACTACACACAATGTAAAAAAATACAAATGGGGTGTCACATTTATGCTTATGCGTATCAGGGTGCAGAAGGCTCATAGAAATACCGTGACATGCAAAAAAGGCACCAAGGGCCATCCTTCTAGCACCAGAAAACTATAGCAACCAAAAATATCAATGGCTGGAAAACACCGAGGGGTCGATGGACGTGAAAGTTTCAACCCCATACCTACGAGAGGGCCATGCTGGGTGTGTGCAAATACGAAGCACCCTGAATGGTCTAGTTGATTAGACAAGAACTTAATCAGCGTCTATATAGCCTTTTGCAACATAAATTTTTTAAATGGGAGCGGAATTGCAAAATAATGCTTGAACATAAATAAAGTAGGGAAAGTAATGCAAAATGCAATAATAAGTAGGAAACAAGATAAAATGAAATTTAGAAAAATGCACCGCTCTAGAACTACAAGTTCGCTCTGTCGAGGTGGATACAGTCGGCTACATAGCGTGCTGAGCTGCAGAATTCCCAAGAATAACCAAGTCGCATGGAGAAAAAATAGGTTGTATGCTTGGGTGCGGCCTTGGACACTGACAATGCAAGGATTCTACCAAGGTGGTAGAAAGGGGATAGAATGGAATATCAGCTGGGGATGCTTGATATTTGCAGTCTCAAATAGAAAGCTTACAATGCTGGATGCTGCAACGTGCCAGGGAGGAAACTTGATTCGCCAAGAGAAATGGGACACTTGGCGAAAACTTTGAACTGCACAAATTTTCAACCAGAACTGAGGAGAATGCCAAAGAGAGAAAGCTGAAAAATGAAAGTGAAATGGAACCCCTTGAGTGTTTCCTATTGCGGTATTTATAGGACCAAGGGCATGCGAAAGGGATGGTTTGGATGCCACGTACCATGGACCCACGTTGACTTGCTGGCGCCAGACATGCCATGCATGACTATTGGACCTTTAGGACCATTGCAATGTGAACCTTCCATGCTGTAATTAGGCCATTAGCATCTGGAAACATGTGCCAACAATCCAATTAGGTGAGGTGCATTGATGTCGCACAACCACCCGCATGCCTTGCTATGCTTTGTAGCATAGCATTCTTGGCGTAGCGTAGCACCTTGTCGTGCATTTCACTACATGTGTGTTGCAAGCTTTTTATGCTATGCTACACTACGTAGTGTAGCAAATGGTCTTAGTCACAAAAAATTTTAGCCGATTTGCAAACTTTGCTTCCTGCAATGCAAGACTTACGAACTTTGCCGATTCTATCTTTTGAGCTTCCTTCTGTCTCTTCCGCAAGATTACTATGCCTCGTTGCGCCATGTAGCTCAGGGTAGCGTAGTAGCAAACACGGTCCACCACTTTCTAACGGAAAGGGACATTGTTGAAGGACTTGAAACTGGTCGAGGGAACTGGCTGTGAAGCTATTGTCATGC
Source organism: Gnetum montanum (assembly GCA_015680685.1). NCBI lineage: Eukaryota > Viridiplantae > Streptophyta > Gnetopsida > Gnetales > Gnetaceae > Gnetum > Gnetum montanum. Next base: position 1,467,097 of record MNCI01031498.1, read on the forward strand.
TACACTACGTCAGGTGGCATAGTGTAGCATAGCATTTCATTCTAAAATCATCTTCTGAAGCTTGCTACGCTACATAGCGAGGTGTAGCGTAGCATAGAAGCATTTGTGCCTTAGAAAACTTGTCAAACTATTTTGCGCACCCAGAATGCTGCTGCCAACTCTGCACATCATTTTTGAGCAGGCTGTTAGCTGAGTAAACTACTTAGGTGGTCAGGAAGGATGATCCGTAAAGCTCATTTACACCTAAAGTAGAAAATTTGCCGAACTAGTTCGCCTGAACTTAGAGCATTCTCCTCCTAAAGAATTTTTGTAGCGTTGCGCAAACTGCAATGCCTGGTTAAGCGAGAATGACCTCACAATTTTTTTGGGGTGTTTTACATGTTACATCTAGAGTTTCTACAGAGATACTATGTTTAATCAAAATGGCAAAAATCCTAGTCATGGGGGAGACCACCACTAAACTAGAGACACCCTTCATATCATCCAAACCCAAACACTTATCTTGTTCAACATCCTGTTTCTCCAACTGGGCCAACACACTTTATCTCACCATAGTACCATTCTCCTCAATACTATTAGCCCATGCCTTCAACACAACCATCACCTTGTGCACCTTATACTCCTCCTAAATTTGAACATTCTCATATTTTTTCCTCCTTCTACATCACCACCAACTGTTCCTAAGGTGCCTGCACCATAGCAAGAACCCACGAACATTACTTGTACTACTACTTCCAATAGTAGTGAGAGACCTCAGCAACATCGAAGGCACCCCTTCTTGAGAAATGACCCTAAGAAGGGACAACACAATTCTGAGGCCACTACATCCTCCAAATAAGCATAAGTCCAACCCTATGATGCACCCTTATCTTCGAAACCAATACCTCATGTTACTTCATCAGGGCCACTAACTCACACTCCAACAACAATACGGCCTAATGAACATAGCCATGAAAGGCATCATCCCAATCCTTGCATACCATCTAATAGTCCCAAATATCATAGTGGGTCAACTCACTATCTGGGAACTACATCGTATAAATTGCCTCGCTATGCTTACTACAATCAGGTGTGTGAACCCTATTGGGGTAAGTACAGCCAAGTTCCAATATTTCCAACATGCAAGGATCCCCATTGTCATTAATTAATCCTTTCCATCCTCAACCGTTTAGCTATGAGGGATATCCCCCATTCTAATAGCAAGCAGGATTAATAAATACTTTTCATTTTCTTTAATTTTACAACTTTTTGTTTTCCAGGTTTTCATTTTTCAATTTCTTATTTTTTCATTTTTTCTTTTTGTCTTTTTAGATTTGTTATAAGTAATCTCATCTATGAATAAAACACTTATGTGGCTTGTTGGTTGAGCTGTGTTCTATGTTATCAAGTATCGAGCAATCAATTATTTGGAACAGTGAGCCCATTACACCCACTCATCCACTCTACAAATAAGAGGTTCTGTTTGAGGGTATAGTGATATTCTTGACATTCTTAAAAATTTAAAATTAATTTTGTGTTCATTGTACCTAGAATGAAGAAGGATGGACCAAGAGAAAATGATTAGGGTGTGACATCAAGGGGACTTTCAGATTCTCTTTGGTGACACCTGTGGGAGTTGTCATGCAACATGGTTGTACTAAGATCCTTGTAGATCTAACAAAAAATGGGAGTAAGCGTAATCAAATGGGCACTCAAAAATCCAATGCTATTCTAGGGGATCCCACTGGAAAGACATGCACCCATGCCTAAAGGTTGGTGGCTTCTCTGGATTCAGTATTAAAAAAAAAGAGAACAGAAGAAAAAAACGGGGAAGTGCCACAAAACAAAAATCACTCCTCCCTTGAATAAAATGCCAAGTGATCATATGCCTTGTTGTTATGGTACTCTCATAGTTGCTCATCATTGGACCACTTGTGTAATCTTTTGTAATTCTCACTTAATACATAGCTCATGCACACCATTTCTTACCCTCAAAATATTTTCAAATGATTTTCTTTTCCTACTAAAATTACTCTAAATAATCACGTTCCTATGTACCATTACATTACCCTTTTCTCTACCACCCAAGGTCCTTCTTGATAAAACTCACATATCATTATTTATGCCTTCCAAACCATCTAATTACCCTAGAACCTTTTAACAATCGTCCAGATGTCCTTAGTTTACATTGTTTAATTTCAAAGAAATATTAAAAAAAATTAGTACATTCTCTAAGTGCCCTAACTTCGATGCAAATATATATACGTAACCCCCCTATGCTAATCAACATCATTTGCAACTGTTCATGCAAGGGAAGTTTTTCAAATTCCTCTCTATGATTCACGATTGCGCATCCCTTGTTTTCATATTCATAACTCGCTTGCTGGTACTTTGATTTTCATTCCGTTTGAACCTACTTGAACCTAGAGTGTTCAACTTAGTCATGGGGGAGGGGCACATGTTGAATAGCACATAAATTTTTTGAAATTCATCATCGCTCAAAGAACATCTTTAAGGGTAATTAGTTGTAAAATTAATAATAGAATGTGTCAAAAACAATTTCATCCCCTTAGAAATACCAGAAAATTAAATTTGGAAACCACCTAAGCAAAAAGGACTCAACATTATAATCTTTTGTGGACATGTTCTTCCAATAATTAACATCACACAAAAATAAAGTAAATCTATTAAGGCAAGTAGTAAGATATAACCTAACTTTGGTAACAACCTTAATAATGATTGGCCCCGTGTGATTGTAGATGGCCCCGGAATGCGGACAACAGGAAGGTCCTATTCAAGGTGTGATCAAAAGACCTAGGAGAGGTGAAGGACAAGTTCCTACTGAACAAGATGTAGAGTGGGAGGAACAATCATTTATTATCCACCAAGAAGACCCTACTGTTGTACAATCAAGGTAGGTAGAAGGAGGAGCTGCTATAGTGTCTAAATAGAATCAATATCTCACGTTGCCCTAGGATTGTGTTTAGACCATCCATGAAAGATCATGAAAATAAACTTTAGACCTTTCACAGAATTTTCTCCGGAGTCCATTAGGGATCACCTCAAAGGGTCCCCATTATGGCCTACCCTCTCTGAAAGTGGTGCCTAGTACTTAGGGGGAATGTACCAATTTTGGCACAATAAAGAAGAAGGCACCACGATTAACAATTATGGAGTAACTATTGATTTCTCTATTCAAGCCATTTTGGAAATATTAAACCTTCTGAATATAGGGCCAAAGGTTACTCAGAACTAGTTGGAGACTTTTAGAACCAAGCAACTTAATAAATTGTTGACAGAGAATAAAAGGGTGGCGGAAGAAAAAGAGAAGGCTGACTGGGATTCCTTTGTGGCACAAGTGCAAACTTACATGCATGCCAAGGCACTCAAGGCCTTACAAGAGGAGAAACTCTAGGCCATATTTCAACGCCATCAAATCCCAAGACTTGGAGCGCAAGAAAAGGGAAAGACATCCATGGAGGTGCCACCGCCACCAGGAACTACATGAGTTCCATCCAATTTTATAATCATAGGATTTTTTTTATGTTATGTCTCAATTTTGTTTTGACTTCACACTGTGGCATGAATCCATTCTAGCCTATCAATAATCCCATACTTATCCACTGTGTAATCAATGAACCTTGTTCTCACTTTAACTTGAGGACAAGTTTTCATTCAGTCGTGGGGGTATGATGAATCATGAATTTTCTGACAGCCATGATAACGCACCCACAATAATGCACCCACGATATTGCACCCGTGATATCGCATCCTCGGTTTCATAGCCAACACGATATCACGTATGCAATATTGCAGCCTATCTCCTCATCTATAAATAAGAGGTAGGTAGATCTGATAGGCAACTTTTTGTCAGTTTTAGTTTAAGTGTTAAGTTTTAGTTCTTTGTTTTCCTCCCAACCCTTTTCTTCTCAGTGTATGCCCATAGTGTGGTGAATGTAATTGTATGACATCCTTTATTCGAGTGTGATGTACTTGGATACACACATGACCAACAATAAAGATCGATATTACTTCATCATTGTAGCATTCACTTAGCTTAATTATTTACTTAATTGTTATTTACTACTTTCCTAGTTAATATCTCTCACCCTTATATCATGCTAAAACATGGAATGAGTATGACTTGATTACGAGCATTTAAGTGTGACTACTTGGTAACCTAGTAGCATACCTAGGATCTGTGCTTGGTAATCCTAGTGGTAGTCATACACGAAGTCTAAGATGTGTATGGATAATGAAGGAACGGATGCTCATCGTACTTAGGCTAGTCTAGACTCTCTCACCCTCTCTCTCCTAGATTAGTGAATATTACTTTCCATTGCCTTCAGGAGTAGTGTTACATTAGAAACCACATCATACACCTCACTCTGGACTAAACCATACGTGACAAAGATAATACTAGTCCAGGTGGGAAGATAGTGAACTGCGACCTAAAGCTAACTGTCTAGATGCCACAACTAGTCTGTATGACCAGATCACGTGTGTAATACTCATATTTGTATGGTTGAGTGTAGGGGTACCTTGCCATTTCTCATTGCCTAAACATGATTAAGCCTCATGATGTCCAACACTTGTTCTCCAAGAACTAAACTTTGGATCATTCTTGGAACATGATCCACCAAAATTCAAGACACAATTGAAAATCTCTCCCATGTGCTTAATTATCACTGCCAATGGGAAGTGGTAAATGGGAGAGACATATCTCTTTTAGAATAGTAGATAGATAAGAGCCACTTTGAGAACAAAGAACATCTAGGTGTCTTACTTGGTAGAAGCCATTACACAAGCTCTTAGCATACCTCATTCTGACACCCATTTGGTAGAAATCTTAATGTAAGAAGATCTTGAGGCCAAAAGGAAGTGGACCCAATGGTGTTATGGGGTTGACCATAAGGAGTTTGACATGCTCACACTAGCAAAGCGAATATACTTCAAGATAGTATCCTATCACCTCAATCCAATGGTGAGGCCCAGAATGTTGATAGCCTTCTCCACCTATGCCTATGTTGCTCTAAACAAGAAATTCCTTGTTAACCATTCATAGTTAATCTATCTGGAGATAGAGAAGTGCTTCAAGGAAAATGAACGTTGAAGAAAAACCCTACCATTTCCATGCCTTGTCAGAAAACTTTGTAAAATGATAGGAATAGTCTACTACATCAATGATACGATCAAGCATACTCCCATCATCTCCTAGTCTGAAATTATAAAGGACTATATCAAAAGAGGAGGAGTAGTTGCCACCACCTCCACCACCACTCAAGAAACAACATTAGAGGCTCGTGCAACCATTGAGTGCCTATGTGAGATCTGAAAGTAACTCTTACAGAAGTGGAAGCAATAAGCAAGAATAAGTGATGGGCACCTAGTTGTGTACCATCATATAATATGAGTAACCCCAATGAAGTGGCTTGAATGATAAGCTAGATGGAGAGAGGTGGGACAATATTTCAATTTCCCATGAAGTTGAATCCTAGTGCCTAAGAGGTGACAATGTCTATCTCACAACAACAAAAATTCCAAAAAATATCTAAGAATGATGCTACCTTTTGGTGCGCTTGGAAGAAAGTGAAGGAAAAACTATATTGGTGATGTAGCACCAAGGGTAGGATACAGTAGAAGAAGTAATTGTTGATAGAATTATAAAATCATTGAACATACCAATGGTGTCTATGTTAGATGTTTCTACACTTAGAGATGTGCAAAAATCTACAAGAACTATTAGTGGAAGACTAAATGTAGCCTAACACAAAGAGTTGTTGCATCAACTAGTGAAAACTTGGCGATTGATTTCACATATCTTTGATTTTCCAAATAATATCATCACAACCCAATCAGAGTTACTTGAAGCACAAGGTAAGTGCATCATTTTAGAAGGACAACTCAAAATAGCTTAAGCACAAAACCAATGCTTAGCTACAAAGATTGCCAAATTAATAGTTTTGTCTTGCTGATCCTAAATTGCTCAACCCTACATTGACAAGAGATGATGCTTTTCAATAGATTTATGATAGACTCAAACAAGTTGAGGCAAGGATGGTGATTGTTGTCTTTGACTAGTTCATGGCTAAGGACAAAACATATTTAGTTCAGAAGGACTTGGTCCATACACATCAAGAGAATGAGATGTTGACCATAGAAAATCATCACCTACAGAATATTGATGTGCAAAAATAACAAATGTAAGAATTCATCCATCAAGAGTAGAATAGCTAACCAAGGTGAACACTAAGCTTAGGAGATTAGTAGCAGAGAATAGAAATCTCTCCATTGAGGAAGTCTATGCCTTACACCAAAATCTACGATCGATATTTCCACCTAGAAGAATGAGGCTCTAAAATTTAAGAGAGCCAAGTACACTACAAAGATCAGGTTGGCCTAGAGAAAGAAGTTAATGAAAGATACATCAAGATGGCTAAGGCAAAACTCAATGAGACCCTCCAGCAAATCCAGTAGGGAAAATAAGTATCGCAACCTATCATTGATGGGATAGATTCCTACAATAAAGAGGAGATTTGCATGAAGGAGTTGCAAATGGAAGGGATAACTAAATACATGGAGCTTACCAATCTCATATATGCAAACCTAGTAATTTTGATTGTCGGATGGCCATGGTTAGAGTTAGGAAAATAGGTGGCTAGCTCGTACTTGTTGTACAAGGTATAGTTCAAGCACCACAAGGAGACCAAGCAAAAGCTTAAGACTGCAAATGCTGAACTCAAAGTTCTTAGTGCAAGATTCACTAATCAAAGATCAACCACTAAGAACCTAGCCAGAAGAATGAATGATTAACAGGAGCTACAGAATGCAATTAAGACATTCAACATCAAATGTAAATAATTTTCTGCCTAGTTTATTAATGTCAAGGAGCTATTCTCTAGCAATTCCCTGTCCTTGGGATGTTCCCATTCCAGCCCACATTGGTGAAGCTGCATGGACCATGGACTATCCTATGAATAAGGAGGAGAAGATGAAAGCATTGTTGGATGTTTTCCATCTTCCAATAGAAGTTGCAAGAATAGCAAGACAACCACAACATCCTCAAGCACCACATGCATCCAAAGTAGGGGAAGGTCCCTTAGAACCTTAGGACCCTCCACCACCTAGGACTATTTAATATTCTCCATCATCTTCATGCTATCAAAGGAGAATGTGTTTGTCAAATTTTTTCCTAGTGTTTAATTTTGTAGGCCTTAATACTAGAAAATTTTGTAATAATTGTATATCCATACACTCCTGCACTTAGTATTTGTTTGTGTTTGTCATATATTTATTGTCAATCAATAATCCCATACCTTCCTAAATTTGTAAAGAACTCAAGGATGAGTTTTCATTCAGTCATGGGGGCATGATGAATCGTAAATTAGCTACATCAACTAGGTCCCATCAACTAGGACCTGTTAATGCATGATTTGATGCATTGATGAGGCCCTATCAATGTAGTTTTTTTCTTACCTATAAATATGCACTCACCCATCATGTTTATGGCATGTCTTGTCATAGTTGTAGTTGAGCTCTTGTAGTTTTTCCATTTGGAAGTTAAAATATTTTTCTAAGTGCTTGCAATAGGAGTCAAGAGTGTATGAATCTTTATTCAAGCACTATTGTACCTAAGCACAATAGTGTGTGTGGCAATAAAGATGAGCCTTTTGATAAACCTTACAACACTTGGAAATATATTAATTATTTATTGATGCATTTAATGTTTTTTGTAATTTCCTTTAATGATTTAAGTAATTAATAATTAATTAGGCTAAACTAAGCTAAATGAAGGTAGATTAAGTTGCAATTAATTAAGCACATAAGTATGACCACTTTGAGCATACACTTGGTGCTTGGTAATCTCAGTAATGCTTAACATTTGGTAACCCAGTAGCTCTAAACATGTTTAGAATGTGTACGACAAGTGAGAATGAACACTTATGTTAGGATTAGTTAGGTGTAGTTAGTTAGAGTAAATTAGCAATTAAATTACTTCATTCCTTTCATCCTTTATTTTTTAAGTACCCAGAACATAAAACATAAAAATAATAAAAATGCCTCGATTACACTTCATCATACGTTACCATATCACAAGTGTAATTGGGAAGATAATGAATGACTATTAGGGCAAGTTCACTTCCTAGATGCTAGTGTATTGAAAGACACAGAGTTCATGAAATTGGACCAGATTACGTGTGAATGATTAGTGATTTGTAAGGTTGAGTGTAGGGGTATCTGCCCCTCATCAATAGATATAATTATATTACTATGTCGATAGCATGGAAAATTTGCATAATTTACAAATATGATGAATATTTTCTTGCACATGATATATAAGCATATGAGAATTTGGTGAAGCGTTTGATGAAAAGCAATAATACATCCTACTTTGAGTAGGATGTGTTATTTCTTGTATTTGAAATTCACCTATAATAATGAACTATCATTAGAAGACTACTGAGTTGTTGTATTCATACATCATGCGTACTCAACACATGGAGTGAATATGGAAAATGAAGACTCTAGAGTCAAGGAAGAAAAGCCTACTAATAAGAACTAGATGACCATTATGACAAGGTCTAGGAAGGTAGTATCAAGATTTAAAATGAATATGTCAAATAATGATGAGAAGAAAGACGAAAAATCTATAATCATAAAGACGAGAATGTAGAGAAGAAAGAAGATTATGAGTCAAAGTAGTAAGACTATAAAAGCATGCAAAAAATTGCACAAAATATGTGACAGAAACATTGATGTTCTTATACGTGTACTCCATCATTAGAATGTTGTTCTATAGAAGTCTATATGGAGAAACAAATTGATACAATGGGTAATCAAGATAATTTGGAGAATGTGATCAAGGCACTATCTCGTACAATTAATAATAATGATAAGAAAATGTTGATGAAGATCTCATAATACTCTAGAAATCTGACCTATAACACTATCATAACAACTTATTTTTTTGAAATCATGATTCCACAAGACATAGAATGGTTTGCAAATCAAAGAGTGTGGATAGACTTTATAGAGAAATATAAGGTTAATTCTCAAACTACACTAGAATCAACAATTTAATATTGGAACACTAGGCTTACTCCAAATGCTTTACATAAGAATAACGTTATAAGAACATTCATAAGTAAAGATGTGAAATCAATGTTATACTTTGCAGGAATCAAGATCATGGTGAAATACACTCCAACTATGATAATAAAATTGAAGATATCATAAGAAGAAAAAGTGATGCAAGAAGAAAGAATCATCAGAACTTAAGTGATAGAGCAAGATGTGAAGAGACTTTATATAGAAATATTAAGATTAATTCTCAAAGTGCACGAGAATCAACAATTTAATATTGGAACACTAGGCTCACTCTAAATCCTTTACATAAGAATAAAATTATGAGAACATTCATAAGCAAAGATATGAAATAAATGTTATACTTTACCAAAATCAAGATCATGGTGGAATATACTACAAATATGACAATGAAATTGAAAATATCATAAGAAGAAAAACCAGTTCAAGAAGAAAGAATCACGAGAGCTCAAGCAATAGATCAAAAGATGAAGCAGAGAAATTTCAGGCTTACAAAAAGGTTGTAACTGCAAAATTAGAATTTCAGGCTTACAAAAACGTTGTAACTGCAAAATTAGAATTTCGGAAGAAATATGAGACTGAAAGAAGTTGGCGAATTACAAACAAAGATGAGATTTGACATGGAGAAGTTGAAATCAGAAAATTAGCAGTTGGAAAGAAGAAATAGAAAAGAAATTATGAAATATCATGAACATTCTCAGAAGTCTGCAAAGCTAGCACTAGCAATCAGGAATAAAAATCAAGAAGCAATGAATATGGTACAAGCACTCAACGTAAACAAAACATGACCTCTGCTGGAAATATTTAATCACATGCTTTTTCCCAGTAGTGGTAGAAGCTTCTGCTCGCCCAGCGTTAACGGGTTACTCCCAGTGTTTTCATAGAGAGACACCTTCGAAAACTTAAATCCAATGATGCCATCTATTCTTGCGTAAACAGCATCTCCAAGAGAAGCCTTGGCAACGCCGCAAAAGCTATTCAAATCACGACAATGTTTTTGCCACTTTCTAGTTCCAGCATTTCAACAACATTTGTCAGTGTTTCTTTTGCTATCACTGCAAGCAACATTAATATTAAACACTTGTACTTGCGTTTATATTCAAATATATAAGTAAACAAAATCACGGAATCAGCTATGGATGAAAAATTTAATGCATTGCCTACCTACATTTTTTTTGATAGGATTCAGTCCTTGGCATATCCAATAATAACCTGGAATTCTAAGTGTTTCATATGTATCTTCTCAAGAGGGTGATGAATGTCTTCTTACTGCTGTTTTTTCTAGGAAACTGTTTTTTCTAGGAATGCTTTCAAAAATCTATTTTATTATGTATAGGCAGATGGTATTTCTAATAGCTAAATGCTATTTGATATCTTACTAAATATCATTATATTATTGATCTCACCCACTTGTGCCACCACGAAGATGTTGGTGGTGAAGCCTAATTCGGTGCCTGGGTGGAGCATTATTAATGAATTATTGATGGTTGAATCATTGGCTGAATTATTCATTTTTATACATTGGGCGAATTATGTGTGTGATTGAGAAAGACCGCAAAGGTTTTAAACATGCAAAACTTATTGGTACGCTATTTGTGCAGAGAACAGGATCAAATTATTAGAGGTAGCATGATTGAGCCAACCTCTTCCTTCTGGTATAAGTCAGTGGCATTTGCAACAGGCAGCAATTGTGCTGCTGTCTTCTTCTCGTATTTTTTTCTTGCATTCTCTTTTGGGCATCAATCATCATTAATGTCTCAGTTTGTATTTTTCATGATTAAGAAACCCGTTGTACAGCAAGTTCTGTGTTTGTATTTGTATTTCATGATGATGTGAAGGACAGTTTTATTTTTCAGGTAACCGCACAGCAGCAATGCACAAGCTCTGTTTTGCATTCTCACTTTTAGTAATTTAATTTAATTTTGACTTCCTATTCTCGTGTTCAGGTTCTTGTTCTCCATTTTAATAAATTTTTTCCCGGCTTTTGGCATTGTTTTATAAGTTACTGTACCAAAGCAATTCTAAAATTTTTCAATATATTTTTCTCCTCGGAATTAGAGCATTCCTGTTAGTTTTTGTTAAAAAAATGTTACAAATTACAGATAGATTAATTGGAGGGAAGAACTAGGAGCTTAGAAAATCTTAATCTTAATGTGATGTTCTGGGTTAAGAAGATTGTGAACTGGCTTTGGAAGACAAATCCATCGTTAAGCCTGCTGCCATGTCCGATGAAAACTTGCCAAATAGATAGAGTGATTGGAGGTAAGAACTATGAGCTTGAAAAATCTTAATTTTAATGTAAGATGTTTTACGTTAAAAAGATTGTGAGCTGCCCTTGAAATGTGGAACTCATGGTCAAGCTTGCTGGCATGTCCAATGAAATCTAGTCAAAATGGACATTAAATTTCTTTTTCTCATCTGTGTATGTTATAGGGATAAGATCTTATAATCTTGTACTAAGGTAACAACTACACATGAATTATGGGAGAAGCATAAATAGAGGTATGATTATCCCATTGGTATGAATTAGTATATTGTTAATAAAGTCTTTAAGATGAAAATAAAAATAGGCTTCTCTTTACAAATTGATTTGGATGAGATGAATTATTTATTTACTTAGATAATTTGTAAATTACTTTTCTTGAAAATTTAAGAGTTAATGCTATTATGAGTTTCTTGCTTGATTTTTGGAAAACTATATGGATAACTCTTATGATCGTTTCTTTCTCTATCCCCACTTTAAATACAATTTTTTTCAAAATTGTTATATACACATAAAAGATTTATTTCAAAGTCTTCTAGTGAGGCTCTTAATACATATGGGGGCCACTCTTAATTTAAAGGAGTTTGTAGACAAAGTAGAAATAGAGGAAGATTTGTTAGAAAATCTATTAAATGTAGGTAATGTAAGAAAAAGTGGCATTATATCAAAGATTTTTGGAAGTTTAAAAAACAAGAATAAATTGAAAGAAGCTAACAAGGACAACAACAAAAAGCTAAATTAAGACCTTGGAGGAGCTCGAAGCTTCAATGTGGAAAGTGAGACTACTATCATAATTGCTATTGTTGATGAGGTAAATGTTTCTTGGTATTCCTCTTCAAATGCATGGATTTTAGATTCTAGTGGATTTTAGATTCTAGTGTTTCCTTTCATTGTTATTTCAATGTTTCCATGTTTACTTTTTATTATAAGGTTTTAAATAATTATGTATTTTTGAGTGATGATAGAAAATGTAAAATTAAAAGAATCAGAAATTTGACTTTGGAAAAGCCTAGTGGTCATAAACTTATTTTAAGACATGTTAGACATATTCTTTCCTTGATTATTCCTCTTCAGATGCATGGATTTTAGATTTTGATATTTCCTTTCATTATTTTGTGGATGTTTCCATCTTTACCTTTTATTACAAGGTTTTAAATAATTATGTGTTTTTGGATGATGATAAGAAATTTAAAACTATAACAATTAGAAATGCAACCTTGGAAAAGCCTAATGAGCATACACTTATTTTAAGAAATGTTAGACATCTTCCTGCCTTGGTTGTTCCTCTTCAAATGCATGGATTTTAGATTCTAGTGTTTCTTATTATTGTTGCTTGGATATTTTCATGTTTACTTCTTATTGCAAGGTTTTAAACAAATATTTATTTTAGGGTGATGATAGAAAATGTAAAATTAAAAAAATTAGAAATATGACTTCGGAAAATCCTAATGGTCATAAACTTATTTTAAGAAATTTAGACATGTTCCTACTTTGGTCAAGAATCTTATTTCAACGAGATAGTTAGATGTTGATGGATGTTCCATGTTTTTTAGATATGAAACATGGACAAAAAGAAAAGATCAATGTACATTATGTATGCCAAATCCATGAAGAATTTTATAGCTATGACATAAGAGTTTTCTTACCACTTAAGTTTTCTTCTATATCTTTAAAGTTTTGCAAAGACTAAATAATTAGTAAAGCAAGAAGAGTGAATTTTATAGTATAGTCAGACCTATTGATGTATTTCTTGCAAGAAGATAGAAACTAAGAACTAGAAATTATTTATTTAGATACGGTTGGACCTATTGAAGTATTTTTTGTAAGGAGAGCAACTAAGTTGCTAGAAATTGTTTATTCAAATGCAGTTGATGAGTGGCGAGGTACCCCTACACTCCACCATACGAATACGAGTGTACACGCGCGATCCGGTCGAACTCCACAGACTAAATGCCTTAATGCCACAAGTAACACTTGGGGTTAATCATTCGTTGTCTTCCCAGGTTTGCTTGTATGTGTCACGGTGTATGGTTAAGCAAGTCTGAGGTATGTGATTTTTTTGGTATTTTCGGCTTATCTTCTATGCTACCAGGAGAAAGGGTTGAGAAACTAAGCTAACTCTAACTAAAGATCTAAGTCTAAATTAACTAGCGTCAGCATCCATTCCCACTTACCGGACACACCCTGAACTATGCAACTCTGGCTTACTGAACGCTAATCGTTACTGGGATTGCCACACGTAACACAAGTGCTCGAAGTGGTCGTACTGAGGCACCTATTTAGCTTATGTGTGATAAGCAGCCGATTCCTTAGCCAGCCGTACACACCCGTGGGTGCTCGTAACTAAGTCGTACTTATCACACGTTCTAGCCTAGCAATGAGCAGCCGATTCCTCAACTAGCCGTACACATCGGACTACTACTGGGATTACCAAGCGCAGAATCCTGGAATACGCTACTGGGTTACCAAGCAGCCAATGCTCGTAATTGAGTCGTACTCATGCATTGCGTCAAGCAGCCGATTCCTTGACTAGCCGTACACGTCCGTAGACGCTCGTAATCAAGTCGTACTTGAACGCACTAGGAAAGCAGTAAATGAAAGCAATAAATGAAACCACGTGCTGCAAGGTTTATCCAATCAAGTTCGTCTTTATTGCCGTACACAACTTGGGTTCAGGTTACAAGCTGCTCGAATAAAGAGCCGTTCACTCTAGGACTCCTACTGCGGGCACATGGGGAAAAATTCTAACTCTGGAGTGATCAATCTGCCAGAGCTTCGCTACACTAGCCAGGATTGGGAAATGAAGGGAGTGCCGCCTCTTATTTATAGATATGGCGGTGGAATGCGATATCGCGGCCTAGTGCAAGTCGCATCTCATCATACCCCCATGACTGAATGAAAACTCGTCCTCGAGTTCCTTACAATGATATCAGGTAGGTATGGGATTATTAGGGGAAATGGAACTAATGGGATGACATGTGAACGGTCTTTATTACAAGACTTGACAAAAACTGGTGTTCATGACAACATGGGTGAACACCTTATTACAATGACATCAGGCCACAGTTGGCAGCTGAGAGAAAAGAGGAGAGAGAATAGAAGAGAAGAAGAGAGAAGAGTCTTGTTGCTGCCAACGCCTAGATTGCGCCTTTCGTTGTCCATCTGTAAGCGCATTATCAATTCCACTCCTTGCATGCTGCTTCAGCGCTGCTCCATTCCAAGTGTCTGCTCCAGATCCATTCTGTTGTTGTATGATTGCCATCTGCACACACAACACCATCATATATTAGCAAGGGTAATTGAATCATTAAGTAAAGCATACCTTGCTTCGGTTTAGGTTCACTGGCTAAGGTGTGGTATGGCTGATATGGATCTGGGAAAATATAGATGATGACTACCGAAGGTATAGGGGTTAGGAAGAAAAACGAAAAAATCCGGGGCTTAGGATAAAAATCGAAAAATCAGGCCCCGTACCCCCATGACTAATCGCGAACCTCCGGTAGCGTTAGAATGGAGAGAGAAAAGGAATAGGAATGATAGGTAAAAAGGGACAACTATGGCATCGATAAAAAGGATGTCATGATGGAAATGAACAAAAATGTTAATTAATTGCAAAACGTTAAGGAAAAGAAGTTAACTAATGTTCCAAATAGGAATGTCAGTGGGTCCTCCCCAAAGCAGGCTCATGCCCTTAATGCCCTGACAATCCCACATTCAAAGAGTCCGTAGGCTCGGGGAATGTCCTTTGGAAACAAGAGTTAAAGTCTTAACCGGAAGAATTTACCAAAAAGAAAACAAAGCATCAACTAAAGTATATACAATGATACAACCGGCAATGAGGTGAACAATGGAGAGAAGGATGGGAAGAAGAGAAGTGGAATGGAATCCCAAGAACAAGGTGGTGTACAGCCCCTTGTGTGTTACATGATTAATGTGACTTGGCGAATCTCATTCCAACTCTGGGCTCAAACCAACCACTTCCAGTGACTTCGCATCAATGCAGTTGGTTAAATCATCCACTTGGGTAACAAGGATGCAACTTCGAGAAGCCACCACCATTCCGACGAAACAACAGAGAGAATGGGAAGCGAGAAGGGCCTTAGTTAGAGGGAACACTTTGGTTCCATAACCAGTGCTTGCAGCCCAAATTTATTCCGTCTAAGGGGTGTGCTTTGAATCCTCACTTTTAGCTTTTTAGCTTTTTCACTTTTTTTTTCTTTTTCCATTTTTTTTTTCATTTTGTCTTCTTCTTTTTTTGTTTTGTGTTTTTATGCGTGGGGACCACACCATGCAAAGACTTCTTTATTTTTATTGTCTCAGCTTCCGATTATTGGGTTACATCGGAACGGTAAGAAAACCCAAGAAGAAAACATCCAAGCACCCAAGTGAATGACCAACACAAGAGCACCAAGTTCCCTTGAAGTCACACCCGTTTCAAATCCTTGAGTCCGTCCTTAGTTTGAGAAATGCCCAGTCACCGGTTCGTTAAAGTTCTTATTGGAAGGGAACTGTACATTTCCAAGCCAAGGGAAACCATAGACTTGATGGATGGATGGATGAAGTGATCTCATTGCCTGCCATATCAAAAGAACATACCTTAGTATCAACAATGTAACTTAAAGGTAAAAACCAAACATTAGCAATTAATGAAAAACAGTTCATCCCATCGGCCCGAACACTTATTGGGTGACGAATTTACATGATGGATGACACACACACACACACACACAAAAAGATAGAAAAATATAACGATGTTGTAAAACAAAAACAAGAAAAGTTAAAGAAAGTTGTAAAACAAAAATTAGAAAAGTTAAAGAAATTGTAAAACAAAAATGTGAAAAACAAAAACGTTGTAAAACAAAAACGTGTAAAACAAAAACTGAAAAAGAACTGAGGGCCCCATATGATTAGCATAGGTGGCCATCTCCCCCATGACTGAGTTGTGAGGGAGAGATCCGAAGTAGTGAGCGCCTATTTGAATTTCTAAGCAGTGCCCAACTTCTCCCAATTGATGATCTTAAATTCAGGGTTGGAAGTTGGCGACGCTCACGTTCCAATGTGTCTATGCCACGGTTGTTGGCATGAGTTGCCTCAGTTCGTTCCATGCATATTTGTTTGCTCTTATGAGAAGCTGTCAACCACGGGGTGTCTACTACTTCTTGTGTGGTTGCTACATACAGGCATCTTTGTTGCAGAGTTTCCTGGGCACACCTGTGACATGGAGACATTTCCTCCGTGTCATCACCCGATGAATCACTGTATGTGATGCATGGAACTATCCTCTTCTCGATCTTTCCACATATGTTTATCTTGGAGATTTCCAAGGAAAGATCACGGATCCTAAGGCATGCATCTACTGTGCTTAGCCATGCCCTTCCCATTATAATTGGGAAGTCCCCTTCGTTGTTGTTAACATCGATCACTAGGAAATCCGCTGGGTAGGACCAACCACACACAGTGGTGATAACGTCCTCCACCAAACCCAAGGGAATAGTGATGGACTGGTCTGCCAGCTCTAGTTGGATGTTGCTCTTCTTAAGTTGGGGCAGGTTCCAGGCGTGATACATCTTTCGCGAAATTAAGTTGACTCCGGAACCTGAGTCAAGAAGAGCTCGATGTGGTGCATTCCCAGCGATCTGCAAATGAATAAAGGGACTCCCAGGATCAGTTAGTTTCCTGGGAAGGTGGCCTACCTTGATCCAGTCAGTTACGGTATGTGTTAGCATAACCGTATGCGTTACATTCCCTTGGACTGAAGGGTGCTCCGAAGTGTTAGTAGTTAGAGGCCTATACATATACCCGTCCGCTTGTTGTTGCGAGAGCCTATCCGGGCTCCTAGTTCTGAAAAAGGGTCTCCTTTTTGTACAGTTATCGCCAGAACTAGTGTCCGGTTGGATATTTACACTCTGAATATTTACAGATCTCGCGGCGTGACGTTGCTGCGGTTGGGTAGGTAATTCCCCTTGCATTGTTGGAGCAGGAGGTGTTATGGGAACTACTTGAGGAAAAGGTGCGGGTGGAGTTAGAGGATGGACAGAATGTGGAATGTCTCCCGGAGGAGAAGGAGTCCTTCTGAAGTACTCCCGAGCGTAGTAGTGACGGCGTGGAGTGTGACTCATAGCGTCACCTGGAGAAACTGGCTGCTGCACATAATAACCATAAGGATCAGGCTGCCGGTAAGGGTATCGATGTGTTGGCTGTGGCATCCCCCATGACTGTGGGTATTGCCACTGCTGATGTTGCTCGATGGGCTGCGGAGGTGTTCCACTTGGATAATACGTCAAGGGTTGGTGGAACTGCCTCGGGTTACCTTGTGGATAAGGTAACCTTCTGGGTGTTTGCCGTTGATTAAGTCTTGGATTTAATGCATACACCCCAGACTCCTGCAGATGTGAGATGATTGGACAACATCCCTTAGGATGGTCATAATAGCAGACCTCACATCCACCGTCATTGTCTGAATCAGAATTTTCAGCCTCATCGGAGTTAGAGATTTTTCCCTTACCCTTGTTATGTGCAGGGTTAAAGTTTCTCCGCATGTTTTTGCTTTTATCACTACTTTGCTCATCCTTAGACTCTTCTACGATTTTCAAAACTGTTTCTATTCGTGAGTCTAAGGAATCCCACATTTGGTCTACCTTAGCCGATACCTCCGTTGTTAACTTTTGGATCGGCACAGTTTTCCTGTTCACCAACTCTTCGAGTGGTGACTCATCCTCCTCATCACAGAATTTCACTCCCTTCTTACGAAGGGAGGGATCACGGTTGTATTCCTCCGCACTTTCTCTTTTCCGTAGCTCACCCTCTTCTTGCGCTACTTGTTCCAACAATACTTCAACTTCATGGGCTCTTAGTTGGGAGAGTCTCCCTTGGGCGTAAGTCCCAAGAGTTCTTCTCGTTTCATTTCGTAGCCCATCCACGAGGTGGCGAAGTTGATCCCGCTTAGCGTACCCATGGCCCGGGCAACGATGTAGCAATGTGTAGTAACGGGCCATGGCAGCATCCAAGGATTCATGAGCTCCTTGTTTCCAGCCTTGGATCTGCTTACGCAAGTTAGACACTCTGGAGTACGTTTGATATTTGTTGTTGAACAATTCGAGCATCGTACTCCACCTCCTGATGGTTTCCGGTTCTAAGGACCGGTACCAGCTTTCCGCTTCTTTAGTGAGTGTCCTTGGGAACAACTTGAGTTTCTGCCACTCATTGTCTATGTTCTGCAAGGCACAGGCGTCGTGGAATGCCTGTAAATGATGTTGAGGATCAGCGTTGTATCCCCCTTCAAAACGTGGGATATTATTTATATCCAAACGCTTGATCCTACTGTCTTTCAAATGCCTTGTGGGAATCCTAACTGCCTCTCTAATGTCAAGCATACTTCGGGTTGCGAATAGGGGTTCGTCATGATCATCTCTTTCATGACGTCTGTGATGTCTACGTTGTGGTTCCCTATTCTCCCTACGTCCTTGTCCTTGTCCTAACTCCTCTCGACCTTCTTGTCGAGGCATTTCATCTCTTCTACCTTTACTTTCCGCGTTATGCTCATGGTGGCTGCGCCCAGATGTGGAAGGAGAGGGTGAATGATGTGATGAAGGGGAAGAAGAAGGGGATCCATCACCATGGTGATGTTTCTTGCCTTCTCTTCGGCTGCTTCGGCCCCGATCGTTGTGACGATCAACGAGTCCGTCATTAGTGCGAGTGATTGTTCCTGCCGTGAACAGCTGGTGCTCACGGGGATCAGAGCCTGGAATATGTATCGTTGATCTAAGGCCCTGATGCCTAACCTCTTCACTAGAGTGAGGAGGAGGAACATCATTTTCTAAGAAACCCATCGTGAGGGGTTCCTCTTCTCCTATTTCACTAATGACGTGGGGAACCTTGCCCTTCAATAGTGAATGTTGGCTCTCCTGCCTTGCATCCCGAATACGTTGGGCATTTGTGGGATGATAATCCCTTGTGTCATAATCATCCAAAACGTATTCAGCAAGCAGCTCATGCATGCCATACTGTACCAAAGCACGGGAAAGCATGTTGGGAGCGGATCGATCTGGGGGTAACACGATGTTACCTTGCATGTCTCTCCACCGCAGTTGCTCATCTTGATGGAAAACAAAGGTAAAATCTGGCACATACTCATCGGGATGAGTATATGTGACCTTAGATTGTTGAGGACATGGTTGATTTCGGTTATGCGTATGATCCTGACTTTCTCCTGTATTGTCCTTAGGTGAGTTGATTTCATGAGAAGAAGCCATTTCTAATGGTGTGCTAACTTTCACCGTTATTTATGTTCTTGATTAACTGATTAACCCTAAGGTTCGTTTTAAGCTCACAACGATGTGAGTGATATCCCTTATGTTAAATTGGCGAAAAAACACTTAGTCCCCGGCAACGGCGCCAATGATGAGTGGCGAGGTACCCCTACACTCAACCATACGAATACGAGCGTACACGCGCGATCCGGTCGAACTCCGCAGACTAAATGCCTTAACGCCACAAGAAACACTTGGGGTTAATCGTTCGTTGTCTTCCCAGGCTTGCTTGTATGTGTCACGGTGTATGGTTAAGCAAGTCTGAGGTATGTGATTTTTTTGGTATTTTCGGCTTATCTTCTATGCTACCAGGAGAAAGGGTTGAGAAACTAAGCTAACTCTAACTAAGGTCCTAAGTCTAAATTAACTAGCGTCAGCATCCGTTCCCACTTACCGGACACACCCTGAACTATGCAACTGCAGCTTACCAAACGCTAATCGTTACTGGGATCGCCACACGTAACGCAAGTGCTCGAAGTGGTCGTACTGAGGCACCTATTTAGCCTACGTGTGATAAGCAGCCGATTCCTTAGCCAGCCGTACACACCCGTGGGTGCTCGTAACTAAGTCGTACTTATCACACGATCTAGCCTAGCAATGAGCAGCCGATTCCTCAACTAGCCGTACACATTAGACCCGGGAGTTACCAAGCGCAGAATCCTGGAATACGCTACTGGGTTACCAAGCATCCAATGCTCGTAATTGAGTCGTACTCATGCATTGCGTCAAGCAGCCGATTCCTTGACTAGCCGTACACGTCCGTAGACGCTCGTAATCAAGTCGTACTTGAACGCACTAGGAAAGCAGGAAATAAAGCAATAAATGAAACCACGTGCTGCAAGGTTTATCCAAACAAGTTCGTCTTTATTGCCGTACACAACTTGAGTTCAGGTTACAAGCTGCTCGAATAAAGAGTCGTTCACTCTAGGACTCCTACTACGGGCACATGGGGAAAAATTCTAACTCTGGAGTGATCAATCTGCCAGAGCTTCGCTACACTAGCCAGGATTGGGAAATGAAGGGAGTGCCGCCTCTTATTTATAGATATGGCGGCGGGACACAATATCGCGTACGCAATATCGCAGGAGAAAACGCGATATCGCATACGCAATATCGCATGGGATGCGATATCGCGGCGGCCGCAATATCGCATAGTGCAAGTCGTGTCTCATCAGCAGTTGAACCTTTTTCTTTAATGTGAAGCATTATATTTTGTCACATTTATTGGTGATTTTATATGTGAAACTTGGCTTTATACTATTGCTTTAAAATACAAATTCTTACAAATGTTTAAGTTGTTTCAGGCTAAGGTGGGATAGAAATCGAGTTGCTCTACAAAATGTCTTGTTATTGATAATGAAGGTAAAAATACCTCTAAAGAGTTTAAATTTTTTTTACAAAAAAAATGTAATAATTCTTTCAAAGAATCATCATAGAATCCCTCAAAATAATTGTCATAAAAAAGATACAATAAAACTATTCTAGAAACTTGCATACATTATTGTTACAATCAATGCTTCCTAAGGTCTTTTGGACAAAAGTTGCTAATACTACTACATGATCAATCATTCTTCTCACATAGCATTGGATAGTAAAATACTAGAAATTCCTTGGAGTTGAAGAAGGTTTTTTTTTTTTCTTCTCATTTTAAAGTCTTTGGTTGTGAAGCATTGCTTACATAGTTAAAGTAGGTGAATTATAGTTTGTAATTCATATGTTTGATCCTAAGGGGTGTGCTAATCTGGCATGGTTATATTTTTGTAATACTTCTAATGTATCATGTGCTATATGTCTTGAGGTGTACCTACAAGTTAAGTTGTTTTGGGTTGTGACTTCCCCACAACCCAAACAAATGAAAATTCTACTTACATCCCAAGATATATAGCTAACATGATACATTAAAAGAAGTTGTTGGTAACTTCTTTTCTAACAAGATAATAACCTAACTACTTGAGCCATCTGTCATTGACCAACTATATTATAGTTTATGATTTATATGTGACAAAGGAATGAGAGCTTTTTATTCCAATTTTATATTAATGGTAAAGAGTGATCCTTGTAAATGCTATATTACAAGTAAATTTTACATTTTTTAAAATATTTTCCAATATAAGTTCAAGAAAGATATAAATTAAAAGTATGCATAAGACACAAGGAATTTGGAAAAAGAAGGGAAAAAAAGTAAAACAAACATAATTAAATACTCGCACGCTCATGGCAAGTAATGGCTAATGATTAGCTTATCTATTGGTTGGGATCACCTTAAAACTCACTCCAAAACAACAAAAATGTTAATTTTTATACATGTGGTAAACCACTTTTGTCTTATACATTCATATCCTTGATGTCATTTAAGTATCAAAGGTTTGAGTATCCCGAAGTTGCCACCAGTCTTTTATTTCGAATAGCCATTAAGAATGAGGTGTTAGGCTACTGGTAAAAACTCTTAAGTTGAAAACTCTAAGTCATGGTTTTGATTTTGGTGGTTAATGTTAAATTTATAAAGTTCTAATTGGACTATATATCTTGGGTATATCTATATGACAATTATTTCAAGGTAATGTTTAGTCATAATGTTCTAATGGGACTATATATCTTGGGGTATACCTATATTATTATTATTTTAAATAGCCACGATCAACAATAATAGCAATTCTAGGTTATGAATAAGGACATACTTAGAGCTAGGTGGTCGGGAGTTGATGAGATGCGAATTGCACAGGCCGCGATATCGCAGTCTGCCACCAAATCTATAAATAAGAGGCGGCACTCCCCTCATTACACATCCTAGGCATAAAGTAGTGAAGCTCTGGCGGATTGATCACCCTAGAGATAGAATATTTTCCATGAGCCCACAGTAGGAGTCCCCCAAGTGAACAGTTCTTTATTCGAGCAGCTTTGTACCTGAACGCAAGTTGTGTACAGCAATAAATACAAGCTTTGTGGATAAACCTTGTAGTGCATGGATAGGTTTAATTAATGTTATTTATTGCTTTCCTAGTAATGTGGCATGAGTACAACTTGGTTACGAGCGTTGACGAACGTGTACGGCTAGCCAAGGAATCGGTTACTCATCGCGATTAGTTTCTCTCACTCTTTCCTCCTAGAATGTGGAACAAGTACGACTTGATTATGAGCATCTACAGATGTGTATGGCTAGTCAAGGAATTGGTTGCTTGTCACACTTAGGTCATTTAAGTGCCTCAGTATGATTGCTTCGAGCACGTGCGTTACGTGTGGTAATCCCAGTAACGATTAGCGTTTGGTAGCCACAGTTGCACAGTTCAGGGTGTGTACGGCAAGTGGGAACAGATGCTGACGCTAGGACTTAGTGTTGTAGTTAGAGTTATTTTTAGTTTCTCAACCCTTCACTTTTTAGCATAGGAGATAAATTGTAAAATACCAAAAAAATCATATACCTCGGACTTACTTAACCATACACCGTGACAACAACAAGTCTGGGAAGACAACGAGTGATTAACCCCAAGTGTTCCATGGGGCGTTTAGGCATTTAGTCTGCGGAGTTCGACTGGATCGCACTTGCTACGCTCGTTTAGTATGGTTGAGTGTAGGGGTACCTCGCCACTCATCAGGAGTGTTTTCTTGATTATAGTTTGTGAAATATAGGATTAATCAATTAGAGGCTTCTATTAATTACAACAAGCTAATTCCAAATCCTATTAGTTATATAATTTTTTATATTTTTAATTAATTAAATTTTTTAAGGTTCAAGATGTTTTTTGGTAAAATTTTATATTTGAAATTTCACCTCAACTAAACTTTATAATGAAAAATGATTGGGAAAAATGACTTATATGTAGTAAAGGGATGTGAGCTTTTTATTCAAACTTTATACTAAAGACATAGTGGGCCTTGTCAATGCTATATTACAAAAGAATTTAAATTTTTAAAAAATATTTTTAGCAAAGATCCACTATAATATGAGGAAAGATATAAAACAATGGTATTTGCAAGCCACAAGGAATTTGGGAAAGGAGAGAAAAAAGCCAACTAATTAAATTAACCTAATTAAACACCTTCATGCTCATGGAAAGTAATGGTTAGTAATGGCTAAAGGCTCGCTTATCTATTGGTTGGAATCAATGTGAATTTGATGGCCTATTGACTGATTTTAAGTAACTTTTGTGTAATATATGCCTTCCATATATGTAAGCTAGAGAAGTGGAGTGAACTTTGCCATATATTTAGCATGTTTGTAAATTGCTTTTGCAATTGCATATTGGTAATAAGATATTTCATATTTATAAGTTTTTAATTTGTTTTTATAATAATATATTTAATATAAATTAAAAAATAATAGATAATTTTCTTCTTGAATGATAATTTTAAAACCAAATCATACCATAAATAGCTGATACGCACGCGTTGCCTTAAAACTACTCATTCAGAAAAAATTTGGGAAAGAGGACAAAATATAAAAAGCAATGGTCTCCCTAAGGTATAGGGAATTTGGGAAAGCAGGGAAAAAAGCTAACCATATCTCATTAAAACACCAGAAAAAACCTAAACATACTTAATTAAAACCCCCTCGTGCTCATGGAAAGTAATGGCTGACGGCCTGCTCATTTATTGGTTGAAATCGCCTTCTAACTCCAAAACACCAAAAACGTTGATTTTTACACCTTTGGTAAGATGCTTTTCTCTAAAACATTCTTATCCTTATCCCGGATATGATTTGTGTATCTAAGGTCTCAGTATCCGGAAGCTGCCACTAGACTCTTATTCCCACTGGGCGTCAACAACACTAACAATTCCAAGCCATGGATAAGGACCTAATTAGAGCAGGGTGTTTTGCAGCGTTTTCTTAATTATAGTTTCTGAAATCCAGAATCGTTGGAGTTTGTCATTAATTGCAATAACCAAACCAATAAGGTTCAATATGTTGTTTGGAGTTTGTCATTACTTGCAATAAGCAAACCGATAAGTTCAATATATTGTTTGTTTCTAATTTAGAGATGTAAAATTTTATATTCGAACGTTCACTTCAACTCAACTTTACAGCTAAAAAAGCTTGTGCCAGGAAAAAATGGAAATACATAGCAGGTGGATACATTACTTTTATAAATTTCTATATATAAATCTGATTGTGTATGCATCAAAAGAATTCAATTTGTGGGAACAAGGAATTGAGGATTTGTGATTCTGAACATGTTTGGGTATGTGTGCCTCAAGAAAAAGTGGAGATAGGTTCGTAGGCGAGGAAATGATAAAGAAAATTTAAATATATTAGTTTTCTAAAATTAAATCTCTATGGTTCGTAGTATGGGACACTGCCCCAATCTCTATGGTGGTTCTTCCATCTGCGTCTGTGCTGGCGGCCCTCCTTACCACTAATTTCATTACAACACTATTTCCTTCTCCGGCCTTCCTCCTACACCTCAGCTTCTCTTCCTTGTGTAATAATGCACTTTCGTCGGTCAATATATATATTTATATATTTATCATGCTTAGAATTGCTTTTTATGTTTAAAAAAATTAAAATTAATGCATTTTTTCTAATAATAATTTCCTTACCAAAGTTTACCTCTTAACCTCATAATTCTCTAATTTTTTATGATAAACTGCAGCGTCTGCACCAAAATTAAATGAATATTCATACATATAATAGTCTCTTTTTGACTTATGATTTTCCTTTTCCCTTTAGTTCTTGTATTTAGTTGTACAGTTCTTTCCGCCTTGTTCGGTAACCGTAGGGGACGTAACTCAGAAAAAAAAAACCGTGGGCTACCAACGAACCAATTATTTTACAAGATTCCACCTACTGCCAGCCAGAGATGAACTGTGAACGATCTGATGCTTCAAACACGATAATCTTTATAAAATCTGTTTACAAATACTGCAGCTTTTCTTTAATTAATTTAAAACGAGTTACAGGATCAAAACTTCACAGGATGGATACAAATTCTACAGATATATTAAATTAAAAACCAGTTACAAGCTCAAAACTTCACAGGATGGATACAAATTCTACAGATATATTAAATTAAAAACCAGTTGCAGGCTCAAAACTTCACAGGATGGATACAAATTCTACAGATATTAATTGAAATGAACCGAATTCTAAGTTACAAACATCGTTATCTATGACCAAATGTGGTTGGTTAGAAATACACGTTCTTTTAATTCCGGAATTGTGGGTTTGATTCTTACCTATGTTATGGCTATGGCAGCAATAGAATGGAATAGCTTTGTGGTAGGACTTTTTCCATTTGTGGGTCATATCTACCCTCATGTACGGGTAAGGATTATGCTACCTGCCTTGAGTTACATAATTAATTTAAAATAGAATTCCTAAACCATTTCAAGTTACACAATTAACTTAAAATAAAAGTCCTAACCATTTCAATAGCATGCTTGAGCTTTTATAGTCTCTAAGGCCCTTTTAGTTCTAAACCATCAAATATTCCTTTCTAAATTCAAAAAATCATTTGGTTGTACAAGGTTGAATAAGATGGTTTTGGTTGGATTCATCAAATACACTAATTTCTATTAATTTTTGGATTCTATCTAGAATTCACCTCGAAAGTAGTAATCTTGAGAATCACTCAACGAAAAGTTCTAGAGGAGTTGATTTCATTAATTGAATCGAAACATTTAATTAATGGTATTTACCCCAAGATATATAGTCAAATTAATTAGAACTTTATAACTCAATATTATTTATTAATAGAACTCTTAACTTGGAGTTGTCATGAAGAGTCTTACCACTAGCCTAATACCTCATTGTTTTATATTCTATTTATCAAGTGGTGGGAGCTAGCATGGGGTTAGCATACCCCCAAAAAATGAATAATAATTTAAAAAAAAATTTCAAAGTACGTCATATGAAGAAAGAGTCTAAAGAGAAAGCACAATAATTCTAATGATGCCTTTTTAGGTTTTCATCTTTATAAGCAATCTTGAGAGAGAGGGGGGTGTTGAAGTCCAAAAAATAAATATATTTAAAAAATTAGATTTAGAGTATGAAAACAAATAAGTAGAAACTCCAAAACAACAAAAATAAAAGGCCCAATGGTTTTAGGGATGCCATTTCAATTTTTCATCCTTACAACTAATCCTAAAAAAGCTCCCCTGTGGTAACAAAATTCTGCCCTTGTTCAGAAGTACCCAAATGGGTTTTCACTTCCTACTAAAGGCTTCCTATAACTAAAACAGAAAACTATAGAGAGAAACATTTAGGCATTTAACTAAAGCATTAATTGTTGAATGATGTCACCTTGAACTAACAAAGGAAGAAACTTAGCTAGAGAATGTTTATGAAAAATCACATTTCATTGAAACTTCCAAATGGCATAAAGAATAATAGGAAATATGCAATGTCAACTATGAAATAGAAATCCTTGAAGTTGAGGAGTATCACCAAACAAAACTTCATCTAATCCTAGTTTAAAACCATGTAAATACTCACTACACCAAGTCCAAGAGTTATGAGCAAGTGGAGAAGTTAAAAAAAAAATCAATAAATGTATATTCTATGTTGTATATAGGACATCTTAGGTCATGAACACCCAAATGAGAGTGCCAAATACTAGTAAGCAAACCTTGATGAATTAAGTACCATAGAAAATGTCTAACTTTTTAAAGAGTAGTGGAATTTCATATCTTCTAAACTTTTTGCTTCCATAACTACACATTGTGATTACCCTTCCAAAGATAATTGAATCTTGGCCATATATTAGTACTAGAACAATAAGAGTATACAAAATCTTGGTCTCATATGGAAAAACATTAGTGCAATTAATCTAAGAAAAATCACAAAAACCATCATGAGAATGTTAAATAGCAAAGGTTCTATCCAAACTATCCAACAGATCAAAAAATGTAGACTTTTTAGAAACATTAATGCCATAGAGACTTTGACAGTCAAACCAAGTAATCCACTGATTATGCATGTGAAGAGATGAAAGGGAGAAAATACCAAGCATGCACCATGTAGTACAAAAGCATGGATGTTTAATAGCCCATGGTTCATTATAATTGAAAGCTACCAAGGAGAAAGCTTATCAAGCATAGAGATAGAAACAATAAAACTCTACGCCTTTCAAATATGCTTTATGACAATAGAACCTACATAGTTATACATTTTGGAAAAAGGATTCAATAAAAAAAAAAAGAGTATCTCTCCAATAACCACTACCTCTAGGGTTACCCATTTGAATGAGCTTTTAAAAAAGAAGCTTCTAAGGCTCTCTACCAAATAAGCATTTAACCACCCACTTGGCACATAAAATAATACCCTCCTTATAACAATTTATCAATCCTAATACTCCATCCTCTTTGTGAGAAGTGCAAATGTCTTATATAACATGACAAAATCATTTCTTAGAATAACTACTACTCAAAAGAAAATTTCTTACAAGGTAGTTAATATGATGATATGCAAAAATACTAGTAGCCCAATATGAAGCATAATACATGAGTAGCTTGAATAATATGTTTACAAACAATAAACTTACCCATCATTAAAAGCTTATTCTCTTTCCACTTAATTATTTTTTTGTTAAATTTTCTTCACTCTAACATACCATAAGTTTCTGAAGATCCACCAAAGGAAAAGAAAATTCCTAACAATTTGAAAACATTTTATTATTGTAAAAAATGCCAAGATTTAGATAAAGGTCATACTTAAACCCCCTTATTACAAAAGATAGAAGATTTGAAGCAATTAATTTGAGAGCCTCAAAGTCTACAATATTGATCAACACGATAAAAAAGATAATATATAATAGCTTTGTAATTTTTTATCATAAAAAACAAGTCATCTACAAAATGCATATTTACTAAAGTAGGAACATTGCTTTCAATAAAGATGCCTTGTAGCAAATTATGTTCCTAGGTGATGGGACGCAATATCTTGTCTTCCCTTGCGATATCGCGTACACGATATCGCGGTGCGCCATCATATCTATAAATAAGGGGCACCTCTCCCTTATTGCCTCATCCTAGGCTAGAAGTAGGGAAACTCTGGCAAATTGATGACTCTAGAGATAGAATATTTTCCATGTGCCCACAATAGGAGTCCTAAAGTGAATGAATCTTTATTCGAGCAACATTGTACCTGAACAAAAATTGTGTACGGCAATAAAGACGAGCTTCATGGATAAACCTTGTAGTGCATGGAATAGGATTTTATTACATGTTATTTATTACCTTGCAGTAACGTGGAATGAGTATGACTTGATTACTAGCATTTAAGGATGTGTACGGATAATCAAGAAATGGATGCTCATTGCGATTAGATTCTCTCTTACCCTCATCTCCTAGTAACGCAGAATGAGTACAACTTGATTACGAGCATTTAAGAATGTGTACAGATAATCAAGGAACGAATGCTCATCATGCTTAGGCTAGTTAAGTGCCTCAGTACGACCACTTCGAGCACCTGCATTACGCGTGGGATCTGAGTAACGATTAGCATTTGGTAACCACGGTTGCATTGGTTCAAGGTGTGTACCGTAAGTGGGAACGGATGCTGACGTTAGGTAATTTAGACTTAGTTCATTAGTTAGGGTTAGTAGTTAGCTTCTCAACCCTTCCCTCATTACCATAGAAGACATATAAAAGACTATAAAAATCATATACCTCTGATGAGTGGCAAGGTACCCCTACACTCAACCATACGAAACGAGCGTCGCACGCGCGATCCGGTCGAACTCCCCAGATGGACTAGTTGTGGTATCTAGATAGTTATCCTTAGGTCGCAGTTCGCTGTCTTCCCATCTAGACTAGTTTTGCATATGTCACGTATGGTTTAGTCTAGATGAGGTGTATGATGTGTTCCTAATCTATGCTACTCCTGAAGGTAATGGAAAA
>MNCI01031498.1:1496668-1518359 GCA_015680685.1 Gnetum montanum
ATGCTCGTAATCAAGTCGTACTCGTTCCACTTCTAGGAGTTTAAGGGTGAGAGACTAATCGTGATGAGCAACCGATTCCTTAACTAGCCGTAGACACCCGTAGATGCTCGTAGCTAAGTCGTACTCACACCGCGCTATGAAAGCAATAAATAACATTAAATAAATAACAATAAAATAAACTAAGTGAATGCTACAATGATGAAGTAATCTCGATCTTTATTGCTGGTCATGTGCGTGTCCAAGTACAACACACTCGAATAAAGACACCGTACAATTACATTCACCACACTGCGGGCAGACACGGGAAAAATTCTAACTCTGGAGGGATCAAACTGCCAGAGCTTCGCTACTCTAAAACTGGGATGGAAATGAGAGAGAGCTGCCTCTTATTTATAGCAATTGCGGCTGACTACGATATCGCGTACGCGATATCGTGGCCCATGATACATCGCATACACGATATCGCGACCCATGATACATCGCGACCCATGATACAACGTGGGTGCCGTATCGTGGGTGCCTTAACGTGGGTGCCTTAACGTGACCACCAACACTATGAGCAATTCATGTCTCATCAACCTCAGACTTGCTTAACCATACACCATGACAACTACAAGTATGTGTGGGAAGACAACAAATAATTAACCCTAAGTGTTCCATGGGGCATGTAGGCATTTAATCTACAGAGTTCGACCAGATCGTGCATGCTATGCTCGTATTCATATGGTTGAGTGTAGGGGTATCTCGCCACTCATCACTAGTCCTTCTATATAACATGACATAGAAAATCTACAGCAAGGATGAAGAGATAAGGAACAAGCGGGAAACCTTGCCTAATTGAGCATTCAAGCTTGAAGCTCTTAGTAATTACAACATTTGTAGCCACAAGTGCATTAGCATCTACAAAAGGAATCTTTACCACCCCAATAAATTTTTCACTAAAATCATATTTGTAAAGAAAAGTAATAATAAATTTCTTTTCAATTTTCTCAGATGCTTTAGCATAATCAAGCTTCAAAAAAGCAATGTCTTAATTCGAGTCATCAGTCCATTGCATACCCTCCCATGCTCCCACAACATTATCCAAAATATATCTAGCTTTGACAAAGTCAGTTTGCATTGGAGTAATTAACTAAGGAATAATTAGTTTTAATCTTCTAGCAAGACATTTAGTCAATTTTACAAACAAAAATTAGAAGATTAATAGGACATTAATTACCAGTGTGAGATAGGTCACCATCCTTAGGAATAATTTTAATGACTCCTATTCAACTCTTAACTAAGAGAACATTGTTCAATGGTTTAATCAAAAACACCATAAAGGTCCATACCAATAACATACCACTGATTTTTAAAAAATTCAATGAGAACTCCATCAAAACATAGAGCTTTATCATTGGCCAAGCTAAACATTATATCTTTAATTTTAGTACAAGAGATATCCTATTCAAGAAGACAGTTGTGACTACCATGAACAACATTAGGTAAATGATCACAAGTAGAGAAAAACTTACATGATTAAAACCCTTTGAGACAAATACACATTGAAAATTTCTTTTAAGAAAAGCATTGATAATAAGAGGATCACAACTAATTTGACCATCAACTTTTATAAAGTCCATAATAGGTAAATTATCTTTACCTTTTAAGGATTTAAAAAATTCTTTGCATGTTTCTCCTTCTACTTTCAACTAGTTGAGATGATTCTTAATGAGAGCACTCTTAGCATTATGCATATCCCATTTTATTTTGATTAAGAGAACATAAGCAGGTCATTATTGAAGATCAATATTAAAGGAATCATTATGTAAAGCAATGTTGATCTATTGAATTTCATCATAGATTTTTTCTCAATCTCCCTTTGTCTCTTGACATATTGCTTACCTAACCAACAAGCAAAATTATAAACTTGATCTATAGCACACATCCACCAATCCATCCAACTTGATTTACTAAGGGGTCTCATTTATGAATTTGAGAGAAACATTAAAATACCTTTTCTAGAAGGAGCAAAAAATAAAGATGCATTCATATGAAAAACCTCATAATGTTGAATTGGAGATTTAATACCAAATTTCAAATTAAGAGAAATTGGAAAATGCTGTGAAAGAGTTGCATATTTATGAATTGTAACATTTTTATTACAGAACAAAAAAGAATAATTGGAAAAATAAAATTAGTCAAGTCTCTAAAAAACTTGATTATCATCTTCACAGAGGTTAGACCAAGTAAACTAATCATGATGATGAAAATTTGATCTAGGAGTATTAGATAAACAAAATTGTTCCTTAACATCACACCAAATAAAAAGCCCATGGCTTGCAAGTTGAAAAGAAACTCCACCAATTTTATCATAAGGATTTTCAATCATATTAAAATCACCACAAAAAGCCAAGGAATGTTCAACAAACTTTAGAGAATACACTACCACAAAACAATTCTATCTATAGAAGTAGTAGGAGTATAAATATTGCAAATACCAAAAGGACCTGAAACACCTTGAAGAATAACCCAAACTACAAAATTATCTTTGATATGAAAGATACTTTTTTAGATAGAAAATGATTAATAATAAGAGTTACACCACCTTGACCAATATTATGATTAGTAAATAATACTTTAGAATCATGAAGAACACTATTACCAGCTATAACTATTGATGAGCAGTGGGTATCCCCTATGTCCAACCATACAAATCACAAGCATTCATGCATGACTTGATCAAATTCTATGGATGGGACTAGTTGTGGCATCTAGATTGTGATGCTTTGATCGTAATTCATTGTCTTTCCACTTGGACCAGTGGTAGCTTTGTCACATATGGTTTAGTTCAAAGTGAGACATATGATTCTTGATCTTGTTTTGGCCTTAAGCTACTCTCATTGATAATAAAGAAATCAATTATTTAAACTTATTAACAATGGAAAGTAAAGTCTAAACTAGCCTACAGGTGATGAGTGTTTTTTCCCAGCTTACCATACACATCTTGAACCCACATATCCACTACTGCAATTACCAAGTGTTATTCTATTGAGAAAACCAAATAATAACACTACTAGGATTGCCAAGAGAATACGTGTTTATGCTCAAAACTAGTTATGCTTATTCTACTGATTCATTAATATGCATGGAAACATAAATATTAACTAAGTACATGAAAAGTAAATTACATGGAAAGTAAATATAGTCTAAATCAAAGTGCTACAATGAATAAGAATTAATCTTGATCATATTATCATTCATGGAATGTGTCTAGGTACATTGCCACTCAAATAAGATGTTGTACAACTAACTCAGATGCATAGTACGAGTAGTCAATGACTATTCTCTAGGACTACGAAATAAAATTGCAAGAGTTCGACTACTCTATTGACCAAAAAGTATGTCAATACACAGAGAAGAACACATATTTATAGGTAAATAATAGATGCTATGTGGATGGTGTCCCATAAACATAGCAAATGCTACATCAATGAGCTAACACTAGTTTGACGAGGCCATGTTAACAGGGGCCCATCAACGTGACACTTTGATGCTTCATCATACCCCATAACTAAATGAAAAATTGTCCTTGAGTTAATAGGATAGGACTAAGCTTTCCATACAAAAAATTAGGAATGATGGTATTATGAACTATCGCTAATTACTAGCTGATTCTAAGTGCCACATTACAAAATTTTATTTGAGTGAATGCATTACAAAATGACGAAATGAATGGATAGACATTAAAGATTACAAAATTTGCAGATGTCTTTCAAAATTTTGTTGAAGATGATTCTTCTTGTTGCCACTAGTGGTTGCAAACTTCCAACCTTGATTGTTATGTTGATGCTTCTCTAGTTATGTAGATCATTCTTAAAGGATGGCTTGAAATTTCTTCTCATCATGCTATGAATCTAGCAAACATGCAAATTTTGAGCTGCTATCTTGTATGTGCTATGATTTGTCCATGGGTATATCCTCTGTTGTCCCCTTCTTGGCTTCATTTTCATGCTTGGCAAAAGACCTTCTTTCGTAGGCATTTCTTTTAGTATCACTTGTAGTTACCAAAGGATCAACATTAGGTTTGGTAAATTTTCCTTAATAATTAACCCTTTTCAAATCCCTTAATTTACATTTAAGCACAAGGTGATGATAACATACTATGCCCAAGGCTATGAGGCAACTAAAATAATCAAGTTGTTTACATTATTTTGATCAATTACTAGTAGTTACCCTAATTTTTGAAAATAGGATGTTGGAAAAATTTCAAAAAATTTCAAAATGGACATCCCTAGCTCCCATGACTAATAAACATAACTTCGGAAGCATACAAGTTTTTGAATAATGAAAACCAAAGGTCTAATTTAGAAGATTTCCAAGAAATATTAATGAAAATGGAATTGAAAGGTAGGAAAAATTAATGAAACGAATGAGAATTAGTCCCAAAATTATGCATCAATTCAGAGAAATCATCACTGATGTTCTAGAAGATGTGAAGGTTAGTTCAAAGCCATGATCAAAAAAAGTTATGCAAGTGGGTCCTTCCTAAAGCAAGCTTCGACCATAATACCCTTGCATAACCACTTCTATAGATGTAAATGAGCACCTGAGAAGTTAAATATAGATCATGCCTTTGTTCCAAACAACACACAACTATTGTGGTTGGGATGTTGCACTATACTACACAAAACCAAAAGGCTCACAATCACATGTAGCAATGAGGTGAATAATGGAATGAGAAGGCATTGTAGAGTTTGGGATGTAAGACACTTGATCATGTCCACAATAGGTTCTTGTGAAAAATGTGATAAAAATTATTAGCATACCTATTCGTCCAAGTTTAGAGAAAGTCCATACCATGAATAGTGACCTCATATTGATGTGTTCTATCCTGCCAACCACCATGAATCCACAACCATCTCAAAGAATAATCATCACTCTAGAAAGAGAAGAAAAGAGAAGAAGAAAGAAAGAGCCTTAGTTAGAGGGGTTTCTTTATGCATGGGTAACATGTCTTTCCAATCCCATATCTAGTGCTTGTAGCTTGTTATTATTTTTTTTTTTGGATTTTAAATTTTTTGAAATGAGAACCACACCATGCAAAGACATAGCTTTCGATTTATTAGTCAATGAAGGAGTGATGATACATTCTAAGGGGAGTCATGAACCACATGAAGGAAGTCAAGAAGAGAACCTAACATGTCCCCTTAAGATCACACTTGTTGCCATTCCAACTTGGTCATTCTCTCTTTCTTCAAGATATAATGATAATTCATTAATTTTTGTTTCATTAAAGAAGAACCAAATTGTTTCTATGAAAAAGACCTTTTATTTAGAGAATTAGAGGGATGGATGAGCTGGTCTCATTACTTTACATAATTACTTATCCAATCATCTTGATAGCATAGAACAAAAGCTTAACACATAGCATTGACTTCTACATCATGACTTGGAAATATTATTAATAGAAACATAAAATAAATTTGTAAACATAAAAAAAATGACTTAGGAAAAGAGAAGACTATAATGAAAAGAAAAGAAAAATATTAAGAAATGGAAAACATATGAAGAATTAAAAAATTTTGGAAGAAATAGGAAAATGATAAAAAATTGTAAAACAAAAAAACTGAAAAATACTTATTTCTTCTTGAACTAGGATGGAGCATCTCCCCATGACTAATCTTATGGTCACACATTCAAGAGATGGACTACACAATCCCTTGGTTATACACCACTAGTTTTCCATTTGTCACCATTACTGATTTAATGAATCAGATGGTAGCACATCTAACATTGGTGATAGCCTTATTTGGATCATTCGAAGATATGTCTTAATTTGGACTTGAAGGTATTTCCATTTTGGGGAATCCAGATGCGTTTTCTTCTTCTTCTTAATTTTCTATTTTAATTCCCAAGTCTCTATGTTTAATATCCTTTTCAGGTGTATAATTAGAGTGTAAGATATATGTGTCTAAGTCCTCTATTTGGTTCATTTTATTAGGTCTAGAACTAATAAGAAAATTAGTTGCTACCATGCATCTTTGAAACAATTTTATATTCTCATTTTCAAGCCACTTAGTGTCTTCTAGTTTAGTGGCTACTACATAGATTAGCTTTTGCTCATGCACTTACTCTTGAACTTTATTGTTACCTGCGTTAATATTTTGATTTTTTGGCCCACAACTGCACCCTTTACTATTAGTAGTGATGTAGGGATTCTTCTGTCTCTTCACAACGATAGGTTCATCATTTCTGTTAGGTATTGAAGCAACGATGGATGTTGGCCTTTGCGTATGATTAGAGGACATTAGTTGTGAAAGGAAAGGTGTTGTACTTGATTGGCATTGTGATGGTTTGGATGAGTTAGTAGGTCCACGAGTGTTGTGCTTATGCATAGGAACCATCCTAAAGAAAGGATGTTTTTGAGATTTTGGTGGATATTTATTAGCATTATCATTTCTATGTATGTTTATAGCACAAGTGGCATTCTTTCATTGATGTCATGGTGTTAAACCTTCCTATGTTATTGGTGGTGACATATGGTGGTGCAAAGTATGAGAATATTGAGGATATGATGAAGGATGAGAGGTGTGAGGTGGTGACCTCATAGAAGATGTTACAGAATGATGATATTCAGGAGAGTGGTAGTTGTGATTTGAGGTAGAGGAAGTGGAACTAGTTGAGGAAACAAGTTGTTGAATGTAATATTCGTATGGGTTTAGTTGGCAATAAGCGTAGTGCTGGTTTGATGATGGCCTCCCCCACGACTGTGGGTTTACCCACTACATTGGATGATAGTGTTGAGGCTAGTAAGAAGTTCCACTAGGATGGTATGGTTGGTTGTAGGACTATCTATAATTACCTTGTGATAAAGGTAATTTCTTGGGCATTTGCTCTTGTATGAACTTGAGATTCAATGCAAAAGCCCAATACTCATGTAGATGTAACATGACTAGGCAATAGCCCTTTGGATGGTCATATAGGAAGATGTCACATTCATCATCCTCTTCAATGGTTGAGTCTAGAGCATCTTCTTCTATAGCCATTTTCCATTTCTACCAATTAGTGTTCTTACCTATCTCTTGGTCCCTTTTCCTCCTTCTTTTGTGGTTACTTGATTTGTTTTGTATTACTATTCCATCTATGATTTCTATGAAAGCTATAAGTTTCTCATCTATTCATTTTGACATTGTATTTAACCTTGCTTCAAGTTCATTGATAGACTTTTGTATTGACAAGTTTTGTTACAAAAACGCCTCATTGAGAGTTTTTGCTAATCATAGATATGGATCCTCTTCTTTTGAAGAGCTAGGTCCAAGTGATATTTCTTAACATTCTCTTGTTTACATAGCTCTACTTCTTCTTTTGCAATATGTTTGATTAGCTTTTGGATCTGATGGATTCCTAGTTCATATAATTGACCTTGAGCATACATCCCAAGGGTCTCTCTCATATGACTATGAAGCCCATCTATGATATGGAAAAATTGCTCTTCTTGAGAAAAACCATGATCTAAACATTTATTTAATAGAGAATAGTATCTATCTAGAGCCATATCCAAGGGTTCATGTTATTCTTATTTCCATCCTTGGATTCATTTCCTTAGGTCGGATACCCTTGCATGGGTTTGGTATTTCTCATTGAAGAGTTCCAACATTGTGAATCATCGATGGATTGAATTTGGTTTCAACGATCTATACCATACTTTAGTTTTGTCTATTAGTATCCTAGGGAAGAGCTTAAGCTTTTATCATCCACTTTTAATGTTTTATAATATGTAGGCATCATGGAAGGCTTACAAATGATGTTGTGGATTAGAATCATAGCCTCTCACAAATTTATGGATGTTATTCATATCAAGCCTTTTGATGCAACTTTCCTTGTGATGCCTGGTGGGTATTTTGACTACCTCTATGATATGCATCATGCTCTTAGTGGCCATCAAGGGTTGACCATCATCAGACATGTTGTGGTGAAAATTTCTATTTCTATTTGTATGATTGTGATTATTTTTTCTATGCTCATTTTGATGTCTTTGATTTTGCCCTTAGTTTCTATTTCTATTTTTATTTCGACCGCATAATGGAGCTCTATTACTATACCTATGTTCATCTTTGTTAGAACTAGATGTTGAAGAGGAAGAGGAAGATGAGGAACTTTTATAGTGTTTCCCATGGTCCCTTGATTTATCTTTTATAGGTTTTGAGGAGGTCCTAGGCCTTAAGGCCTCCCTAGTCTAGGACTTATTTCATCTCCTCTAGGATTATCTACCTTAGATGAATGTAGTCCTTGAGTGAAGTTAGGGTGGTCATGAACATACAAAACCCCTACATAAGGTTCGTCACTCCAATTTTCTTCAATATATATCTCACTTTTTCTCCAATGAATGTTCTCTTCATATGATGCATTATTGCTTCCATGTGAAGGAGACATTGTTGTTAATTAATGATGTGTGTGACTTAATATTTTTGAAAAGATAAATCATTAATGTGTTTACAACAATCGTGTATAATATAACTGATCTAGATAACTAGCACCATCCTTGGCAATGGTGTCAATGATGAGTAGTGGGTACCCCCTCTGCCTAACCATATGAATCACAAGAATTCATGCACGATTCAGTTGAATTCCATGGATGGGACTAGTTCTAGCATCTAGATCATTATGCCTTTATCAAAGTTCACTATCTTTTGACTTGGACTAGTGGTAGCTTTGTCACATATGATTTAGTCCAAAGTGATGCATATGATTGTTGATGTTATTTTGGCCTTAAGCTACTCCTAATGATAATAAAGAAGTTAATTATTTAAACGAATTAACAATACAAAGTAAAGTCTAAACTAGCCTACAGGTGATGAGTGCCTATTCCTAGCTTGCTGTACACATCCTAAACCCATGTATCCACTACTGGGATTACCAAGCACTATGCTACTAGGTGAACCAAACAATAATGCTACTAACGTTACCAAGTGAATATGTGTTTATGCTTCAAGCTAGTCGTGCTCATTTTACTAATTCATTAATATGCATGGAAACATAAATATTAACTAAGTACATGAAAAGTAAATTGCATGGAAAGTAAATCTAATCTAAGTCAAAGTGTTGTAATGAATAAGAATCAATCTTGACCTTATTACTGCTCATGGAATGTGTTTAGGTACATTGCCACTTGAATAAGATGTTGTGTAACTAACTCAAATCCATACTACGAACACTCACTGACTATTCTCTAACACTATGGAATAAAACTGCAAGAGTTTGGCTACTCTATTGACAAAAAAAAAATGCCAATACATGATGGAAGCACATGTATTTATAGGTAAATAATAGATATTGCATTGATAGGGCCCCAAAAACGTAGCAAACGCTATGTTGACATGGCCCTATTGACAGGGCAACACCACATCAATAGGGCCACATCAACAAGGATCCATCAATAGGGGCCTATTGATGCAACACTTTGACACTTTAGAAACTATATCTAGATTGGAAATATTAATCTCTTGAAGAAGAATAAAATTAGGAACTAAATGTTGCATGCAAAGAAAAGCACCAACAAGTTTTTTCCAAAGTCTATTAGTATGATCCTAGATATTCCCTAAAAATATTAGCATAGGGTAGAGGGGGAGGAGACTCCCAACCTATCAGTAAAATTAATATTTTCAAAAGAAATTATCTCCACATCTAAACAAATAGTTGTAAATGAATTATTAATAATTACAATATTTTGAACATGCTAACTATTTTGATGATTTGACATATATTCATTAATGGATAAACTTCCTCGATGTTTTTTATTATTAAAAACTATTTAAAATCATCTAAATCAATAAGAAGATTCTATGAAACCTTAGGAGCATATATTTATTTCCCCTTAGTCATTGAGGAATTTTTTGAAACTAATTTTATCAAAACCTTCCTTAAAATAGTAAAAGAAAGGGACAAGCTGACTATTGAAATGTTAGTAGAAGAAATCATTGCAACACTTGTAGCCTTTGTAGAAAAAATCTTAGCATAATCTTTAACATTATAAGAAGAAACCTTAGTAACATTTCTAGCAGCTGCTTGTTGATGTTCTTGCATTACCTTTTTGCGTAGAAGAAAAGGACATGAATTAAACATGTGACCCTTAAAATGACAATACTAACATGAATTTGGAAGACTATAATAAACAATGTTCTATACATAATCAATTCTACTAGTCCATATAGCTTGATTTCATAGGATTAATTACTTCTTACTAAAGTAAGAATACTTATCTTGCATGCTTGAAAGAACCTTGTATTACAAGCATAATAACAAATAGTTCATCATAATCTCATTCTATTTGAATGACATTGTATTTACAACCACAAGAAATAATCTAATAGAAGACTTTAAGACAAACATAAAAAATGAATTTGAAATAAAAGACCTAGAAGAACTAAGATATTTACATGGAATATAAGTTGATCAAGATAAGGAGGAAATTAAGGTTCATTAGACTAAACATGACATCTCAATTCTATAAAAAAACAAAATCAACAAAGATAAGATCACCAAATCTCCTACTCCCCATAATTTAAAACTAGAAAGCAATGATAAGATAGCTCTCATAGATGATACATTATATAGAAGCATGATTGAGACACTCATATTTCTTTGTCATAAAAGGCTATACTTATAATTTTTCAGTTCTTTCTTATCCAAGGATATGCAAGACTCTAGAAAATCTCATCTCAATTCTCTTATTCATGCACTTAAATATGTAAACGACATCTTAGATCATAAACTTATTTACAACAAAGAAGATTTTTTTCATACATATTTAGATGCTAATTGGAGAGGAGAACAAAATAATAGAAAATTCACATCAAGAGAAATAGTATTGTATGAAAATAATGCAATATATTAAAAATTAAGAAAGAAAACATCAGGTAGTCTTTCAACTTATGAAGCAAAATTTATTATCCCGACAGAATGTACTCAACACATTCTTTCATTAAAAAAGCTCATGACACATCTTGAATTTCATGTAGACCTTCCCATCATCAATTATTCTTGCTCTACTATTTAGCACCCTCATGGATATTGACATTCTACTTCAACATGTCTACCACCTCTAAAGTTTCACTAGTAATTAAACCTTCTTTTATAATTGTGCTTTATTTTGCAATCTCTCTATAAAAATTTCTCTTTATAAGTTTCTAAGGCTATCCTAAATTTATTATTACCTCAATATTTTTCATGCCACATTCTTGTAGCTACTCTTTCTCTTCATGGTACCATCCTTGTTGCTATGATTTTTGAAATATCTCATGAGATCTTATTGCTATATATCTTGGAAGTATGTGCAATTAAAATATTTTGGATTCTAACAAACATGGTACAAAAAACTCAAGAATTTAATGCAATTTAAATAAAACATAAAAAATAGGATCATGTAAAAGTATAGAAGCATCATCATCCTATTCTTATCATAACTACATGGGATCAGTTATATGATCTCTTCCCCATCATTCACTTCTATTAAGTGGCAAAAAAGAATTAATACAAAAATCTTGTGTTTCTTTCTTTATGTTTGCAAACCAAGTATCTTTGACTCTAACCCTTTGTTAGGGAGGTTTTGAAACTCAAAAGAATAACTATGAGTACATCCCAAGACATATAGCCAATAGAGACTTGAGAGGAATTATAGTGGAATATAATGATGCCTCAAGCATAACTTGAATTGGCAACTCTTTAGCTAATAACACAATGAGCTAACCACTCAAGCAACCTATCATTGGCTAGTCTAACCCTTTATTGTTATCCTTCATATTTACCAAAGTAACCTCTTCTAACAAGTTCTTTCTAAGGTCTTAGCAAATGATTGAACCATCTTAGATGACCTTCCTCAACCTTCTACAGATGTTATTGCCAGATGTTCCCAAATAACATAGTTGATTTGATTTTACCTTATCACACTTAACATCCACCCTAACATTTGCATCTCTACCTCATGTGTGCATTGAGATTGATGCTTTTCAATAAATCAACATTATGCACCATAAAGAAGTGTAGTTTTAAATGTAGAGGAAGCTAAAAATTAATATAATATTACAGACTAATAAAACATAACCACATGTTACCTCATGTTATGTTGCAATGTTGTAGTGTAAAACCTATAAATAAGAAACTTGATATTTGCTGAAGATTGAACTTCCTTCCTATCACACTTTAGAGTACAAATGAAACATTGTTTACAATATTTCTATGCAAGGAAGAGATCAACATTTTTTATTTATAAATTTTGATAAATTAAAATTATGCACCATAAAGGAGTGTAGTTTTAATTATACATGTAGCATAAAAATTAATATAATATTACAAACTAAAAAACTATATATTTTCTATGATGTTAAATTACAATATTGCACCATAAAACCTATAAATAAGAAATTCAATCTTTGCTAAAAATTAAGCTTCTTTCCTATCACACTCTAAAGTATAGATAAAACCTTGTTCACAATATTTGTATGAAAGGAAGAGATCAACATTTTCTATTTACAGTTCAACATTATGCACCATAAAGGAGTGTAGTTTTTAATGTATCAGAATCATGAAAATTAATATAATGTCATAAACTGATGAAAATAACCACATGTTGTCTTATGTTAAATTGCAATATTGCATCGTAACCTATAAATAATAAACTCAATATTTGCTAAAGATTGATCTTCCTACCTATCATACTCTTTAGTATAGATGAAACTTTGTTTGCAATATTTGTATGTAAGGAAGAGAAGCATTTTTTATTTATGAAATAAAGATTTATTACATCTGAAGCCCCATAGAATCTATTAAATAGATATTACATTTTCATGAAAAATAAATATAGACTCTAAAAATTGACCAAGCACCCATGGGAGCATTAAAAATAAATCATCCATGATTTTTACTATAACATTATAATGTTGTCTCAAATGGGTAGTTATACCACAAGAAAGAAACACATGTAACTCATCTTCAAGGGCTCTTGATTTATACAATGTACAAATGCACTCTTCTTGAGGGAGTTGAATCTATCTTGCACTTTCAATTCTAAGATGATGAGAACTTAAGTGAAGTTTGTTGAGGTATTTTGATACTTAATAGGAATGGTAGTTGAAAGATAGTGAGCTTCTACATCTAGTTTATTATATCTAATGTAATGTAAATAAAATTGTCTCTTATCTTTCATATTAGTCGACATCTATGTTAAAACTTTTTGTTTGACTAGCTGGAAAATATACTTAGGATTTTGTTGCATGCCCTCCTAAGAGGTATTCCATTTTCTCAACTATTGCATCCCTTGAAAATGCCAACCATGGTGATGAGTAACGAGCAGTTCCTATGCCCAACTATACAAGTCACTAGAGTTCACTAAGCGATCTAGTCAAATTCTATAGGCTTTAGCTCTTCATGTATACTGGGTCTAGCAAGTGAATATTAAGAATGTGATTGTTGTCTTTCTAGTATCACTTGTGAGGTGCAAAGGTATGATTAAGTGTCACAGAGGCACATGATTTTTATCATTTTGTATTTTTGACTGGATTTTCCTAAGTGCTAGATATAAAGTGAATTTGATATTTAATTAATCTAATTAATCTAATAACTAGCTAACACTTAACTAATCCTATCAGAAGCATCCATTTCCACTTTTCATACACATCCTAAACACGTTGCAATGCTACTAGGCTACCAAGTATTAGGTGCTACTAGGATTACCACATGTAACATATGCTCGAAGTGGTCCTACTTATGTTTTTTATTTAATTGATATTAATTACTTAATTAAAATTCATTAAAGTCAATTGCATGAATAATAAATGCATAAGGAAAACATTAATCTATTCCAAGTGCTACAAGGTTTGATCAAAAAAGCTCATCTTTATTGTCGTTCACACTGAGATGCTTAGGTACAGCTATGCTTGAATAAAGATTCATACACTTTTGAACTCCTCCTATGGGTAGTTAGAAAATATTCTAACTCTAGAGAAAAAAAACTACAAGAGCTTCACTAACAACTAAGGTATGAAATGTTTGGATTATGCACCCAAGTGTTGTATTTATAGGCAGGCACACATCTTGCAATATTAGATATCTAATAATGTAACACATGCTAAGATATCAGGGCTCTGATATTGTAGCCAATGAAGAATATGATTTATCATACCCCAACGATTGAATGAAAACTCATCCTCGAGTGAAAAAAGGAGGAACAAGTTCTTTACAAAATATTGCAAAGGTATGGGATTATTGACTAAATAACTGATAGACAAACTAACTTAGACCAAACAAACAAACACTAACTACCCAAGTGTATAGATTTACA
Source organism: Gnetum montanum (assembly GCA_015680685.1). Taxonomy (NCBI): domain Eukaryota; kingdom Viridiplantae; phylum Streptophyta; class Gnetopsida; order Gnetales; family Gnetaceae; genus Gnetum; species Gnetum montanum. The sequence continues at coordinate 1,510,986 of MNCI01031498.1, forward strand.
ATATTTTATAGAATTTGGTGTTCATGACAAAAAAATTGAACATAATGATAAAAATTGACACCCAAACCCCTCTGGTGACTTGAAGATGAAGGATAAGATTAAACGATCTAGAAGAGATCCCATTGCATGGGCTTTTGCTGCCTACTCCTGGGGTTATTCAAGCTATTAACCCCTTCTAACTCTAGGCTGCTTGGCCTTCAGTTCGAATAATCTCGCTTCCCATCCATGCTTCCCTTTTGGTACGATGTGTGATCACAAAAAAATCAATGATTAGCGTGTGATGTATAACTTATAACATTTAGGGACCTTGTCTCTTTGGGTAGTTATACTTAGCTAAGTTATGATCATGGTAGATTGATTATTTTAATATTATTTTATTTTTTGTGGCTAATAGAATTCATTGGAAGGGTTTAACTTTCATAAATTAGTAATTTTAATATTAGTTTATTCATTAAACCCTTTTGGGAGTGAGAGAAGTTTTGAAAAAAAAATAACCAAAAACCTTAGGTTTGTGGCCGCCATGATGTAGAGCTTACCTCTAGTAGCAATAGAACTAAAAATGGAGGTAAATTAGATAAGAGGTTTGAAAGTTATGGGCTCTAGAAGGTTCTAGGCTCTGAACATTTTCAACATTAAAGATAAGAGGAAAAAAAGAGTTTTAACAAAAACTTGAAGTTCTAGGAATGTTAGAAAATCCATGAACATGATGAAATGCTTAAAGAGGGTTAGATAATTCACAAAAAAGAGTTTTTTCATTGGAGAACATTGTGAAAGAGTGCACAATTGGATGTCACTGATGGGGTGCACAAAAGGTTTGATCACGAAACTACCTAAGAGATTTGAAACTTAACCAATCCAACCAAGAGATATGCAAGTGGGTCCTTCCCAAAGAAGGCTCATGCCCTTAATTCCCTTGCATATCCTCAAACCAAGAATTTTGTGGACCCCATGGCCTATTAATGGTTATGAAAATTAAACACAAAATCATCAAAAGGATTATCAAAGAGTTTTGGCCATATCAAACTAAGACATCTAAAACAAACTTGAGAAGAGGCAATGAGGTTGATTATGAAAAGCATAGGTGAATGGTCCCAAATTATGGTCACATGAAGTTCAATGTGAATTTATTATGGTTAAAATGATGTGATAATGACCATCCCTAGTCCGAATTAAAACCAACCACTTCTAGTGACTTCACATTAACATTGTTAGACTTGCCCATCCCTCAAGGTACATGAATACAATCATAGATTAATCACCATTCTAAAAAGGGAAGAAAAAAGAAGTAGAAAGTAAGAGGGACCTTAGTTAGGGGGGACCTTCAGGCATGGGTAACATGTCTTTCTAATCCCATAACCAGTGCTTAGAGCCCATTATTGAGTCTAATGGATGTGCTTTTAATTCTCATCATTTTTTTGAAATTTTATATATTTATGATTCTTGGATAGAAAGAAAACCATGCAAATACTTCAACTTCTTATTATTGGTCGACAATAAAATGGTAAAAAATCCATGAAAATACTGATGCATCCCAAAGGGTAGGCAAGTACAAAAAAGTGTCAAATCCCCTTGAAGTCACATCCTTTTCTATCCATTTACCTCTTTCCAAGTTTGAAAACTATCAAAGTCACCATTTTGTTAAAGGTTTCATTAAGGAAGGGACTTCATACTTCCAAAATAAGGGAGCACCATAGAGTTTTGTGGATAGGAGGATGACATGGACTCACTGCCTATGATCATGAGAAGAACCATATCTTAGTTATCAACACCAAAATTCAAAGATAAAATCCAAACATTAGTAATCAAATAACATTATGGTACAAACCACCATTAACGATAGGTATAGTTGCACTTAGTCCTATTTGGCAATAAACAAAAACATTAGAAAAACATAAGAGAACACAAACCAAATAAAATAAAATGTAAAAGAAATTGTAAAATATTGAAGAAATATAAAACATACTAAAGATGATGTAAAACAAAAATGGTGAAAAATAAGAAAAAATGAAAAACTAAGGAGCCACTTTGATTGATTTAGCAAAACTACCCTTCAGTGCTAACTATGCTTTGGAGTGTAGTCCTAGTAGTGGAGAGTGTAGTGTTGATAGTTAAAAAATTTCTACAAAAACTAGGCTTCGAAACTATCTACATGTGAGTACGCTTTTGAGCATAGTCCCAGCAATGGAGAGCATAGTCTTGATACTTAGAAAAATTTGCAGAATTGGTATCTTCTAAACTAACTACACTCTGACTATGCTCTGGAGCATAGTCTTAGCAATGAAGAGCATAGTATCAGTACTTTGAAAAATTTGCTGCAAGTGTCATGATTCTGACACTTAGAAAGATTTTGCGAAACTGGTTGTTTGTGTGTTGACTATGTTGACCACACTTTAGACACATCTGTTATTACAATATGCCCTTTTGGGTCTTAATCACAAATATCCTTTAGGTCTTGTTAAGATGACAATAACACTTATTATGAAGAGACAACATCTTCATTAGGTAACAACATCATTTGGGAATGGGGATGTGACAAGACTATTGAGCATTATTTTTGCAAACACACACACACACACTTGTATTATTTTTGTGTCATTTATCTTTAACACTAAGATTTGTAAAATGTTAAGTGTGTTTAACATTAGAAGAAGACGTCACATCAAAAGTTATGAATTGTGTTAATTATACCAAAATTAAGAAAATAAAAGATCTTTTTCACATCAATTTTGTCTTATCCATCTCTAGCATATGATAGCTAGAATTAATGTGGCACGTGAAAGCTAATAAAAACTAATAACTTAATGTTGCTTACTAATAATAAGTGATTAAAAGGGAGAGTTTAAGTAAAAAAGATAAATGTTAATTTTATTAACTAATCATAATTATTTGATGATAGAAAATAATTAAAAAATAGTTAAAAGAAAATTCTAATAGGCACTAGTAGGCATCCACCACTTAGTGGTCAATAAGGATTAGTGTACAAAGTAGCTTATGCATCTAAGGTTACTGTGTTTGTAATGAGCTTTCAAGCAATTAAATAGCAAAGATAGGAGGAATTCTTCTTCTTAGGTGAGGATGTATTTGGTTCTCTAAAGCCTAAATCAACAAACTCAACATCAAAAGTAGACTCGTTACCCAAGTTTATTAGATCAGTCAAAAATCTTAGAGTTTTTAGGAGATGATGAGTGGGTAGGTACCCCTACGCCCAACCATACGAATCACGAGCGGTCATGTGCAACTTGGTCGAAACCCGTAGACTGTAAGCACTTAACATACACCAGACTCTAATCAATGAAACCTTGGGTTAGAATGGTCATTGTCCTCCTAATCTCACTTGTGAGGTTCTGCTTACGATGGTTAAGTGAGATTAAGGCTAATGATTTTTATAGTTTTTTGTTTATCTTTTGGTGGCTAATTTATCTTGGAAAGAAAGGCTAGAATATTAATTAATCTAAGATTATCTTAATCTAAATCATAACTATTCCTAACATAAGTATCCAGTCCAATCTTCTGAGCATGTTTTGAGCATCTCCTAACACTTATGGGTTACCAGATGTTAAGCGTCACTGGGTTTACCAAGTGTTCAAATTACCTTTGAGATGGTCGTACTTATGGCTTTTACAAACTATGAAAAAGCGATAGCGATTGAAATAATAATAACAGAAACTTAAGTAATTAGTAAGGCAATTAACAAAGCATAAACATATCAAACTACTGAATGCATAAAATAGCTAAGTCCAAATGCTACAAGGAATTCTTGAATAGTTCTTCTTTATTGTCATCACGTCAATGGGCTTAAATACATCAACACTCGAATAAAGAGACGATCACTTTTCTTACACCTGTTGCAGGAACATGGATAATATTCTATCTCCTGAGGGAAAAAACTGCAAGAGCTTTACTAAAACTACTAGAAAGATGCCTAAATGAGGCGGAAGGCCCTCTTATTTATAGGACAAGATAGGAGGTTCTGTAAACAGGGCCACGTCGATGTAGGGAGGCTACATTGATAGGCCCATGTTGACACGCTTGCGTATATGCGACCCCGTATACGTGGCCTAGTTGACACATTGACTTAATGACACTTCATCATACCCCAATGACTGAGAAAAAACTCATCCTCGAGTTACTTTACAATTTGGAAGGTATGGATTCTTATTTACAACACACATAACTTAAACACATACATGACACACACATGACAGAACATGAATTTGACCAAGTGCCTAAGTTATAGAGGAGGAAAAATTACAAAAATGGCAGTGTTCAGAGACAAAATTGAACACCTCACTGGTCCTAGAGCCTCTACTGTGTAGGATTATGCACAAAATTGCTAGAGAAGATCACATTGTCCCTAGGGGCAGTGGTTCTGATGGGCCTTCTCCAGCCTCTAGCCCATGCACTGGTGGCGGCACGGATGACGGTTGCCCCATAGCAGCTACCACTTTTGGAGGTAACCAAAAAGCCTCCAAGAGAGTCCTCATCTTTTCTTCTTTACTTCTGGGGTTGTTCACAGTCCAGGAAACTTCTCAAATGTGTGTTGGAACTGGAACTTCCCAAGGGCATGACAGTTCCAGAAGGAGTTCTTTTAGGTTGACAAACCAAGCTATGAACTTCTTGCATTCAATGTCAAACACTCAGATTGATGCTTGCAGCTGTGGGTAGTCATTCATTCTTTGGGCTAGGTCCTCTGCAACTATTCATTATCCTTCAAAGCTTATGCAGAGAGCCTCAAGTTTCACGTTTTCCGTTACTAACTTCTGCTTTGTTGCCTTATGTGCCTAGAACTCTCCCTTGTATAGGGAATATGAGGTAGCCACTTGTTTTTCCAATTCTGACCATTGTCTCCTGGCTGTGAGCATAGCCAGGTTTGCATATTAGAGGTTGGAAAGCTCCATGTATTCTATTATTTCTTCAATCTGTAGCTCCTTTAGGCGAATTTTAGCTTTATTGTAGTCATTCAACCCATCGAAGATAGGTTGCCATGCATCACCTCCCTCTCGGAGCTATTGGAGTGCTTGGTTCATCTTGGCCTTTGCAACTTGAATATGCTTTTCATTCACCTCCTTCTACAATCCCATTTGGTCCCTGTTATGATTTTTGACTTTTTTGAATTTTAGGGACTCATTTTTCCAAGCTGCAATCTCAATTATAGACTTCTGTCATAATGCGCACACTGCCTCCATTGACAGATTTCAATTTTCAGTAGCCAACCTCCTTATGTCAGCATTTACCTTGGCTAGCTCCTCCTACTGTTGGTGGATGAAATTTTTCATGTGTTTGTTCTTTGCACCAACATTGCATAGGTGATGAACCTCTATGGTCACCACCTACACATTCTCCTAGCAAATGTCTGCCAAGTCCTTTTCTAAGTGATATGCTTGAGCGTCTACTGAGGACTTGTTAAAGATTGTCATCTCACACACATCCTCAATGACCTGAATTTTAAGTTGAAGGTTTTGAAAAGCTTCATCCCTAGTGATGTTACGGTCAAGGATGGTTAGATGGGCAAGCTGGGCTCTTAATTGGACTACCTCAGTTGCCAAGTGCTGACAAGCAGCTTGAGCAACTTCAAGTTGCCCCTCCAAAATGAGACTCTTGCCCCTTGCCGAGAGTAGCTTCGAATGGGTTGCAGTAATGTTGTCTAGAAGGTCGAAGACATCCAGAAGCAATTGCTTGGTTCCCACCAGTTGGTCCAATAGCTCTTCATGTTGGGCTGCATCGATCTTCCTATACAAAGTTTCAGAAGACACCTATACATCTTGTAATCCATGAATGTTTGATACAGGTGCTACTAGTGCATTGAGAGCTGTAGCAATTGTGTCAGCAACCACTTTGGCCGTAACTTCCTATTTCTGGTGCTGCATCACCAGGACCATTTCCCCTTCACCATCTTCCAAGCATACTGAGAAGGTAGAAGCATTCCCTAAAATTTTAGGGAATAACAGCTGGGTTGACACTGTCACTTCTTAGATGCTTGGATCTATTTTGGTTGGCACTTGTGCTCCAATAGCATTGAATATCGGCCATGCCCTTTCAAGCAAGCTACCTGATTAAGCCACTTTCTCTAGGTGGCTCATGATAGGGTGATAGATCAAAGGGTCTTCTCCTTCACCAGTCTTGCCAGATTGCTCTTACAGGCTTGAGAGCATTTCTCGAATCTCACGGATGTATTCTTCCATGGTTTGCGAGCCCGGTTGAGTTGTGTGTGTAGGTGGTGGTGGTGGTTGCTGCTCCTCCTCTGCCTATGTGGTAGCAAGAGTTTTATCTTTCATCATCCCTCTCCATGAGGCAATTGGGGCACGCTGGATTACATCATTGGAATACCATGCTATCCCTGTCCGTTTGCACAACTTTCAAATTAGGCAGGGAAAGGGGAGAGCTCGTCTTCCACATTCGTTCTCAATGAGCCTCTTTTTAATCTCCAGAAATAGCAGCTATGGAGGACTCATGGGGAATTTCCCACTCAAGGCTGCACATGCACGAGTAGAGAAGGTTGTGATTTTACTAGGTCTTATCATTGGGTTCAAATGGTAAGACATGATCTTTGAGTACACTCTCTCCACCATGGTTAAGAAGCCAAATTCCTTGCGCTCTACCCCATAACACTGTTTGGTCAATTGTACCTTTACCTTTGAATTAGCCTATTTCAGAGTTTTCGCCACATCTTCCCCGGTTTCAGGCAACCCTAGAGCCTACACTATCACTTCTGAAGAGTAAGAGACATAAATGTCCTTTATTCTTACTCTGGACCCTAGTTACCGATTCTTCCAAAAGAGATAAGTTTTGCCTAAGTACCATTCACTACTGGTTGTGATGATTGGCCACATCAGAGAGTTCTACAGTTGGAACCTCACGTCTTCTGACATGTTTTCAAGGAATGGTCCAAAATTTAGCTCTTCAAGGACCATTCGCTGCATCTTGCACGGCGTGATAGCATCAAGGAAAGCTTGGGTTAGGGTGACCTCAAGCCATGGTGCTATCCTAGGATTCTCATCCCTGAGCGATTACTCACAGGGAATCTCCTCTTCGGGAATCTGATGAATAGATTCCACATCAGGTCTTTCATGGAAGGGCCCAGTTGCATGAGAGCCCTCCATATGCTCTTGCAGTTGCACACCTCATCCCCTTCCTATGCATGGACGCTTATCCCTTGGTTGTGATGGTCTTTCATCCCTTGGGTTCCTTGATTTGGGTGCCATCTGCAATCAAACATAACTACCCGTTAGACCATATATAAGTAGCTTAAGATGGTCCATATACACCTTCTTAGTTTGACCAAGTTATGTTGTTGGCACAGGCACATCATTAAGTCTTCCAGAGCATTAATTTATGGGTTAGGGCCAAAGTTTCTGTAATTAACCAACTAATTAA
>MNCI01031498.1:1518421-1566239 GCA_015680685.1 Gnetum montanum
TGGTTGGTTAAAAGGGCAAGGATCGGTTGATGCAAACTCGCAATGAAAGGTAGGTGCATTGGGAAGGGTTAGGTAGAAAAAATGGTAAAAAATCCCCTTAATTTGGATTCCAAATGATGAAAATTGCAAAGTTCAATGGGGGTATATATAGGGGTTAGGCGCTGTATTAACGGGGCCACGTATACGCGACCACGTATACATAGTCCTGTACACTTGTTGACCAGTGTTGACCAACTCGAAAAAAAACCTAAATGATGAATTTGAAAAGCTCAATTTGGGCAGTTGAAGCTTGTGAAAAGCCTGATCATAGCTAAGGACATGAGGAAGGTAATGGAGCACAAAAAAAAGACAAAATCAGAGAACGGGACTCAAAAAGAACTCCACAGGGAATAAGTCGAGCGATGGGATCCGAAAACTAGTCAACCACAAAATCCAAAGAATGGGAGGCTTAACAAGCGGGACCAAAGAGATGTAGGTGGGTCCTTCCCATAGTAGGCCATAGCCTTAGTAGCCCCTAGGTATCCCTGACATTGGAGTTTTTGGGCCTCAAGGCCAAGAAATCATGTTCACCAAGTAAGACTCCAATCCAAGAGATCGTTCCAAGGCATGGAAAACCCATGGATATCATGACACACCTTCACGACATAAGACAGGCAATGAGGTGAGGGATGGAGAGAACTGAGTGAGGAGAGAGAGACAAGATAATGGTTTTCTGATTTTTGATCACATGAAACCCCATGTGTAGATGTGGTTAAGTGACCTAGTAGAATCGTTCTTGAGTTTAGACCCAAAACCATCTGCATTCAGTGACATCGTAGTAATAGACGAAGTCCTGGCCATCCCCCAAGGAAGTAAGAATGACCCCACAAAGAACCAACACTCCAACAAATGTGAGAGAAAGGAAGTGAAATAGGAGAAAGTTATAGGGAACCAAGGAAGTCCCATAATGAGTGCAGTGGCTCATGAGAGGTAGTCTAAGGGGTGTGCTTTGAATTCCCACATAGTGATTTGTCTTTTTTTCTTTTTCAGGGGAACCAAACCATGCAAAGACCCATGCATGTTCTCATGAATCCAACCAAGGGGTGTGCTTTGAATCCTCATGTTTATTTCTTTTATTTTATTCTTTTTCATTTTTCATTTTTTATTTTTTTGCTTTTTTCAGTGAGGACTAGACCATGCAAGCTTGAACTACCCAAAAGCTTCCATGGAGAGAAGGATGTGGAGTGGTAGGAAATCTGTAAGGAAATACCAACAACCTTAGAGGGTAGAACAGAGTAACAAATATTGTATTCTCCTTAAAGTCACACCCAATTCAAACCATTGGGTCATCCCTAAGTCCAAGAACTACACAAGTCACACATTAATTAAAATTTTGTTAAGTGAAGGGGTTGCATGTTCTCAACAAAAGGAAAATCATGGAGTGGGTGAATGGGCAGATGATGTGAGCTCACTGCTGATTTTATGAGTATAAAGTAGATGTAAAGTCCAAAAAGAACCATGCAATGGCATAGACTAGACAACTAGGTGGATGAGTGTACATAACCCATCACAACGAAAACCATCTATGCTAGACATCTGAAGACAACAAGACAACATATTAGGAATTACATGAAAAGTGAATCATACACAATGAAACAAAAAATAAGTAGAGAAAGGAAAAAATGTACAAAGAATTGGAAAACGTATGAATGATGGTGAAAAACAAAAAAGTGTAAAAAAAAGGTGTAAAAAAAAAATTACAAAACAACGAGGGGTGTAGTGGAATGGTTAGTAGGGACGATGGTCTCATCCACAACTAGTTGGAAAGGAGGAGACATAAAAAATGGAGCGAGGTTGTCCTGGTGATGATGAGGCAGCTACACTGGTTGAGTGGAGTTCATAGAAAGGTTTCAGCTGTTGGTGGTTGACTAACTGTGTTTTGGTGGGGTCCGCAAGTTTGTGGATGAGCAAAGCCCCAGATGGGAAGGTTTCAGAAACAATGTAAAGTCCCTCCCACAGTGTTTGAAACTTAGTGGGTTGATATACATGTGAGGGGTTCCAATACAACACCTTGTCTCCACATCTAAATGTGACCTTCCAAATCCTAAGGTCATGTTGTTTTTTGTTGTAGGCCTTGTGGATCTCATTGGAGGATAGGGCCACTAATTGGTTCTCATCTAGCACACTTAAATTGTTTAGTCATTCACGTTGTGCTAGTGGTAGGCCAAGGCCTAAGTCACTGGTTGTGGATAGTGTGCGGAGTTTGGCTTGAATTGGAAGTGTTGGCAACTTTCCATACACTAACTCATAGGGAGAGTACCCTACAGGAAGTTTCCAAGTGGAGTGATAGGCCCATAGGGCATTGTTATATTTGCTGATGGTTCGGGTAAGGATCTTGGTGATCTCCCTATTGGTGACTTTGGCTTGCCTGTTAGCTTGGGGGTGATAGGGAGTTGTAAATTTATGCGTTACCTCTAAGCATTACATGAGTTTTCAAAAAGTGACACCCGTAAAATGAGTTCCATTATCAAAAATGAGTGCACATGGCACTCCAAACTATGCTAGACAAATCATGCAGTAGTGCTGGAAGAAAAGTTGATGACAACTGCTACTTCTACCCAGTTTGTACAGTAGTCCATAGCTATGATGATGTATGTCTTTTCGTTTGATAGGGGTCTGATGGGTCCCATGAAGTTGATACCCCAAATGTTGAAGGGCTCAAATTGCTGGATCCACTATTGAGGTCCCTCCAACTGTGCTATCATCCCACTATTCCTCTGGCATCATTTGTAGAAGCAGGTGAACCATTGTGCATCCCTAAATATGGTGGACCAGTAATACCCTACAAGAAAGATGTTAATGGCAATGTGGTGTCCAGCATAGTGGCCTCCACAAGGGCCCTCATGAGCATCTTGGAGGATGTGCAGCGTATCACCATCAGGGACACACCATTGAACCAAGCCATCTATGCACACCTTGTAAAGGTGGTCATTGATCTCCATGAAACATGTGGCCTTGTGGAGAAATTGTTATTTCTTCCAATGGTTTCACTCCTTTTGCAAATATTAAGTGGTGAGGTAGGTGAGGATGTGGCTAAACCAAAAGGATTCCTTGGGCACTTGTGGAGCAACTACGCCTGTGAAGAGGAGTTCATTTAGAAATTGGTTAGATAAGGGCTCCTCCTCTTCTGTGTCATCCCATTGCAACCAAGACAAGTGATCAGCAAGCACCTTCTTAGTTCCCTTCCTATCTACCATGGTAAGATCAAAATCCTGAAGAATCACCAGCCATTGGATTATGTGGGGGCTCACCATTGGTTTGTTCATCAAGAACCAAATAGCACTATGGTCCAAGTGCACAAACACCTCGTATCTAAGCACATAGTGCTGAAATTTATCCAAGGAAAACACCACCTCCATCAACTCCTTTTCGGTGGTGGTGTAGTTCAGTTGAGCACCCACAATGCTACAGCTTGTACAGTGGATATAATAGGGACATTTCTAATCATCACACTGTGTAAGCATAGCTCCCAAGGCATAGTTGGATGCATCCATCATAATGTTAAAGGGTATAGACCAATTAGGTGCCCATAAAACTGGAGTGTCTATGAGTTTTTGTTTCAGCACTCGAAATGCAGACTCACACTCCTTGGTCCAAATGAATGGAGCATCCTTCTTTGTCAGCTCTACCAACAACTTAGTGATCTTTGAGAAGTTTTCAATGAATTGCTAGTAGTAACCAGTGTGTCCAAGGAATGACCGCATATCTTTGACGGTACTTGGTTGGTGGGTGATTCGTTGGATAACCTTGCTCTTTTCAGGATCTACACTAATCCCTGTTTGTGAGATCTGATGCCCCAACACAATGCCTTCTTGGACCATCAAATGGCTCTTCTACCAATTGAGCCATAGACTGGTATCTACATACCTTTTGAGAACTTTCTCTAGATAGTCCAAGACTTGCTTCAACATGGCCCCATAGGTGGAGAAGTCATCCATGAAGACTTCCACCCCATTGCCTATTTGTTGCTAGAAGATGCTTAGGACAAGGAATTGGAACGTAGCAAGTGCATTGCACAGACCAAAGGGCATCTTCTTATATGCAATAGTTCCCTAGGGACTTGTGAAAGTAGTTTTGGCCTAGTCCTCTAGTGCTATTTGGATTTTTTTATAACCACTATAACCATCCAAGAAACTATAGTAGCGGTGCCCTACTATGGTGTCCAACACCTAGTCCACAAATGGGAGGGGGAAGTGGTCCTTGAAAGTCATCATATTGAGCAACCGGAAATCAATACAGACCCTTCACTTGCCACCTTTCTTGGCAACAATAATGAGTGGGCTAACCCATTTGCTATCAGCTATAAAATAGATGAACCCCACCTTTAGCAATTTTTCGATTTCATCATTTATGACCTGCTTCAGTTTGGGATTCAATCGTCTTTGTGGCTATCATCATGGCTTCATGGAAGGGTTAATATAGATCTGATGCTGCAGACCCTAGGATCAACTCCAGTCAACTCAGGATATGACCATGCAAATGCAGCAACCCATTTATTTACCACCTTCAGCAACTTCTTCTTCTCTTCTAAAGCAAGGGTGGAATTAATGATTACTGACTTTCCATTTTGCAAAAATGCATATTCCAAGTGAGCCGGTAAATAATTTAGCTTTAGGGACTCTTGTTTGAATCCCTCAGGGATTTCTAGCTTCCCCCAATCATCATGGTCATCAATAGTGGAGACCTATTGATGGATCTCTTCTATTTCATGTCTGCTATTAATGTAGGCTTGTACAAGTCCCTTTGATGGTTCCATGAACAATGCGCTACTAGTAGGATTAGCTATTAGCCACTGGGTGCCCTCTTGGTTAGTGGCTACTACGTATAGGCACTGTTGAATAGGTGAGTCCTCGGTACACTGAGCGCATGCTTGAATGGATATCCACTTAGTAGACCACAATTTCTACACACAGTTGCACCCTGAGTCACTGTACGTGATGCATGGAATGCGCTTCTTCTCAATCTTCCCAAAAGGATTTTCTTTTGAAATTTCAAGGGATAGATTCTGGAGGCCTAGTCGTGCATCCACCATGCTTAACCAGGTCCTTCCCATGATAATTGAGAAGTTCCCCTTGCAGTTCTCTACACAGATGACTAAGAAATCAACAAGGTAGGACCACCCAAAAATGGTTGTCATAATGTCCTCCACCAATCCCAAGGAAACAGTGATGGACTGGTCTGCTAACTCGAGCCAAATGTTGCTCTTCTTTAGCAAGGGAAAGTTCTAGTTCTTATACATATCATGAGAGATCAAATTGACCCTTGACCCCAAGTCCAAAAAATATTTGCATGGCTCATTTCCTGATACCTAAAGATAGATGAGGGGGCTTCCCAAATTAGTTAATTTCTGGGGAAGGTGACCTGCCTTGATCTAGTCTGTCACAACATGTGTGAGCGTGACCATCTAGACATTAGAGTGTTGTTGTTGTTGGCTTGGAGGTTGCTTGGGTGGTGGAGTAGTGGAGGTGCTTGCAGGTTTAGAGGCACTAGCCACAGGTGTATGTGAGGGTATCTTCAGATTGTTGGGTCAAAAAAAAGACTATTTTTGTGGCTTGGGTTCCGTTCCACTTAGCTAAGGTGCTGATTGCAAGTTAATAGCCCTCGTAGCATTTTATTATTGTGGTTGTGGTGGTATCTCTCCCTACATTGATGGAGTAGGTGGCAGCTGAGTGGGATGTGATGGAGTAGTGGCAGGAGAAGGTGATGGAGGATAGAACAGATGTGGGCTGTCCCCCATGGGTGATGGAGATTGAGGAAGAAAATACTCTAGGGGTGGTAATAACTTGGAAAGGCCGCATGACTGGAAGAGTCCCTTGGAGAGACCGGTTGCTGAACATAGTACCCATAGGGATCTGGCTATTTGTAAAGGTACTGCTACCTTGGAGGTGGCATCCCCCATGTTTGTGGGTGCTTCCACTATTGGAAGTATTCATACGGTTGTGGTGGTGCTCCACTTGGATAGTATCCTTGCTACTGCTGGTGGAACTGCCTAGAATTGCATTGTGGATAAGGCAACCTTCGGGGTGTTTGCTATTGTGCCAAGCGAGGGTTCAATGTGTACACCCCAAACTCTTGAAGATATGACACCACAGGACAACATCCCTTAGGAAGTTCATATTGGCATATGCCACATTCATCATCCTCCTCGGTGTCAGAGTCTGTAACTTGCTCTACTACAACAACCTTGCCCTTTCCCCTATATTGGGCATGTTTAGCTTCTTTCTTCCTACATCAATCATGGTCATTCCCTTGTTCTCTAGACTCCTCTACGATTTTCAAAGGATTCCCACATCTTATCCACATTTGCTGATATTTCAAATGCAAACTTTTGTAATGGCAAGGTCTTTCGGTTCACCACTTCTTCCAATGGTGATTCATCCTCTTCATCACAAAAACGGACCTCCCTTTTTCTAAAGGAAGGATCCGGGTTGAATTCTTATGCACTCTCCTTTTTCTTAGTTCTCCTTCCTCCTTGGCCACCTGTTCAATGAGGCGTTGCAATTAATGGGTCCTTAGCTCTAACAATTGTCCCTGGGTGTACACGCCAAGGGTCTTTCGCATTTCAAAATGAATCCCATCAATGATGTGGCAAAGTTATGCCCACTGAGAGTAACCATGACTAGGGCATCAATGCAACAATGAGTACTACCTACTCATGGCGGAATCCAAGGGTTCATGATTCCCTTGTTTCAAGCCATGGATCTACTGTCTCAGGTTCATCACTTTGGAGTATGTTTGATACTTGTCATTGAAAATTTCAAGCATTGTACTCCATATTTTGATTAATTCTGGCTCCAAGGATTGGTACCAACTTTTAGCTTATTTGATGAGCATGCGAGGGAACATCTTTATCTTCTTCCAATCATTGTCAATGTTTTGCAGGGTGCAGGCATCATGAAACGCCTACAGGTGAGTCTGCAGATCACAATTGTATTCCCCTTCAAATCTAGGGATGTTGTTCATATCAACACGCTTGATTTGGATATCCTTCTATGGGATGATAGTCCTAGTAGTCATGGTCCTCCATGACATACTCTGCTCCATGGTCCTAGATGCCCAGTTTTCCAGGTTTGTGAAATATCATCATAGGAGCCAATCGGTCGGGCGGTAGCACGATGTTGCCCTCCATGTTCTACCATCGTAGATGCTCATCCTAATGTATGATGAAAGTGAAATCAAGGACATAGTCATTGGGATGCTTGTACACCACCCGACATTCTTGTGGCACTGGTGGGTTGGATACCTCTCTCCTATGAGAAGACATATTGGATGTTAGATGGTTCATGTAATCAGTGTACCTTACTATTTACTTTAATCCACCTAGCATGTGTAAATGTTTCTATCCTGGGTTTGTTCCAATGACTTAAATGATAATTTCACTAAGGTTATATGATGCATGTAAGACTAACAGTCCCTGACAATGGTGCCAATGATGAGTGGCTAGGTACCCCTACGCCCAACCATATGAATCACGAGTAGTTACACGCGACTCAGTCGAAACCCGTAGACTATAAGCACTTAACATACACCAAACTCTAACTAGTGAAATCTTGGGTTAGAATGGTCATTATCCTCCTAATCTCACTTGTGAGGTTCTACTTACGATGGTTAAGTGAGATTAAGGCTAATGATTTTTATTATTTTTTGTTTATCTTCTGGCAGCTAATTTATCTTGGAAAGAAAGGCTAGAATATTAATTAATCTAAGATTATCTTATTCTAAATCCTAACTATTCCTAACATAAGTATCTGGTCCCATCTTCCAAGCATGTTCTGAGCATCTCCTAATACTTTTGGGTTGCCATACATTAAGCATCACTGGGTTTACCAAGTGTTCAAAGTACGTTTGAGATGGTCGTATTTATGGCTTTTACAAACTACAAATAAGCAACAACAATTGAAAGAATAATAACAAAAACTTAAGTAATTAGCAAGGTAATTAACAAAGCATAAACATATCAAACTACTAAATGCATAAAATAGCTAAGTCCAAATGCTGCAAGGAATGCTTGAATAGTTCATCTTTATTGTTGTCATGTTAATGGGCTCAGATACATCAACACTCGAATAAAGAGCTGATCACTTTTCTTAAACCTACTATGGGAACTTGGAAAATATTTTATCTCCTACGGGAAAAAACTGCAAGAGCTTCGCTACAACTACTAGAAAGATGCCTAAATGAGGTGGAAGACCTTCTTATTTATAGGCCGAGATAGGCAGCTATGTAAATGGGGCCATGTCAATGCAAGAAGGCTACATCAAAGGGCCCGCATTGACGTGGCCATGTATATGTGACCCCGTATACGTGGCCCAGTCGACGCATTGACTTAATGATACTTCATTAGGAGAGTAGGAGACTATAGGCTTTCCTATAGGTTTAAGTTTAATATTAGATAGTTTTCCACTAGGATGATATGATTGAGCTTCTTTGTCTAGGTAATAAATGCTTGGATTTTATATTTCTACAAAGATAATTATCTCACAATTGCAAATAGGAATGTGTATCTCCTAATGTATAGGAGAAGACACAACTTGACGTTGCACTAGCCAAGGTTTCCCTAGTATATTGTTGACACTAGAGCATTCACATATCATCATGAAAATAGATTTAGATTGCATAGAATTACTTACCATGAAAGTTAATCTAATGTATAGGAGAAGACACAACTTGATGTTGAGCTAGCCAAGGTTGCCCTAGTATACTGTTGACACTAGGGCACTCACGTATCACCATGAAAATAGCTTTAGATTGCATAGAATTACCTACCATGAAAGTTAATCTAATGGAATTTATAACCTCTACTCATGTATCATTAAAACAAATGAGGTTATTACAAGTTTCATTTACAGCTAGTTGATTATGAAAACTGAGATGCTTGATAACAACCCATGTGATCATGTTTAATTTGGCATTGTCATCAAAATGTATTAGTAGGACTATAGCTTTTGAAGACACTTTGATGATGTTGTAAAGTGCTAGTTGATAGATTTCTTTCATATTTAAATTAATCCTAATGTTCTCATCACAAAATTTTAGACCATTTGATCCATAATGAGGGACTTAAAGAAAGAAAGATATAACTTCCATCTTAGCATGGATATTCCATAGGATTATGATTCTCATAAGGACATCATATAGTACAATGCGATGTTCTTTAGAGGTTAAGATGAGGTCATAAAAGGATAAAATAATATCTATAGAATGGATAATGATGGTCATTTGCTAAAATACCTTATTGTTTGTAGGGTGAGATGCTTATGATGTAAGTGCTACTATAACTAAGTGTATAGGATTTGATGAAGTTAGGAGGCTACATGAAGTAGTCTCATGTTATTTCTTGAAGGAAACCTTCTTTTTTTTCTTAGAAGATTTCTTTGATGCATTAGTAGCCTTTTCCTTCTATATAACTGAATTTGATTTGTTGGTTTATTGACTATAAACAATGATTTTCATGTGATATGAGGGGAGAGGAGACGTTTTGGCTGCAATGAATGCAATTTTGTTTTGAAGTTTAACATGAGATAAAGTAGAATGAGAAGTGTATGGATATGTAGATTAAGTAGGATTAGAATAAATAAAGTTGGTAGCATGAATGTGATAGAGAGATGAAGAAGAATAACTTGGTTTGGATTGTGTAGTAATGTAGTTAGACCAACATATCATGTAAGGCTTCTGAGGAAATAGTGATGAATACTTACACTATGTGTAGTTAGACTAGAAAATAACATAAGGTTCTTTAGATGGACACTTGTAAGCTTTATATTCAAGTTTGAAAGCTGAAAATGTACCCCTTTCTCCAAAGGTATTTTGAAATACTTAAAGTTACAGGTTGATGAGTTATCATTTTGTTGGCCATGATATCACATATGTGATATCACGTAAATGATATTGCACCTTGCCTCCTCATCTATAAATAAGAGGTAGGAAAACTTAGAAAGCAGTTTTTAGAGTTAAGTTTTTATTTTAGTTTTTGTTTTTCCTCTCAACCCTTTTCTCCCAGTGCATGCCCATAGTGTGATGATTGTAATTGTACGACATCCTTATTCAAGTGTGACGTACTTGGACATGCACATGACTAGAAATAAAGATCGAGATTACTTCATCATTGCAGCATTCACTTTGTTTAATTAATTCATTGTTATTGTTATTTATTTCTTTCGTAGTTAATCTCTCTTCACCCTAAACTCCTATTAAATGCAAAATGAGTATGACTTAATCACGAGTATTTAAGTGTGATTACTTGGTAACCTAGTAGTGTACCTAGGATCTGTGCTTGGTAATTCTAGTGGTAGTCATGCATGAGGTCCAAGAAATGTACAAATGATTGAGGAACGGATGCTCATTGCACTTAGGCTAGCTTAGATTCTCTTTCACCCTCTCTCCTAGCTTAATAATATTATGTTCCAGCATACCCAGGAGTAGCATTAGTGTAGAAACACATCATACACCTCACTCTGGACTAAACCATACATGACAAAGCTAACACTAGTCCAGGTGGGAAGACAGTGAATTGCAGCCTAAGAATAACTATCTAGATACCACAACTAGTCAGTCTGTGGAGTTCAACCGGGTCATGCGTGAAACACTCATATTCGTATGGTTGAGTGTAGGGGTACCTTGCCACTCATCATTGGCATCATTGCTAAGGATGATGCTAGTTATCAAGATTGGTTATATCATACAAGGTCATTGTACAGGAATTAATGATATATATTTTAGAAATAAATAATTATAAAAAAATGTGACATATAAATTCACACACAATTGCATAACCATGCCTCTCCTCCAAGACTATGATAATGCCACATCTAGTGAGGCAATTCATTGGAGAACCAACGAATTATATGATATTGAAGATTGGAGTATGTAACCCAAGGTGGGGGTTTCTTATAAACATAAATGAAAGGAACGTCATTCCAATGCACGAAAGCATAACTTGCCCAATGGCGATGAACCCCTACTGGTCACTATAAGCCTAGTGCAAATACAAGAGGCTGTTTGAATCTCCTATAGGCATCATAATGAGAGCTGCCTACCTAAGCTTGATTTAAACAACTTTTTCCAAGTTCTCATGAGGCTATGACTTAGATCCCCAACAACATTTACAAGCCTTCTACAATGCCTGTACATGGAACAACATTGATAATGGTTGGTAAAAACTTAAGCTCTTTCCTATGAAACTCATTGGCCAAGCAAAAGTATGGTATAGATCGTTAAAACCAAATTCAATATGATGTTGGCCAACAATGGTAGAACTCTTTAATGAAAGATATCAAACCTATGCAAGAGTGTCAGCCTTGAGGAAAAAAATCCAAGAGTGGAAACAAGCACAACATCAACTCTTGGACATGGCCTTAGAGAGATATTATGCACTATTAAATAACTATCTAGGCCATGACTTCTTTGAGGAAAGGTTAATGTACCATATCATTGATGGGCTTCATGATGCAACAAGGGAAACCCTAGTGATGTATGCCCAAGGTCAACTATACAAACTACGAATCCATCAAGTCCAAGAGCTTATTAAGCAGGTAGCAAAAGAAGAAGGAGAAATTGCTAGATGGGAGAGTGCTGAAAAATATCAACAAGATGAAAATCTCAACCTAACAAAAGTCCATAATCACAAAAAGGATAAATCAACCTATCTCAAGGAGGATGGACCATCTTCGCTGGTACAACAATCATTAGAGGAAATTGAGGCAAAGATTAATAAGATTTTGGAATGGATGCATAAAAAGTATGGAGAATATATCAATATTATTGGAGATAGAGTTTTGACAAAACAAGAAATAGGACAAAGTATCATTAGACAATTAGAAAGAAGGGATGAGGAAGATAATAGCTCAATTGCCAATCATATGTATGAATGCAACCTTTTTCTGTACGATCATCCCAAGGGCCAATGCCCAATCTTATTACACTTATATGAGCATTGGGGAAATATGTTACACCCAGAGTTCATACAGAGATATTGTGTTCGATCACAGTGGCAATAGACCCAGTCGTGGGGGAAGTCATCCCTAAACTGGAGACACCCTTCATATCATCCAAATCTAAATGCTTATCTAGTCCAACATCCTATTTCCCCAATTGGGCCAACATACTCTATCTCACCGCATTATCATTCTTCTCAATACTATCATCTCATGTCCTCAACACAACCACCACCTTATCAACCTTACACTTCTCCTAAATTTCAACATTCTCATACTTTCCCTCCTTCTACATCACCATCAACTATTCCCAAAGTGTCTGCACCATAGCAACAACCCACTGATGTTACTTGTGCTACTATTGCCAATGGCAATGAGAAACCTTCTCAACATCAAAGGCATCCCTTCTTTAGACATGACCATAGGAAGGGACAACACAATTCCAAGGCCACTACATTCTCCAACTTAGCACAACTCCAACACTGTGGTGCATCCTTCTCTTTGAACCCAACGCCTCGTGTTACTTCATTAGGACCAGAAATTAACACTTCAACAACCATGTGGCCCAATGAATACAATCACGGAGAGTCACATCCTAATCCTTGCATACCATCTTATGGTCCCAAGTATCATATTGGGTCAACTCTTTATCTAGGAATCACATCTCATAAATTGCCCCACTATGCTTACTATAATCAAGTGTGTGAACCCGAATGGGGTAAGTATGACCAAGTTTCAATGTTTCCAACATGCAAGAATCCTCATCTTTCATTTGTTAATCCTCACCATGTTCAACCATTTAGTTATGGGGGATATTCCCCATTTTAATAACAAGCAGGAATAATAAATACTTTTCATTTTATTTAATTTTATAATTTTTGTTTTCTAGTTTTTTCATCTTTTAACTTCTTATTTTATATTTTTTAATTTTTTGTCTTTTTATGTTTTTATAAGTAATCTTATTTACAAATAAGACACTCACGTGGCTCATTTGTTGAGGTGTGTTCTATGTTATCGAGTCTCGAGTGATCAATTATTTGGACAGTGAGCCCATTACACCCACTCATCCATTCTACAAATAAGAGGTGTTGTTCAAGGATACAATGATATTCTTTACATTATTAAAACTTAAAAATTAATTTTGTGTTCATTGTACCTGAAATGAAGAGGGATGGACCAAGAGGGAATGATTAGGGTGTGACATCAAGGGGGCTTTTGGATTCTTTTTGGTGACATTTGAAAGAGTTATCATGCAATATGGTTGTACTAAGATCCTTATAGATCTAACACAAAATGGGAGTAAGAGTAATTAGAAGGCACTCAAAAATCCAATGTTGTTTTAGGTGGTCCCACTGAAAAGACATGCACCCATGCCTGAAGGTTGGTGGCTTCTCTAGATTCATTCATTCAAAAAAAAGAAGAGAAAGAAAACAAAGGAAATGTCACAAAACAAAAATCACTCCTCCCTTGAATAAAATGCCAAGTGATCGCACGCCTTGTTGTTCTGGTACTCTCATAGTCATTCATCATCAAATGAAACAATTCGTTGTCACTGATCAGCATAATGGACTTTTTCCTAATCTTGGAACAATAGGTTAATGACACATTAATCATGCTTTACATGTAGGATTCACTGTGCCCTTGGTCAGTTACCTCATGGGGGGATCTCTCCAATCCCTTCTGTAGTCTATCTCACCTTGTTATCCATGTAATTGTAGCTTGTGTCTCATATAGCATAGAATTCTTACCTCATCCCGGTGATACTTACATGTGTGTGTTTTGTGGAACCAGTGTGAACTATATTTAACCCTTCTAATGCCCATGGACACTTTTAAGTATGGTTATGCAAGGGCATTATAAGTTGGAACCTACTTTGGGGAGGACCCACTTGCGTAATTCTTTTGTAATTTTCACTCAAAACATAGCCCACACACACCATTTATTACCCTCAATGTATTTTCCACACTATTCTTTCCCTTATTACTATCCCTCCGAATTCCAACGTTCCTATGAAACATCACATGACCTTTTTCTCACTTACCTCCTGAAGCCTTTGTTGATCAATTCCACCCACATATAACTATTTGTGCCTTCACAACTATCTAAATTACCCTAGATCCTTTAACACGTGCCCACATACCCTTAATTTCCATTTTTAATTCTAGAATAACCTTCAAAATTTGGTATTTTTCCCTTGGCCTAAACATCAATAGGTCACGATATCGCATATGCGATATCACGATCGATGTGATGTCATGTCATATGTATCTATATATACGTGACCCCCTGCAACACTTAGTGTCATTTTCAACCGTTCATGCAGCGGAGTTTTTCAAATTTCTCTCTATGACTTGCGATTTCACAACCCTTGCTTTCATACCTATATCTCGCTCACTAGTACTCCGATTTTCATTCTGTTTGAACCTAATTGAACCTGGAGTGTTTAGCTTAGTCGTGTGGGAGGGACACATGCTAAATAGTGCATAAATTTTTTGGAATTTTTCATCACTCGAAGGACATTATCAAGGGTAATTAGGTATAATATCAAGGATAATTGTGCCGAAAATAATTTCATCCCTTTATGTACATTGGGAAACTAAAATTGAAAACCACCTAAGTAAAAAGGACTCACTATTATAATTCTTTGGAAAATGTCACATGGAGATAAAATAAATTAATTAAGACAAGAAGTAAGATATAACTTAACTTTAGAAACAACCTTATTAACACTTGGCCCCGTGTGATTGCAAATGGCCTTCAAACATGGATAACAAGAAGGTCTTGCTCAAGGTGGAAGTAAACAACCCAGGAGAGGTGAAGAACAAGTCCCTGTTGGACAACATGCAAAGTATAAGGAACAATCATTTAGCACTCATCAAGAAGACCTTGCTACTGTATAATTAAGGGAGGTAGAAGGAGGAGCTACTACAGTTCCTGAACAGGGATAACATCTCACGTTGTCCCAGGATCGTGTTTAGGATATCTACGAAAGGTCCACATTCACTGCGGTGATTTTGGAATTAAACTTTGAATCTTTCATATAGTTTTCTTCTGAAGCTGTTAGGGATCACCTCAAATGGTCTCCCCTATGGCCTGTCCTTTCTGCAAGTGGTGTCTGGTACCTAGGGGAAACATACCAATTCTGGCATAATAGAGAATAAGGCACCAACATTAACATTTGAGGTGTGATCTGTGCAAGCCATTTTAGAAGTATTAAACCTTTCGAATATGGGGCCAAAGGTTACTCAGTTATCTACTAGTTCAGACCTTGATGCACGACGAGTTTTGTTGGAGAGGGCATATGACAAGGATAAGACATTTGGAGAGTTAACAATGGAAGAGAGGATCTACTTCAAAATTGGAACATATCACCTCTTCCCCACGAAGAGCCTAAAAAGGATCTCAACAGATGCGACAAGGGGATGTGCAGTGCTAATGGGAAAGGTTAATGCTAACCTGCCTCATTTATACTTCATGGAGATCTTGAGGCAGTTTGAGGAATGAAAGATGGGAATGCTTGCAATACCCTTCCCTTGTCTTATCAGAAAGCTATGTCGAAGTTTTGGTATCAGAGGGTATACTAATGATGTCCTTTGAAAAGCCAAAAATGCTTCATATGCTGAATTGTTAAAGCCACTAACCGCAAGGAAAATCACTGGTGAGATGCTAGGACTAGAACAAGAAAAAGAATAGATGGCAGGGCCAACTACAACTCAACTTGCAGGACCCAACAAACTTCCAAGTATGGATCCCAACCAACAATAAGAAGTAGGGCCTAGCATAGGCCAAGATCAAGCACCGCCATCGCAAGATTACAAACCATCGATGAGCCATCTTAGGGTCATCATTGATACGGTCAGTTGGGGAAGTCATGATGATGCAAATCTCTTCTACGTCATTGATGATGTCATATAGCCCATAGTTTCTTTGGATCATGCAAGGGATGAAGTGTCAATCCATACAGGAGGAGGGGAGAGCACTTGGTTAAAATACATCTCAGGGAATGCTACATCATTCCAAGTACAATTAGAAACTAGTGAATGGACCACAATGATGGTCATGAAACACTAGAATGTAGTAGGAGCCATAGAAGTGGTCTCAGGCCACATTAAAAAATCATTCAATGTACTTGTTGTGCTACCGGTAGATCTCATAGGAGCACAAGATGCTCAAATTTTGGCCAGAACCTAAATGACTCCTGCAGAACATGAGGATGTGCTTGATCGATTGCTACAAACATGACAAGTAATGACATCCCTATTTGACATCCCTCAGGATGTGACCACAATGTAATCAAACCTCATTTCCACCAAGGGAAAGTTGGTCTTGACAGATATGAGGGTCGAGCATGTTGAAGCAAAAGTTCTAAAATTGCAAGAAAAGCTCATGACCCTACAGGCAGCACAGTGGGATCCCTCACAATTCATTCTAGTAGTCTAGTTGGACACTTTTCAAACTGATCAAGTCACCAAGCTATTAATAGAAAATAAGAAGATGGCAAAAGAAAAAGAGAAGGCTGTTTGGGATGCCTCTGCAGCACAAGTGCAAACTCATGTGCATACTAAGGCACTCAAAGCCTTACAAGAGGAAAACATGTATCTTGTTGCCAAAAACCTTCAAAGAACATTTCCATTAGTTGTGACAACAATTCATTTGGTTCAACCAAGAAATGAGTCATTTAGCCAGGAGAATCGAACCCTCTTGATGGAGGAGGTACACACCATCTACTAGAAGATGACTATCAAAATAAGCGCATGGAAAAATGAGGCTAATGGCATGAAACGCTCAAGGAGCACTTCCAAGATCAGGTGGGAATGTATAAGAAGATTATTGAGAAGGAGATTCTTATGGCCAAGGCCCACATCAATGCTATTAGTGCTCAACACACTGACTGGCGCGCCATATTCGATACCTATGCATTTGCCCACCAAGTGAATGTTAAGAACTAGGACCTGCAGATCTAGGATCTTACAAAATACATGGAGTTGGAAAACCTATGGTATGCCAACCTTGCCATGTTAATAGCAGGGCATCCAAGAACTAAGCTCGAGCAACAAGTAGCTACCACCTACAGTAAATATGAAACAGAATTTATAAAGCGCTAGAAGATATTGCAACAACTGGAGATTGCAAATTTTGAACTTCATGTGGTTAAAGCAAGATACCAGGGATAAAAAGATGTCATAATAGAATTGGATCAATGGCTTGTAGATTTTCAAGAATATAGAGACAAAGCCAGAGCCTATAAGGATGAATGACGGGGATTTGCGGCTTGGTACGCCAAGGCAAATCAAATGTTTCCACAACTACCCTGCCCATGGGAGGTGTCGACTCCATCAAGCATCAGAACATTAGCACGGATGACATAGGATCCTCAAACCAATAAAGAGAAAATCTAGGCCATACTTCAATGACATCAAGCCCCAAGACTTGGAGCACAAGACAAGGGAAAAGCACCCATGGAGGAGCCACCGCTACCAAGAACTACATGAGTTTCACCAATTTTGTAGAAATTGAATTTTATTTTGCATTCTCTGTGTTGTGTCTTAATTTTATTTTAATTCCACACTATGGAATGATGCCATTCTTACAGGTTAATAATCCCATACCTATCCACTATGTAATCTATAGAACTTTTTTTCACTATAACTCGAGGACGAGTTTTCATTTAGTTGTGGGGGTATGATGAGTTATGATTTTGTTAGCCACGATATCGCATATGTGATATCATAGCCTACCTCCTCATCTATAAATAAGAGGTAGGCAAACTTAGAAGGTAGTTCTTAGAGTTATGTTTTGATTTTAGTTTTTGTTTTTCCTCTCAACCCTCTTCTCCTAGTACATGCCCACAGTGTGATGATTGTAATTGTATGGCATCCTTATTCGAGTGTGACATACATGAACACACACATGAATGGAAATAAAGATCAAGATTACTTTATCATTGTAGCATTCACTTAGTTTAATTAATTCATTTATATTGTTATTTATTTCTTTTGTAGTTAATCTCTCTTCATCCTGAACTCCTATTAAATGTGAAATGAGTACGACATAATCATGAGCATTTAAGTGTGATTACTTGGTAACCGAGTAGTGTACCTAGGATCTACACTTGGTAATCTTAGTGGTAGTCATGCACAAGGTCCAAGATGTGTACGAATGATTAAGGAACAGATTCTCATCGCACTTAGGCTAGCTTAGATTCTCTCTCACCGTCTCTCCTAGCTTAGTAATATTATTTTCCAGCATACCCAGGAGCAGCATTAGTATAGAAACACATCATATGGCTCACTTTGGACTAAACCATACGTGATAAAGCTAATACTAGTCCAAGTGGGAAGATAGAGAACTGCAACCCAAGAATAGCTATCTAGATACCACAACTAGTCCGTCTACGGAGTTCAAATGGATCGTGTGTGAAATGCTTGTATTCGTATGGTTGAGTGTAGGGGTCCCTCGCCACTCATCACTGGTTGTTTGGATGCATAGTGGATGGATTTCTCTCCACCACTATCTACTCCTTATTAATGAGAGCTTGGATGTCAACCTTCATATTCCTACAATTATCTATATTATATCTAGCTATCTCATGATAGTAGTAGTATTTTCGATAGTCATATCCTTAGGCACCTTAGGGTCTTGTTCTTATCTGTTTGAAGTATCCATAACTATCAGCTAAATATGATGGTAGCATGCTCTTTCTTGAGTGGAGAATTTCTTCTTCCTATGGTGTCCATTCTTAAGAGGATTGTTCAAAAGTAGAGAGTACCTCATAGGTATCTTTATGTACTAGTCTCTACTTCTTTGAGGCCTATGTTGTTGAGGGAAAGATGAAGTAGTTAAGGGAGTGTTATTCTATCATTGAAAACACTTCTAGAAATTAGTGTTATTTTCTCTTATTTTGTAGTCTTGTTAGTGTTGTTATGAACTAACATAAATTCCATGTCATTGCATTGAATGGTTTCTTCTTCAATGTGTTTGATGGCCAAGAAAGAATCATTCAAAGAGTGAGGCTTAGGATAAATTATCTTATTTTGAATGTAGTCATGACTGCATCTTCAAAGATTCCTTGTAGATGAAATTTCTTCAAATGATAAAACAATTTCACTGATGCTACTATTCATCAAGAGATGAATTTATTGATGGGCTTATTTGGAGCTTGTTTAATGCCAATGGAAGACATCAAGCTTGTTATTTTAGACACATTGAACTTAAAGCATTCAATGAAGGCTGCTAGGAGTTACTCCAGAAAGGTGATAGATCCATGTGCTAGGAACCGATACCATTGCAAAGATCTCCTAGAAAGTGAGTTCAAAAAACACCTTAATACAATGTATGGGTAAGGAGCCAGAAGCATGCATTCATGTTGGAATGTGATCACATGATTCATGGGGTCTCCCATCTTATGATTGTACTTGTTAACTCAAGAAATTGTCTAAGGAAATTAAAGAATTTCCTTACATGCTAAGTGCCTTTGCCATTTTTTCTTCATTGTTTTGAAGATGGAGCAGCATGTCATTAAGTAAAGCAAGAAACTACGGATCTATTCTAGAGGAGTTGATGATAAATGGAAGTGTAGGAATTGGTGAAGATGTTAAGGAAGGATGCATGTAAAGAACAAGTCCAAATGATGTAAGAGTAGGTATACCCAAAGAGATTAGGTTAGATGGGTATATGAGAAAGGAGAATATGCTAGTAGCTTGGGGAATGCTAAATGACTATGGAATAGGAGAAAAAGGTGAAATATGTTGGAATGGAGGTATGGTAGGCTATGGTTGAGGAATAGAGTGGGTAGTTCCAAATGATGGAATAGAGGGTTGGAAAATGAAATGTGGATTACTATCATTGTTAGATGGGAACAACTGATAATGTGAGATAGTGGTAATAGGAAGGATAAATAGTTTAGTTGTATGTGGAAAAGATCTTCATATAGTACTTTGAGCAACTAAGATGTTGATATTTTGAATGTGATGAGAATTAATGTTGCTTCTTCCAAGCTCTCATGCTATTTGCTCTTTGTCTTCATTTGTTAAATGGATATCTAAGTCAAAGGTAACACTTGCTCTCCTTACTCTAAGAGTGACGTGTGAACCAAAAGATTGATCCAAATGTTCTTCATCCTAGCTTCTTTGATCTATAGATGAACATGTTCTTGCATCTTCAACCTACAAGGACTTCACCATGCCTAATATCAATGTATTAGTTGCTCATGTTAGAACCCTGCAAATTATAAAGAATAACAAAAAATATAGTAAAGATGAACAAGCCTACATAACTAACCAAAGAGAAAGAGATAGGTGAGGAAGATTCAGAGGAAGATGAAAATTCAATTACCAAAATAGAGATTATTAAATAAACTCAAAATAAAATGGTGGTCAAAATGAAAGAGGAAGAGAAAGAGATTTAGTTATAGGAAGTGAAAATGGATTCAACATGGAAGACAAAGATAGGGTCAAGACTCAATATCATATTACAAATTATATAAAAGAAAATATCATACCATTGATAAATGTTGGACTAGAATTTGTTTTGAAATAATACATAGACAAACTTCATAAATAGAACAAGATACTCCCTCCTCATCTTAGAGGGATAATTAAGAAGAATAGCTAGGAAATTATGCAGCCATCAATTCAATTAAAGAAATAAAAAAAGATTTTAAATATTATCCATAGGCTAGAAACACATTGACTATGAAGAAATCTTTGCATTGGTTGCTAGATTCGAAACCATGAAGCTCATTCTCTACATAGTAGCACATAAAGATCTAAAGGTTCAACAAATGGATATTAGCTCAAAATTTCTAAATAGATATAATAAAGAAGAAGTATACATCTACTAGCGAAAAGGTTATGTTATCAAATGACAAGGGAACAAATTGTGCAAACTCAACAAAGGTCTATATGACCTAAAGCAAGGACCCATGGCTGAGTTCTAGAGAATTAATGACTATCTTACTAGAAAGAATTATCAAAATTGCATATTTGAAACAACAATATATTTCAAGAAGGAAGGAGTTAATTTTATCATCATATCACTATATGTAGATGACATTATATTTATTGTCATTAATAAAAGGCTAGAAGAAGATCTCAAGAATGACATGAAAACTAAATTCAAAATGAAGAACCTTGGAGAACTCAAATAATTCATAGGAATTAAATTGAACTAGCATATAGAGGGAATGAAGATTCATCAAACCAAATACTAAAATTTCATCATTGAAAATTCAATCTAAGGAATGAGAAGCCATTTAGTAGTCTTTGCCATACAGTTTAAAGTTAATCAATAAAGTTAATACTCTTGTAGATACAACCATGTATAAAACCATGATTGGATTGCTTCAATTTATCTACCATAATCTACTAGATTTAAAATATACAACATCATACTTATCCAAATTCATGCAACAACTAAGAAAATCTCACATGCAAGCACATGTGCATCTCCTCAAGTATGTAAAAGGAACTTGCAGCTTTGGGATTGAATTCACTAAAGTAGAAAATAGGCTTCATACATATTTAGATGTTGATTGGGCAACAAATAATGATGGTAGAGAATCCACATCATGATCTCTCATTATGCATAGAAAAAATCCAATATATTAGAAATCAAAGAGACAATCATCCATTAGCTTAACCACTTATGAACTAGAATTTATTGCCATGGCCAAATGCCTCTAACACATAGTCTAGTTAAATAAGCTTCTTTCACACTTAGGATTCAAAGTTGATCTTCCAAAAAAATTTTATTCTAATAATACAATAGTAATTAAACTATCCTAATACTATGTGCATCATAAAAAATCAAAACATATTAACATCAAGTACTATTTCATCAAGAAAGAAGTAAAGAAAGGAACCATCAAATCCATTCACATTAGTTCAAAAGAGAAACTTCTTAACTTACTAATAAAAAATCTTTTGTCTCAGAGGATCAACTACCTTAATGAATGTATAGGAATTTAGAGCATGACAAAGAAAGGAGGAAGTAAAGATGAAGAATGAAGATTACCTTCCACTTTAAGGAGGGATTGCTGGCTTTTTAGGGTAGAAGACAATAATTTTTTGTTTTTATTATAAAATAGGATTTTATTTTAATAAAATATAAAAAATTTCTGGATTGATCGGTAGATGTAATGTTATTTTGTGCTCAATCATATATATATAATTTTAAGGTTTTTTTTGTTAGTTGAGCTATATTGTATTATTTTTAGTATACTTTGCCGCACACACACACACACACATTCAAAGCATCTCTTGGAAATTTATGTTAAGGAATCATCAGCATAATTTCAGTGAGAATTTCTCTATTTCAAAATTAATTAATTCATTAGTTAACATTCATAAAGATCATTCATCATTATTTACTTAATCTTAGAAGTTGAATAGTCATAATTGGAGGCATTCACTATTTCAGTTATATCTTAGTAATTTCATAATAATTCTCAATGATTCTAAATTTATTTGAAAGCTAAAATAGGTGGATATTTTTAGCTGAAATTTTATCTCAATATCTATTTTGATTTGAGAGAAATACAGTTTACAATTTAGTAGATTTTTTGAGTCTTTAAATTTTACTAGAATGAATGCTGGTCAATTATTAAATCATAACAATATAATGTGATTCTATATTTATTTGAAAGCTAATATTTATGTAAATCTTTAGTTAAAATTTTAACTTCAGAAACTTAATAACTTTTGAGTTATCATCTTTCCAAGTTGCACTAACAAAATTATTGTGATTTTTAATAGATTGAAAAGAACATAATATAACCTCAATTTTGGGATATCTTTGGTAGTACTTCCTTTTTCAAATTATAGAGAAATTTCTAAGATTTTAATATTTTATTAGCTGATTCTTTGTAAAGTCAAGATAATTGACTAAATTTTTCATGCTTGAAATTCCTTCATCACATATTTTCTAATTTTGTAAACAACCATGTCATAATTTTGTTGACTCAAGGATGAATTTTTAACCAATCATGGGGATATGATAAATAATAAATTTGTTAGTCATGTTAATACAACCTTATTAACACATATGCATCAATGTCACCTAAGATGCATCAATGCATCAACATTGACACAATCTCTATATTTACCTAAATAAATGTGCACCCACCACATTTATGGCACTATTTAGTCATTCTAGTAGCTAGAATCTTGTAGTGTGATTCTACAAAAGTTAAAATTTTCCCTCTAAGTGCCTAGAAGATGGATTAAATGAATTGTAAGAAATTTTATTTGAGGACATGATGTACCTCGACATAGTCACATGGTGAAGATAAAATCAAGATTTGTTCCATCTATTGTAGCACCTAGATTAGCATGTTATTTTACTTTAATTTCTTATAATTTCTCTTAAATGTTCATTTACGTTTCATGAAATTCATCAAATATTTTATTCTATCACACTTAGTCAATTCTCATGAGTACGATTGATTTTAAGAATAAACATATTAACATTTAGTAATCCCAATAGTAAATCACTAGGTATACCTAGCAAGGAAATGAATATGGTAAAATGGAAATGAATACTCCTTGCTAGGCTAGATTAGATTCACTTTCTATATTTGGATTAGTTAAGTCACACTTAACCATATAACTTAAATCCATACAAGTATGACTGGGAACCTAATGATCAACATCTTAGTACTTGGTTATCTAAGGCATTCAACTAGTTGTAAGTTCATAGAATTTGATTAGATAATGCATGAATGCTTGTGATTTGTACAGTTGGATGTAGAATTACCTTACTAGTCATTAATATCCAAAGTAGATATGTAGGAAATGTTTTGTAATTCTTCTCTTCTCAATGAAAATAAAACTTGAATAGATATTATGCATCTAAAGTACCCCTATAGATCTATGGTAATAATCTTTAAAATTATATTTTTTGTGAAGATAGATGATGAATCATAGATTGGCTGTGTTGACTAGGTCCCATCGATGCATGATTTGATGTGTTGATGCAACCCTATCAATGTAGTATCTATTTTTGCCTATAAATATGCACTCACTCATTATGTTTATGGTATGTCTTGTCATAGTTGTAGTAGAGCTCTAGTAGTTTTGTCATTTGGAAGTTAGAATATTTTTCTAAGTACCCACAGTAGGAGTCAAGATGTACGAATCTTTATTTGAGCATTGTTGTACCTGAACATAGTAATGTATGTAACAATAAAGATGAGTTTTTTGATAAACATTGTAGCACTTGGAAATAGATTAATTATTTACTAATGCATTTAATGTTTTATGCAATTTCTTTTAATGCTTTAAGGAATTAAATAACTAATTAGGTTAAACTAAGCTAGATTAAGTAGTGATTAATTAAGCACATAAG
The DNA here is from genome assembly GCA_015680685.1 of Gnetum montanum. Taxonomy (NCBI): domain Eukaryota; kingdom Viridiplantae; phylum Streptophyta; class Gnetopsida; order Gnetales; family Gnetaceae; genus Gnetum; species Gnetum montanum. The sequence continues at coordinate 1,542,739 of MNCI01031498.1, forward strand.
TAGAACTACTTTAAGCATACACTTGGTGCTTGGTAATCCCAATAATGCTTAATGTTTGGTAACTTAGTAGCACTAAACATGTTCATGATGTGTACAACAAGTGGGAATGGATGCTTATGTTAGGATTAGTTAGGTGTAGTTAGTTAGAGTAAATTAACAATTAAATTACTTCATTCCTTTCATCCTTTATTTTAAGTAGCCAAAACATAAGACATAAAAATAATAAAAATTATACACCTCGATTACACTTAACCATACCTTTGCATGTCACAAGTGTAATTGGGAAGAAAATGAATGACTGTTAGGACAAGTTTACTTCCTAGAGGCTAGTGTACTACAAGACATAGAGTCCATGAAATTTGATCGGATCATGCATGAAAGTTTAGTGAATCGTATGGTTGAGTGTAGGGGTATTCATTGCTCATCATTAGCATCGTTGCTAGGGACTCTTTTTGTTTGAAACATATGCTATATAGGCATAGATAAAATCATTAACATTGTTGGATGAACCCTAAGGTTAAAATCATTCTCAAAATAAATATAATATTTTAAGCACACTAATATTTTATTATAATTGCAAAATATCTTCTTCTCACAACCATGATGATACTAAACAGCCAATACCTCAAGAATGCAAAGTGGTATATACTCATCCAGATGACTATGTACCTAATTTTACCTTCACCTTGCATTAGGATGAACAACTATGGTGGCAAGGTATGGAGGAAAACATTGTAATGCCTCTCGATCAATTTGTGCCTAGGATGCTACTCCAAAATCTTATGAGGCTGGAAATCTAAGATCTTCAAGAAGAGTATGTTGTGCATGATTATGACTACTATGACTACCATCCCATTGAAACACAATGCAAGAGAGATTGACACCAGGAGACAATTTTTTTGGATTATTATTATTATTATTTTCACATAGCCCTTTCCAACTGAGACTATTCTTGGGTTTTTGTACCCATATGGGAGGCACCCTAGGCGATAGTCTCCTAAAATGAGTTTTCACAGGTGTTGGTGTGTCCAAAATTTACACATTAGCAACTTTTTGGCACTAGAAGGAGGGCTAATTTTTAGCCTTTATTTTCCATTTTCTAAAATACCAATTTTTCTTATTTTTTTTCTATTTCTAAAGCTATTTTCTTCCTATTGCAAAACTGCTATTTCCTTGAATTTTATTTTCCTTTTCTTGTGCTCCTTATTGAAAACCCACATCTCTGAACCCTTTATTTTCTATTTTTGCTTAGAAATTTATGTTTCCTATTTCCTAAAATTTATCATTTTCATTATTGGAATCCTAAACCTTCTTTTCCCAATTCTGATTTTGGCAATCCTTACCTTAGTCCTAACTTTGGTAAGGTGGTTCTTAGTAATTATTTAGTTTTAAATTTTCTTCTCTAAAATTTTTCATTTCACTTTTTTTACCTTTTAAATTCTATAATTTCCTGCATTTAATTTTTTAAAAAAATTATATATAGTAGATTTTAGTTCTCTATCAAAAAAATTATTTTAGTATTTTTTTTCTTTTTACTTAATTTTATAGTTATATTTTTGCATTTATATTCTATAATTTTTGTTTTATGAACACACCTCCACAACAAGAATCACTCATCCCTAAACTAAATCGCCCAATCACCCATCGCTTTGCATTGAAAAGGCAATGAGCTTCACTTTTTCCAAGTTCGATTTCTAAGAAATCTTAGACTAGGATGACAGCCCATCAACCCCCAGCTCCCTTGATAAGAAATCCTTTTAGCTTTAATAATTACCATGACATACCAAAATCCCTTTAGAACATAAATCTATTCTTCGATCCTACAACCCTTATGAGTGATGCCCACCAACACATATAATGTTTGAAACCTTACTAGAGATCCACAACATTGTACATAATGATGTGGCATGCAGGGTGTTCGTAACATTTAGAAGCAAAGCAACTCAATGGTTCTTAATGCTTCCTGACATCTCTATTAACTTATGGAAAGAATTCAAAAACAATTTTTTCAATCAGTTTGAAAAATTCACAAGCCCTGCTATTGCATCAAGTAATGTCACTAGTTTAAGAAAGTTTCCTGAGAAAAATGTTAGGGATTATAACCTTAGACACCTTCATCAACTTGCCTATGTACCAAATGAGATGGGACCACAACATGATGGTATACTCAACTTCTATCTCTCTACCATCAATCCATTCTTCACTTAAGCTATCAAATCTAATTCCAACATAACAAAAATATAAGGTTTAATGTCTGAAGCTGTGGAATTAGAGAAAATAACACTTATGAAAAATATGCAAACCCAATTTGGGATGATGAGTGTTAGTAACCCTATGCAATCAAACCCTCTACTGTTACTAACTTTTCAAACATCTAATGTTATGCCTCAAATTGTTTCTCCCTTTCAACCAACTCAACCTTTAAGTAATTACTCTCAATGTCCTATGTCCTCTTCATTCTTACCATCCAACACTAGTTTAAATGATGGTCAATCATAATTCTTAATCCAATCCATTATAAACCCAAACGGGACATCAAATTCTGTTAAACTACCAAACCAAACTCAAGATTGGATGACCTAGATACTCTACTACAAAAAGTATCCAATGAAGTGGTTGAGCTAAAGAGAAATAATAACAAAGGTCCTATACAACCAAAAAAATCAAGTACATCAATCAACAATGATTATTTTAATCTTCATAACAAGAGGCAACATTCTGAAAATACTTGTCCTCAATTCTTGGCATTCTATGGTGACAATACCCAAGGGAAACAAAATAGAAAAACCCCTATCATGGTCCTTAATGTACCTCATGAGACAAAAAATGAAGAGGTTTCCTCATTAGAACAAGTTATGGTAGGTGACCCTAATCAACATAACAGTTGCTACTGTAAACTTAGTGACAATGTAAACACCACACAACAACAAACTAGGAAGAATTCCTATACACCTCCAAATAGAAGAGTTCCTAGTCAAAATAATGCAAACAACCAATCTAGGTCATTCCAAGTAACTACCCCACAACAACTAAACCTCCTTTCTGTAATTAGAAGAGCCCCATCTCAACAAGAAGCCAAGGATGAACATAAGAATTATGATTTGGTTGAGGACCTAGAAAGAGTTAAACCCAACATTTTGATGTATGACCTCCTACACCTCAAAAAAATGAAAGAAGTGACTCAAGATATGGTTCATATACAAAAAGTCCCAGGAAAAAATCCAAAATTTGTGACTAGCCACAATCTAATATGAGCCTGTCCTCCTCATTAAGTTTAGTTTGGGTCTTGTGCTCAAAGTAGTCTACATACTTTTACTTTTACCTTGTGAGAATATTGAGAATGAGAGCTTAATTATATATATATATATATATATATATCTATAGTTCTGAGTAGTTAAAATAATAATAAATCATATATTTAGATTCCAACCAGACATGTGAAAGATAGTCAAATTAAGTAACTTAACATAAACAATATCACCATATTTGAGGGAGGATATAAATTTTATCCACAAACACATCTTCAAGTCTTTCACAATGCCTGTGCCTTAAAAAATATTGAAAATGATTGGAAAACATTAAATCTATTTCTTAGGACACTCATCAAGGAAGCAAACAACTATTATTGGTCATTGGAGCTAGAATCTATCTACAGATAGAGTATAATGCTAGAGCTATTCAATAATAAATATCATACATACTCCTAAGTGTCTAATCTAAGAAGGTAGATCCATGCATGGAAGTAAGGAACACATGAACCCTTGGACACCATCATGAACATATACTCTTCTCTCATACATTAATGCCTTGGCCATGGTTATTCTTAATGGAAACAACTTTGCCACATCATAGATGGACTTAGATTAGAAATGAGAAAAACACTTAGGGTTTGTACCCAAGGCAAACTATTAGAACTTAGAGCCCATCAAATTTAAAGGCTAATATAGTAGTTAGCAAAAGAAGAATGAGAGTTGAGGAAATGGGAAATACTAAGAAATACTATAGGGATTCTTCCATGCAAAAAAAGGAAGGTGATGAATAGAAAGACCATGCTAATCCAAAAATATATGTTTAAAATTTTGGCTAAGATAGATAAAATGTGCGATTCATTAGATGAAAAATTCCAAACTACTCTAAAGATCATAGAAGAATCAATAGAGCAAAGTAGTGATCATAACCATAGGAAGCAAAAGAAGTTGAACGTGTCTACCAAAGAGGTAAGGGCAAAGTTACTGCAGTAGAAGAAGTTGTGGAGATAGAATCAGAAGATGATGGTAGGTGTGATAGCTATCAATATGAACATCCTAAGGGATGTTTCCCTATCATGTCATACTTAAAAAAGCCTAGGATGTACACGTTGAATCCTAGACTAGCAAGAATGTAAACAACCAAGAGATTGACTTATCCTCAAGGTAATCTAAGGCAATTTCACCAACAATAACAAGATTATTATCCAAGTGGAACTGTAGCACACCTATATGAGTAGTACCAATAATGGAAACACCCACAATTATGGTGAATGCCACCACCAAGGTAGAAATACCTTTAGAGGTAGTTAGATCCATATGGGTATTATGTTTAGTAACCAATGTATCCACATGGCTCTTCTAGTCACGTTTCTTTTTAGCATCACTACTACACCTCAGAGTATCATAGAACTCATTCTCCATCTACCTGAGGAAAATCCCCATATCCCTATTACCCTTCTTGTTATTTAGCACATGGTCCTCCACCCTTAATCCAATTAAATCCTAATTCATCTATGCAGGCTGAAATTCCACTATAGCTACAACGATGTAATGCTACTAAGGTTATCAACTTACAAATAGCTTTTCAATTGAGTGGTTTAAAACCTAGTTACCAAAAATGACCATTATTCCAATGGAGTAGTCCTCGAAATTGCTGACAAACTAATGCGGCTAGCTGCCCTATCTCTCCATCATTCTCTACATCAAATTCTTTTGAGAGCCTTTCAAAGAAAATGCCTACTAAAATCCACATTGTCATGTTAACCCATGTTGCATCTGATTGAATCAAGGATGGCAACATTCCAAAGAAAAGATCTAACTCTAGAAGCCCTCTCATCTACTTACAAATCATTATACATCAGCCATGCAAGGCACTTCTTAATTCAAGTTACGACGTTAATCTAATTTTCCATAACATGTACAAAGCGTGAAACTTGTCACCTCTCAAGAAGAGCAATATCTATATAGAATTGGTAAACCATTCAATCATTATTTCTTTGAAACTTGTGGAGGACATTATGACCACTATTTGTGAGTGGTCCTATCTTATCAATTTTTTGGTGATCAAGGTTGACAACTATAAGGGAGACTTCTCAATTATTATGGGAAGGGTATGGTTGAGTATTGTTGATGCATGAATGGGCATCAAAGATCTCTCCTTTGAAATTTCCAAGAAGAATGAATTTGAAAAGATCGAGAAGAAGAGAGTTTCATGTATCACATACAACAATACCAAGTGCAACTATGTGCATAAAATCTAGTCTATCAAGAGCACACCCATCAAAGCATGTAAACAATGTGTAGATGAATCTAAAGTTCAAAGGTGCCTATACATAGAAGCCATAAAAATGGAGGGCACATAATGGCTAACAATTAATCTTGGAAGTAGAACACTTTGCATGGAACTTGCTGAGAGTTTGACATATGGCTATATTGAAAGCAAGGATAAACTAGAGCAATTTCATTACCAACTATTTAATAATGTAAATGATGATACCTATTGGGGAGAGTTGGAAATCCCTAAAAGTTTTAAACAAGAGCCTTTAGAGTTGAAAACTCTACCTACTAGCATGAAGTATGCATTTTTGACAAATGGTAAGCTAGTAATAATCAATGTCAATCTTGCTCATGAACAGAAACAAATGTTGTTGAAGGTGGTTAACAAATGGCAAACAATATTGCTTGGTTATATCCTGAACTCATAGGAATTGATCTTAGGATATGCTAGCATCATATCTACACTAATTTAGCCATAAAGCTAAAGAGGTAGGTGCACTGGCAATTGAACACCAAATTGAAGTAGATTGTTAAAGAAGAAATCAAACAACTCCTTAAGGTAGGGTTTATCTATCCCATTGTGGATAGTGAGTGGGTTAGTCCACTCATGATTGTGCCAAAGAAAGGTGGAAATTGGCGATTCTACATCAACTTTTGGCTATTGAATATGGCAACATTCAAAGATCACTTTCCATTACCATTTGTGAATCAAGTCTTAGACACTATATCTAGGCATTCCTATTATAGTTTTCTAGATGGTTATAGTGGCTATAACCAAATCCAGATCATGCTGGAGGATCAAGCCAAAATAACATTTACAAGTCCTTAGGAGGTTTTTTCATATTAAAATATTCCTTTTGTTCTATGTAATGCTCCTATAACATTCTAATGATTGAAGCTAAGAACTTTTTAGGAACAAATTGCTTGTGGGATGGAAGTCTTCATGGATGACTTCTTCACCTATGGCTCTACATTTGAGCAAGCCTTGGACTACCTTGAGTAAGTGCTTAAAAGGTGTGTGGAGATAAATCTTCAGCTCAATTGGAAGAAGAGCCACCTAATGGTCTATGAGGGCATTATACTAGGGAATAGAATTTCTTAAGAAAGGATTGAGATGGACCTTAAAAAAATAAGTGTCATCCAAGGAATAACTCACCAACCAAAAATTGTTAAAAATGTTTGGTCATTCCTTGAACACACTAGCTACTACCACTGATTTATAGAAAATTTCTCTAAAATTGAAAAATCATTGGTTGAGCTAACAAGAAAAGATGCTTCATTCATCTATACCAAGGAGTGCAAAAAAGCATTCTAGAGCCTCAAGCAAAAGCTCATAAAGACTCCAATTCTATAAGCATGCGACTGGTCTAGACTATTTCATATCATGATAGATGCATCAAATTATGTCTTGGGATCCATGCTTATGTAGTTGGATGAGAAGAAACATCCATATTACATCCACTACACAAGTTGAATCATTGTGGGTGCATAGTTGAATTACACGACAATAGAGAAAGAATTAATGGTGATTGTGTATGCTCTAAAACATTTCAGGAACTATGTGCTTGGATACAAAGTGTTTATGCATACTAACCATAGTGCCATTCACTTCCTCATGAACAAGACAATGATGAGCCCCCATATTATACAGTGGTTGGTGATCTTGTAGGAATTTGATCTTACAATGCTAAATTGAAAGAGAATTGAGAATGTGATCATTGATAACTTGTCTTGATTACAATGGGATAATAAAGAGGAGGAGACTTTTGCTCTTTGATTAATTTACTAATGAACTCATCCTTACAAGTGTAGTAAATGAACAAGTGCTCATAGAACCAAAATGGTATGATGGCATCCTAACTTATCTTCTCACTAAGAAGATGCTACAAGATCTAGACCATAGGAAGAGACAATAGTTTCTTTATCAAGCCAAATGCTTTATGGAAATCAATAGACACCTTTATAAGGTGTGTGTCAATGGCCTAGTTCATTGGTGTGTACTTGATGCTGATCAACTACATGTTCTCTAGAATGCTCATGAGGGTCCTTGTAAGTGCCACTATGCTAGGAGATGCATGGCCATTAAGATCTTGATGATAGGGCATTATTGGCCAACCATCTTTAGGGACACCCACCAATTTGTCTACTCTTGTGAACATTTTCAACAAGATGGTGGGATGACCACTCAAATGGAAGGACCCCAATAGTGGATCCAACCCTTTGAAATTTAGGACACCAACTTCATGGTTCCCATCACACCCATGTCAAATGGAAAGGCATATATGATCATCTTCATTAATTACTGCACAAAATGGGCAAAACCAACAATTACTACATGGTTTGTACATTAAAATGTTGTGAATAGGTTTGGGGTGCCACCTGCATTGATTTATAAGAACGAAACCCATTTTACAAGTACTAGTTTTTGCAAGCTTATGTAACACTTGGAGGTTGAACGTAAATTACAAACACCCTACCACCCCCAAGCTAGTGATCAAGTAGAAGTTAACAATAGGGACATCATGAAGATCCTAAAAAAAACTATTAGCAAATATAAGAGAGATTGAAGCACAAAACTCAATAATGCCCTCCTGGCCTACTAATCAACATGAAAACTCCCTATAGGCTACTCTCCCTTTAAGTTGGTGTACGAGAAACTACCAATACTTCCTATTCAATCTAAGCTCTGTACATTTTCAACAACATGTGATCTAGATCTTGACCCTAGTCTAGCACAAAGAGAACAATTGATCAACCATAACGTGCTAGATGAAAATCAATTAGTAGCCTTATCTTGGAATGAAGTACATAAGGCATTCAACAAAAAGCATCATGAACTTCGAATATGGAAGGTGAGATTTCAACTAGGAGATAAGGTTCTCTACTAGAACACCACACATATGCCTCAACAAACTAAGTTCTAGATGTTGGCCTTACATCATTTACAAAACCTTTCCTTCTGGGCCCATGTTGATCTACAAACCTAAGAGCCCAAACAAAAAGCAATTGGTCAACATGCAACAAGTCAAACCTTTCCATGAACCCATGCAAGCCAGTAAAAGCAATGCCTCAACGAATGAACAACCACACTCAATTTGTCAAATCTCCTCCTCATAACTTAGTCATGGGGTAGATGGCCATCTATGCTGATCATTATAGTGGCTTCTTAGTTTTTTGTCTTTTTGATTTTCACATTTTTGATATTTTCAAATTTTTGTTTTACAGCATCATTAGTATATTTTATCTTTATTGAATATTTTACAATTTCTTTTATATTTGTCCTTATTTGGGTGTGAAGTTTTTCTCATCTTCTAATAAAAAGTTCTTTATTGCCAATAGGACATAGTATTACTATTGCTATTTACTGATGGTGATTTGTAGTTAACATTTTTTATTGCTAATGTCTAGTTTCTATTTTTGAATTTTGATGATTGATGACTAAGATGGGTTTCTATTTTCATGAAATACTTAGTAAGTCCACGTCACCCACCCATCCACAAACTCTATGGTTTTCCTTATTTTGGAAATATGAGGTCCCTTTTTAATTAATAAAACTTTAACGAACATGTGACCTTGGTAGTTTTCAAACATGAAAAAGATTCAAAGGTTTGAAAAGGATGTTGCTTCAACGAGATTCAATACTCTTTGTACCTCTCTACTTGCTTGAGTGCATGTGTGTTTTCATGGATTTCTTATCATTTTATGTTGACCAATAACAAGAAGTTGAATAAGCTTTGCATGGTATGGTTTCCATCCAAAAAAAAACTCTTTAAAAATAAAAAAAATAAAATAATAATAATAATAATATAAACATGATAGAAATTCAAAGCACACCCCTTAAACAACATGAACAGGCTACAAGCACTGGTTATGAGACTAGAAAGACATGTTAACCATGCCTAAAGGTTTCCTCAAACTAAGGCCCTTTCTCACTTCCTCCTTCTCTTTTCTTCTCAAATAAGGAATAGTGATTGTTCATGGGACCACTCTTGTGTCTCAAGAGAGTAGATAGATCCTAGAGTGATGATGCAAAGTCACTGAAAGTGATTAGTTTTGGTTTAGACTAAGGTTGAGCTTTATTGAGTCACTTAATCATGACTCTCATAAGGAACTTCATGTGACCATGATTGGGACATCCATTCCATCTTTTCTCTCATCCATTTGTGCTCTCCATAACTCACCTCACTACTAATTTTCATGTTTTTGTTTCATGTATTAGTTTGATGTGTTGACATTCCTAAATAAATTCTTCGAGTTTCATCCTTAACATTTCGTAAGTGTTAGTCAACTATGGGGCCCATGGACTCTTTAGCTGAGATTATGCAAGGGTAAAAAGGGAATTTACCACTTTGAGGATGATCCACATACATATCTCATGGTTTGGTTAGTTAAGTTTCTTACCCTTAGACATGGCCCCAATCAAAATATTTCATGCTCTCCATTATGTATCCAACTATGTGCTTCTTAAAACATTCTTCTTCGTCAAATCTCATTCTCTACTCATTCCTTAATTTTCTGAATATTGAAACCATCTTCTAATATTTTCATCATGTTATAGGCTTTTTGCACTTCCATTTGATCCAAATTTTGCTGAAAAACTCTTTGTCCTTCATTACTTTTAACAAAGTCAATGATGGTCAACAACTACATCAACTCAGCCTCATCGACTAGGCTCCATCGATGTAGCCTAAAATTTCTATAAATACCACCCAACACTTTTAAATTTTTTTCATTTACTTCAAAACAAGAGGGGATTTTTGCAATTTTTTAGAGCCCATAACTTTCACACTGTTTGTCCAAATTACTCCATTTTTTGATCTTGTAGCTACCAAAGGTAAGCTCTTAGTCATGGGGGCCACAAACATTAAGGTTTCTGATGAAAAGTTTTTAAAATTTATCTAACTTCCCCAAAATATTAATGAATAAAATAATATTAAACCATCAACGTTTGAGAGTTTAGCCCCTCCAACAAACTCTGATAAAGCTAAAATTATTTATTAATATTAAAATAATTAACTAGGCCATGATCACAACTTAGCCAAGTGTAACAACCCTAAGAGATAAGGTATTCCAATGTTTCAAAGTTATACATTAAGCAGTAATCCTTGGTCATGTTGTGAGTACAAATGGCACCTAGACCAAAATTCTTGCAAAAAGGAGGACCATTACAACCGAAGGACAAACAACCCAGAATTGGAAGGGGCTAGGAGGAACAAGCCCAAGAGTAGGTAGTAGAAACTCACATAACAAGACCTCTTTGAGAGGTGTCTTAAGTGGAATTTGTTTGATAGATTCCTGAAGAAGAGGTTGCGATTGAAAAATCCCAAAGAGGAGAGGCATTAGGGCCCATACCAAAACTTGAGGTCACATTGACACAAGCATACCTAAACATGATTAAGCCTCATGATGTCCAACACTGAGTTCTCCAAGACTTAAACTTTGGATCATTCTTGGAATATGCTCCACCAAAAGTCAAGACACAATTGCAAAGCTCTCCCATGTGGTCAATTATCACTACCAATGGGGAGTGGTACATGGGAGAGACATATCTCTTTTAGAATAGTAGATAGAGAAGAGCCACTATGAGAACCGAGGACATCCAGGTGTCTTACTCAGTAGAAGCCATTACACAAGCTATAAGCATACCCCATTCTAACACCCATTTGATATAAATCTTCATGTAAGTAGATCTTGAGGCCAAAAAGAAGTGGACCCAATGTTGTTATGGGGTTGACCATAAGGAGTTTGACATGCTCACACTAGTAGAGGGAATATACTTCAAGATAGTAGCCTATCACCTCAATCCAATGGTGAGGTCCAAAAAGATGATAGCCTTCTCCACCTATGCCTATGCTGCTCTAAACAAGAAATTCCCTGTTAATCTTTCATAGTTAATCTATCTGGAGATAGAGAAGTGCTTCAAGGAGAATGAACATGGAAGAAAAACTCTACCATTTCCATGCCTTATCAGAAAACTTTGTAAAATAACAGGGATAGTCTACTACATCAATGATATGATGAAGCATACTCCCATCGTCTCTTGGTTTGAAATGATAAAGGACCATATCAAAAGTAGAGGAGTAGTCTCCACCATCTCCATCACCCACTCAAGAAACAACATTGAAGGCTCATGCAACCATTGAGCGCCTCTGCAAGATCTAAAAGTAACTCTTAGATAAGTGGAAGCAACAAGAAAGAATAAGTGGTGGGGACCCATTTGTGTACCATCATACAATGAGTAACCTCAATGAAGTGGCTCAAATGATAAGCTAGATGGAGAGAGGTGGGCCAATATTCTTAGCTCAAAGAATGCAGTTTTCCATGAGGTTGAATCTTAGTGCCTGAGAGGTGATGATGTCTCTCTCACAACAACAAAAATTCTCAAAAATCTCTAAGAATGATGCTACTTTTGTGGTGCGCTTGGAAGAAAGCAAAGGAGAAACTATATTGGTGATGTAACACCAACGGTAGGATATAGTAGAAGAAGTAATTGCTGATAGAATCATCAAATCATTGAACACAACAATGGTGTCTATGTTAGATGTTTCTTCACTTATAGATGTGCGAATAGCTACAAGAACTATTAGCGAAAGATTGAATGTAGCCTAACACGAAGAGTTGTTGGATCAACTAGGGAAAACTTGGTAATTGATTTCACATATCTTTGATTTTCCAAATAATATCATTAGAACACAATTAGAGTTTCTTGAAGCAAAAGGAAAGTGCATCATTTTAGAAGGACAACTTGAAATAGCTCAAGCACAAAACCAATGCTTAGCTACAAACATTACCAAATTAAGAGCTTATCTTGCTGATCCTGCACTTCTCAACCCTACATTGACAAGAGATGATGCTTTTCAATATATTTATGATAGACTCAAATAGGTTGAGGCAAGGATGGTGATTTTTGTCTTTGATTAGTTCATGGCTAAGGCCAAAACATATTCGGTTCAGAAGGACTTGGTCCATACACATCAAGAGAATGAGATGCTGACCATAGAAAATCATCACCTATAGAATGTTGATGTGCAAAAATAACAAATGTAAGAATTCATCCATCAAGAGTAGAATAGCTAACCAAGGTGAACACTAATCTTAGGAGATTAGTAGTAGAGAATAGAGATCTCTCCATTGAGGAAGTCTATGCCTTACATCAAAATATACGATCGAGATTGCCACCTGGAAGGAGAAGGCTCTAAAATTTAAGAGAGTCAAGAACACTACAAAGATCAGGTTGGCCTATAGAAAGAAGTTAATGAAAGATACATCAAGATGGCTAAGGAAAAAGTCAATGAGACCCTCCAACAACTCCAACAAGGAAAAGAAGTATGGCAACTTATCATTGATGGGATAGATGCCTACAATAAAGAGGAGATTTGCATGAAGGAGTTGTAAATAGAAGAGATAATTGAATACATGGAGCTTACCAATCTCAGATATGCAAACCTAGTAATGCTAATTGTTGGATAGTCACAGTTAGAGTTAGAGAAATAGGTGGCTAGCTCATACTTGCTGTACGAGGTAGAGGTCAAGCACCACAAGGAGACCAAGCAAAAGCTTAAGACTACAAATGCTGAAATAAAAGTTCTTAGGTCAAGATTCACCATCAAAGATCAACCACTAAGAACCTAGCCAAAAGAATGAATGATTACCAAAAACCACAAAATGCAATTAAGACATTCGACATCAAATGTAAATAATTTGTTGCCTAGTTTATTAATGTCAAGGAGCTATTCCCTAGCAATGACCTATCCTTGGGATGTTCCCATTCCAACCCACATTGGTGAAGCTGCATGGACCATGCACTATCCTAGGAGTAAGGAGGAGAAGATGAAAGCATTGTTGGATGCTTTCCATATTTCACTAGAAGTTTCAATAGTAGCAAGACAACCATAATAGCCTCAACCACCACATGTGTCCAAAGCAAGGGAAGGTTCCTTAGAGCCTTAGGAGCCTCCACTACCTAGGATTGTTTAATCTTCTCCATCATCTTCATGCCATCAGAGGAGAATGTGTTTATAAAATTTTTTCCTAGTGTTTAATTTTGTAGGCCTTAATGCTAGATAATTTTGTAATGATTGTATATCCATACACTTTCGCACTTAGTATTTGTTTGTGTTTGTCATACGTCTATTGTCAATGAATAATCCCATATATTCCTAAATTTGTAAAGAACTCAAGCATGAGCTTTCGTTTAGTCATGGGGGCATGATGAATCGTAAATTAGCTACATTGACTGGGCCCCATCAACTAGGACCTGTTAATGCATGATTTGATGCATTGATGCGGGCTCATCAATGTAGTTTCTTTTTGACCTATATATATGCACTCACCCATCATGTTTATGACATGTATTTTCATAGTTGTGGTTGAGATCTTGTAGCTTTGCCATTTGGAAGTTAGAATATATTTCTAAGTGCTTGCAATAGGAATCAAGAGTGAAGGAATCTTTGTTCGAGCATTGTTGTACCTAAGCACAATAGTGTGTGTGGCAATAAAGATGATCTTTTTGATAAACCTTGCAGCACTTGGAAATAGATTAATTATTTATTGATGCATTTAATGTTTTATGTAATTTCCTTTGATGCTTTAAGTAATTAATAATTAATTAGGCTAAACTAAGCTAAATGAAGCTAGATTAAGTAGTAATTAATTAAGCACATAAGTACAACCACTTTGAGCATACGCTTGGTGCTTGGTAATGTCAGTAGTGCTTAACATTTGGTAACCCAATAGCTCTAAACATGTTCAGAATGTGTATGACAAGTGAGAATGAACACTTATGTTAGGATTAGTTAGGCGTAGTTAGTTAGAGTAAATTAGCAATTAAATTACTTCATTGCTTTCATCCTTTATTTTTTAAGTACATAAAACATAAAACATAAAAATAATAAAAATACCTTGATTACACTTCACCATACCTTATCATATCACAAGTGTAATTGGGAAGACAATGAATGACTATTAGGGCAAGTTCACTTCCTAGAGGCTAGTGTACTGAAAGACATAGAGTCCATGAAATTGAATTGGATTACGTGTGAATGCTTAGTGATTCATATGGTTGAGTGTAGGGGTATCCACCCCTCATCAATAGATATAATTATATTACTATGTTGATAGCATGGAAAATCTTCATAATTTACAAATATGATGAAGATTTTCTTGCACATGATATATAGGCATATGAGAATTTGGTGAAGTGTTTGATGAAAAGCAATAATACATCCTACTTTGAGTACAGATGTGTTATTTCTTGTATTTCAAATTCATCTATAATAATGACCTAGCATTAGAAGACTACTGAGTTGTTGTATCCATACATCATGCGTACTGAACACATGGAGTGAATATGGAAAATGAAGACTCTAGAGACAAGGAAGAAAAGCCTACTAACAAGAACTAGATGACCATTATGACAAGGTCTAGGAAGGTAGTATCAAGCTTTAAAGTGAATATGTCAGATAATGATGAGAAGAAAGATGAAAAATCTATAGTCATAAAGATGAGGATGTAGAGAAGAAAGAAGAATATGAATCAAAGTAGTAAGACTATAGAAGAATGCAAAAAATTGCACAAAAGATGTGATAGAAACATTAATGTGCTTATATGTGTACTCCATCATTAGAAGGTTATTCTATAGAAGTCTATATGGAGTAACAAATTGATAGAATGGGCAATCACGATAATTTGGAGAATGTGATCAAGGCACTATCATGCACAATTAATAATAATGATAAGAAAATGTTGATGAAGATCTCGTAATACTCTAGAAATATGGCCTGTAACAATATCATAACAACTTATTTTTAAGAAATCATGATTCCACAAGACATAGAATGGTTTGCAAATCAAAGAGTGTGAATATACTTTGTAGAGAAATATAAGGTTAATTCTCAAACTGCACTAGAATCAACAATTTACTATTGTAACACTAGGGTGACTCCAAATATACTGTGCATAAAAGTAACATTATGAGAACATTCCTAAGAAAATATGCCAAATCAACGTCACACTTTGCTAGAATCAAGATCATGGTGGAATATACTACAAATATGACAATGAAATTGAAAATATCATAAGAAGAAAAACCAGTGCAAGAAGAAACAATCATGAGAGCTTAAGCAATAGAGCAAGATGTGGAAAGACTTTGCAAAGAAATATAAGATCAATTCTTAGGAGTGCACTAGAATCAACAATTTAATATTGTAACACTAGGGTGACTCCAAATATACTGTGCATAAAAGTAACATTATGAGAACATTCCTAAGAAAATATGCCAAATCAACGTCACACTTTGCTAGAATCAAGATCATGGTGGGATACACTGCAAATTTGATAATAAAATTGAAAATATCATAAGAAGAAAAAGCAATGCAAGAAGAAAGAATCACGAGAGCTCAAGCAATAGAGCAAAAGATGAAGCAGAGATGTCAGGCTTACAAAAGGGTTGTAACTGCAAAATTAGAATTTCCGAAGAAATATGAGACTGAAAGAAGTTGCCGAATTGAATAATGACAACAAAGATGAGATGAGATTTGACATGGAGAAGTTGAAATCAGAAAAATAGCAGTTGAAAGAAGAAATAGAAAAGAAATTATGAGATATCATGAACATTCTCAGCAGTAACTGCAAAATTAGAATTTCCGAAGAAATATGAGACTGAAAGAAGTTGCCGAATTGAATAATGACACAACAAAGATGAGATGAGATTTGACATGGAGAAGTTGAAATCAGAAAAATAGCAGTTGAAAGAAGAAATAGAAAAGAAATTATGAGATATCATGAACATTCTCAGCAGTCTGCAAAGCTAGCACTAGCAATCAGGAATAAAAATCACTAGCAGTCAGGAATAAAAATCAAGAAGCAATGAATATGGTACAAGCACTCAACGTAAACAAAACATGGCTTCTGCTGCAAATATTTAATCACAAGCTTTTTCCCAGTAGTGGTAGAAGCTTCTGCTCGCCCAGCGTTAACGGGTTACTCCCAATGTTTTCATAGAGATACACTTTTGAAAACTTAAATCCAATGATGTCATCTATTCTTGCGTAAACAGCATCTTGAAGAGAAATCTTCGCAATGCCGCAAAAGCAATTCAAATCACAACGACCACGTTTTTGCCACTTTCTAGTTCCAGCATTCCAACAACATTTGTCAGTGTTTCTTCTGCTATCACTGCAAGCAACATTAATATTAAACACTTGTACTTGCTTTTATATTCAAATATATAAGTAAACAAAATCACGGAATCAGCGATGATGAAAAATTTAATGCATGGCAGATCCAATAATAACTTGGAATTCTAAGTGTTTCAGATGTATCTTTTCAAGAGGACGATGAATGTCTTCTTACTGCTGTTTTTTCTAGGAATGCTTTCAAAAATCTATTTTATTATGTATAGGCAGATGGTCGAAAATTCTAATAGCTAAATGCTATTTGATATCTTACTAAATATCATTATATTATTGATCTCACCCACTTGTGCCACCACGAAGATGTTGGTGGTGAAGCCTAATTCGGTGCCTGGGCGAAGCATTATTAATAAATTATTGATGGTTGAATCATTGGCTGAATTATTCATTTTTATACATGGGATGAATCATGTGTGTCATTGAGAAAGATCGCAAAGGTTTTAAACATGCAAAACTTATTGGTACGCTATCTATCTGTGCAGAGAATAGGATCAAATTATTAGAGGTAGCATGATTGAGCCAGCCTCTTCCTTCTGGTATAAGTCAGTGGCATTTGCAACAAGCAGCAATTGTGCTGCTGTCTTCTTCTCCTATTTTTTTCTTGCATTCTCTTTTGGCGATGAATCATCATTAATGTCTCAGTTTGTATTTTTCGTGATTAAGATCCGGTTGTACAGCAAGTTCTGTTTTTGTATTTGTATTTTATGATGATGTGAAGGACAGTTTTATTTTTCAGGTAACCGATACTTATATTTGCGAGGCAGCAATGCACAAGCTCTGTTTTGCATTCTCACTTTTAGTAATTTAATTTAATTTTGACTTCCTATTCTCATGTTCAGGTCCTTGTTCTCCATTTTAAAATTTTTTTTCCGGCTTTTTGGCATTGTTTTATCAGTTACTGTACCAAAGCAATTCTAAAATTTTTCAATATATTTTTCTCCTCGACTCATTATTAGTGGAATTAGAGCATTCTTTTTAGTTTTTGTTAAAAGGAATTGCTGCACTAATAATAGAAACGTAAAGTGCATAAAATAAAATAAATGCATAAGAAAATAAAATAAAATAAATCTCTAAGAAAACAAATCAAAGAGCTTGTCTTTATTGCCGTACAAAGGTGTGCTCAAGTACACAATGCTTGAATAAAGATCCATCCACACTTAGGCCTCCTCCTACGGGCATTTGGAAAATACTCTAATCTTTCAAACAAACTACAAGAGTTTACCTACTTTTCTCCTACAAGACTTCTTTCCAATTATGCGGTTGGGCACTCTATTTATAGACTTGGGAGTAACTACTCTAATAATTAGAGTAACCAGTCCAATAATAACCGTTGTAATAATTAAAGTAACCACTCCAATAATAACCACTCTAATTATGATAGTAATCGCTCTAATAATTAGAGTAATCACTCCAATAATAACTACTCTAATATTAGAGTAACTGCTTCATCAAGTGGCATTGTATCAAAGATTGTTGGAAGTTTAAAAAACAAGAATAAAATGAAAGAAGCTAACAAGGACAATAACAAAAAGTTGAATCAAGACCTTGGAGGAGCTCAAAGCTTCAATGTGGAAAGTATTTCCTTTCACTGTTATTTGAATGTTTCCATGTTTGCATTATAAGGTTTTAAATAATTATGTATTTTTGAGTGATGATAGAAAATGTAAAATTAAAAGAATCAGAAATTTGACTTTGGAAAAGCCTAATGATCATAAACTTATTTTAAGATATCTTAGACATATTCTTTTCTTGATTATTCCTCTTCAAATGCATGGATTTTAGATACTGATATTTCCTTTCATTATTTTTTGGATGTTTCCATGTTTACTTTTTATTACAAGGTTTTAAATGATTATGTGTTTTTGGATGATGATAAGAAATTCAAAACTAGAACAATTAGAAATGCAAATTTGGAAAACCATAATGATCATAAACTTATTTGAAGAAATGTTAGACATCTTCCTACCTTGGTTGTTCCTCTTCAAATGCATGGATTTTAGATTTTGGTGTTTCTTTTTATTGTTGCTTGGATATTTTCATGTTTCCTTTTTATTGCAAGGTTTTAAACAAATATGTATTTTAGAGTGATGATAGAAAATGTAAAATTAAAAGAATTAGAAATATGAATTTGGAAAATCCTAGTGATCATAAACTTATTTTAAGAAATGTTAGACATGTTTCTACTTTGGTCAAGAATCTTATTTCAACTAGATAGATGTTGATGGATGTTCCATTGTTTTTAGATATGAAACATGGACAAAAAGAAAAGATCAATGTACATTGTGTATGCCAAATTCATGAAGAATTTTGTAGCTATGACATAAGAGTCTTCTTACCACTTAAGTTTTCTTCTATATCTTTAAAGTTTTGCAAAGACTAGATAATTGGTAAAACAAGAGTGAATTTTCCAATATAGTTAGACCTATTGATGTATTTTTTTGCAAGAAGATAGCAACTAAGAAGCTAGAAATTATTTATTTAGATGTGGTTGGACCTGTTGATGTATTTTTTGTAAGAAGAGAGCAACTAAGAGGCTAGAAATAGTTTATTCAAATGCAGTTGAACCTTTTTCTTTAACATGAAGCATCATATTTTGTCACATTTATTGGTGATTTTATATGTGAAACTTGGCTTAATACATATGCTTTTGATGAGCTGCGATATTGTGTTTGCCCTGCGATATTGGGTACACGATGTTGCGGCCTGCGGCAATTTCTATAAATAAGAGGAAGCTTTCCCTGTTCTAGGCACTTAAACTTAGACCCTTAGCTAAACTCTTGCAGTTTTACAATTCTAGAGTTAAAATAATTTCCATGTGCCTGCGGTAGGAGTCTTAAAGTAAATGGATCTTTTTTCGAGAAAATTGTACCTGAGCACACATTTGTGTACGGTAATAAAGATGAACTTTCTGATAAACCTTGCAGCATATGGACTAAGCTAAATAGTAATTAATTATTGTTGAATGTTTAAATGCTTTCTTAGTTAATTAATCCCTCTTAACCCTTGACTCTCTTAGTTGAGTGCACTCAGTACGACCGCTTCAAGCATGTGTGTAGTGCTTGGTAACCCGGTAACGATTAGCATTTGGTATTCCCAATAGTGTTGCATTGGTTCATGATGTGTGCGGCAAGTGGGAACAGATACTGGTGTTAGGACAATTAGAACTTAGTTAGTGAATAGTTAATGAAAGTTAGCCACTTAGTTCTCTTCCCCTTTCCCTATTAGCATAAGACATTAAAAAGATAAAAGATATAAAAATCATATACCTAAAGCTTACTTAACCATATAACTGTGACAATACAAGTAAGTTTGGGAAGACAGCAATTGATTAACCTTAAGTGTTCCATTAAGGCACATAAGCCCTTAGTCCTTAAAGTTCGACTGAATAGCATGTGAAACACTCGTATTCATATGGTTGAGTGTAGGGGTACCTCACCACTCATCATTGGCACCATTGCCAAGGACTTAGTTTTTTGTGCACTACATAGAACATAGGAAATCTTCCATATCGTTGGGACGCTAGACCCTTAGGGTTAGTTAAGGAAAGATAAGATCATAGTAAACAACACACCACCTAGGACTAACACAAGAGACATTCAGCGACATAACACACGTAACCAAGATCCACCAGTGCCTCAACAGTTTCACGTGGTATATATTCATCACGATGAGTATGTACCTAATTTTACCTTTATTCTCCATCAAGATGAACAACTGCTTTGGAGAGACTTGGAGGGTAACTTAGTGTTACCTCCAGTCCGATCAGTCCCCAACATGCTCCTTCGTGCTCTTGCACAAATAGGCATGTCACAATTATACACGGAATATGTTGCATGCGATTATGACATAAGGGATTACCATCCCATAGAAGCACAATTTCAAAGGGACTTGTGACAGGAGAAATACCATACATCGTTAAAGGGAAAACGACCCCATAACGCTCCACCCGTCTTAAGAAAAATTGAGGGTGGTTAACCTATTTCAATAGGTTCTCCACAAAACGATGTTCCCCCTCGTAACGATGGTCAGGAGGTGGTGTATCAAAACCTTCACTCCATAATTCACAACCTTGGTTCTGATCCCCACGAACATGAAATGTTCAATGAGGGAACACAAACACATGATAGAGGTGGGTGTTCTGATTCTAATCAAGATCGAGGTTGGGACCACCAAAGAGAAGGTAGGAAACAACGTCATGGCGATGGTTCTCCTTTTTCTTCACCTTCATCATCATATTCACCCTCTCCTTCAATGTCAGGATGCAATCATAAGGAACCTAATTGTGAGGATAAAGGTAAATAGAGTGAAAAAATTGACAAGACAATCAAGAAAGAGGACAAGGACACTCTAGAAAATCATAGCATAGCAGAAGGGAGAGTAGGGAACTGCATAGACATCACAGACGCCATGAACGAGATGACCGCAAAGAACCCCTACTCGTGACCAGAAGCATGTTAGATATCATGGAGGTCATAAGAGTTCTAATAAGGCATCAAAAGGATAGTAGGATCAAGAGGCTAGATATGAACAATATCCGACGATTTGAAGGGGGATACAACACTGATCATCAAAACCAATTACAAGCATTCCATGATGTGTGCGCCTTGCAGAACATCGAGAATGAATGGCAAAAACTAAAGTTGTTTCCAAGGACACTGGTGAAAGAAGTGGAAAGTTGGTATCGGTCCTTAGAACCGAAATCCATTCGGAGGTGGAGTACAATGCTAGAATTGTTTAATGATTGATGAGTGGCGAGGTACCCCTACACTCAACCATGCGAAATGAGCGTCGCACGTGCGATCCAGTCGAACTCCGTAGACTAAATGCCTTAACACCACAAGAAACACTTGGGGTTAATCGTTCATTGTCTTCCCAAGCTTGCTTGTATGTGTCACGGTGTATGGTTAAACAAGTCTAAGGTATATGATTTTTTTGGTATTTTTCAGTTTATCTCCTACGCTATGAGGGAAAGGGTTGAGAAACTAACTAATGTCCTAAGTCTAAATTAACTAGCGTTATCATCCGTTCCCACTTACCGGACACACCCTGAACTATGCAACTATGGCTTACCAAATGCTAATCGTTACTGGGATCACCACACGTAATGCAAGTGCTCGAAGTGGTCGTACTGAGGCACCTATTTAGCTTAAGTGTGATAAGCAGCCGATTCCTTGGCTAGCCGTACACATCTGTGGATGCTCATAGCCAAGTCGTACTTATCACACATTCTAGCCTAGCGATGAGCAGCTGATTCCTTAACTAGCCGTACACATTGGACTACCACTGGGATTACCAAGCACAGATCCTGGAATATGCTACTGGGTTACCAAGCAGCCAATGCTCGTAGTTAAGTCATACTCATGCATTGGGATGAGCAGCCGATTCCTTGATTAGCAGTACATAATCCTTAGATGCTCGTAATCAAGTCGTACTCGTGCGCACTAGAAAAGCAATAAATAAATAACAATAAAACCATGTACTGCAAGGTTTATCCAATCAAGTTTATCTTTATTTTCGTACACAACTTGGGTTCAGGTTACAAGTTGCTCGAATAAAGAGCCGTTTACTCTAGGACTCCTACTGTGGGCACATGGGAAAAATTCTAACTCTGGAGTGATCAATCTGCCAGAGCTTCGCTACTTCTAGCCAGGATTCGGAAATGAGGGAAGTGCTACCTCTTATTTATAGATATGGTGACGGACCGCGATATCACGTACACGTTATCGCAGGGGATGCAATATCGCTTCGGACGCGATATCATGTATGCGATATCGTGGCCTATGCAATTCGCGTCTCATCATACCCCCATGACTGAATGAAAACTCGTCCTCGAGTTCCTTACAATGATATCAGGTAGGTATGGGATTATTGAGGGGAATGGAACTAATGGGATGACATGTGAATGGGTCTTTATTACAAGACTTGACAAAACTGGTGTTCATGACAACAAGGGTGAATACCTTATTACAATGACATCAGGCCACATTTGGCAGCTGAGAGAAAAGAGGAGAGAGAATAGAAGAGAAGAAGAGAGAAGAGTCTTGTTGCTGCCAACTCCTAGATTGTGCTGTCTATTGTCCATCCGTAAGCGCATTATCAATCCTGCTCCTTGCACAGCTGCATTAGTGCTGCTCCATTCCAAGTGTTTGCACCAGATCCATTCCGGTGTTGTATGATTGCCATCTGCACACACAACACAATCATATATTAGCAATGGTAATTGAATCATTAAGTAAATAATACCTTGCATTGGTTTGGGTTCATTGGCTAGGTTGTGGTATGGCTGATATGGTTATGGGAAAATGTAGATGATGACTACCAAAGGTATAGGGGTTAGGAAGAAAAATGAAAAAATCCGGGGCTTAGCAGAAAAATCGAAAAATTAGGCCCCATACCCCCATGACTAATCGCGAACCTCCAGTAGCGTTAGAATGGTGAAAGAAAAGGAGTAAGAAAGATAGGTGAAAAGGGACAACTATGGCATCGGTGAAAGGGATGTCAAGATAGAAATGAACAAAAATAAAATTAATTGCAAAAATGTTAAGGAAAAGAAGTTAACTAATGTTCCAAATAGGAATGTCAGTGGGTCCTCCCCAAAGCAGGCTCATGCCCTTAATGCCCTAACAATCCCACATTCAAAGAGTCTGTAGGCTCTGGGAATGTCCTTTGGAATAAGAGTTAAAGTCTTAACCGGAAGAATTTACCAAAAAGAAAAGAATGCATCAACCAAAATATATACTAATGATACAACCGACAATGAGGTGAACAATGGAGAGAAGGATAG
>MNCI01031498.1:1566442-1611649 GCA_015680685.1 Gnetum montanum
TTGCAGCCCAAATTTTATTTCGTCTAAGGGGTGTGCTTTGAATCCTCACTTTGGGTTTTTTTTTTATGTTTTGTGTTTTTATGCATGGGGACCACACCATGCAAAGACTTCTTTATTTTTATTGTCTCAACTTTCAAACAATGGGTAACATCAGAACAATAAGAAAACTCAAGAAGAAAACAACCAAGCACCCAAGTGAATGACCAACAGAAGAGCACCAAGTTCCCTTGAAGTCACACCCTTTGCAATCCTTTAGTCCTTCCTTAGTTTGAGAAATGCCCAGTCACCGGTTCGTTAAAGTTCTTATTAGAAGGGAACTGTACAATTCCAAGCCAAGGGAAACCATAGACTTTGATGGATGGATGGATGAAGTGATCTCATTGCCTGCCATATCAGAAGAAACATACCTTAGTATCAACATTGGAACTCAAAGGTAAAAACCAAACATTAGCAATTAATAAAAAACAGCTCATCCCATCGGTTTGAACACTTATTAGGTGAAGAACTTACAAGGTGGATGACACACACACACACACACACACACAATTAGAAAAGTATAACGATGTTGCAAAACAAAAAACAAGAAAGGTTAAAGAAATTTGTAAAAAAAAATGTGTAAAACAAAAACGTTGTAAAACAAAAATATGTAAAACAAAAACTGAAAAAGAACTGAGCGCCCCATATGGTTAGCATAGGTGGCCATCTCCCCCATGACTGAGTTGTAAGGGAGAGATATGAAATAATGAGCGTTTGTTTAAATTTTGTAGAAGTGACCAACTTCTCCCAATTGATGATCTTAGATTTAGGGGTGGAAGTTGGCGACGCTCACATTCCAGCGAGTCTATGCCATGGTTGTTGGCATGAGTTTCCTCAGTTCGTTCCATGCATATTTGTTTGCCCCTATGAGAAGCTGTCAACCACGGGGTGTCTAATATTTCTTGTGTGGTTGCTACATACAGGCATCTTTGTTGCAGAGTTTCTTGGGCACACCTGTTACATGGAGACATTTCCTCCATGTCATCACCCGATGAATCACTGTATGTGATGCATGGAACCATACTCTTCTCGATCTTTCCACATATGTTTATCTTGGAGATTTCCAAGGAAAGATCGCGGATCCTAAGGCATGCGTCTACTGTGCTTAGCCATGCCCTTCCCATTATAATTGGGAAGTCCCCTTCATTGTTGTTAACATCGATCACTAGAAAATCTACTGGGTAGGACCAATCACACATAGTGGTAATCACATCCTCCACCAATCCCAAGGGAATGGTGATGGACTGGTCTTCCAACTCTAGTTGGATATTACTCTTCTTAAGTTGGGGCAGGTTCCAGGCGTGATACATCTTCTGCAAAATTAAGTTGACTCTGGAACCTATGTCAAGAAGAGCTCGATGTGGTACATTTCCAGTGATCTACAAATAAATAAAGGGACTCCTAGGGTTAGTTAATTTCTTGGGAAGTTGGCCTACCTTGATCTCGTCAGTTACGGTATGTGTTAGCATAACCGTATGCGTTACACTCCTTTGGACTGAATGGTGCTCCGAGGTGTTAGATGATGGAGGCATGTACAAGGCCTCAACCGCTTGTTGTTGCGAGAGTTTGTCCAGGCTTTTAGTTCTGGAAAAAGGTCTCTTCTTTGTACAGTTTTCACCAGAACTAGTGCCTGGTTGGATATTTACAGCTCTCGCAGCGTGACGTTGCTGCGGTTGAGGAGGAAGTTCCCCTTGCATTGTTGGAGCAGGAGGTGTTATGGGAACTACTTGAGGAAGAGGTGTGGGTGGAGTTAGAGGATGGACAGAATGTGAGATGTCTCTCGGAGGAGAAGGAGTCCTTCTGAAGTACTCCTGAGCTTGGTAGTGACGGTTGGGGGTTATGTGACCCATAGAGTCACCTGGAGAGACTAGCTGCTACACATAATAACCGTAAGAATCAGGCTGCCGGTAAGGGTATTGATGTGTTGGCGGTGGCATCCTCCATGACTGTGGGTATTGCCACTACTGATGTTGTCCAACGGGCTGTGGAGGAATTCCACTTGGATAATATGTTAGAGGTTGGTGGAACTGCCTTGGGTTACCTTGTGGATAAGGTAACCTTCGGGGTGTTTGCCGTTGATTAAGTCTTGGATTTAATGCATACACCCCAGACTCCTGCAGATGTGAGATAATTGGACAACATCCCTTAGGATGGTCATAGTAGCAGACCTCACATCCACTATCATTGTCTGAATCAGAATTTACAGCCACATCGGAGTTAGTGATTTTTCCCTTACCCTTGTTATGTGCAGGGCTTAAATCTCTCCACTTTTTCTTTCCTTTGTCACTACTTTGCTCAACCTTAGACTCTTCTACAATTTTCAAGACTGTTTCTATTCGTGAGTCTAAGGAATCTCACATTTGGTCTACCTTAGCCGATACCTCGGTTGTTAACTTTTGGATCGGCACGATTTTCCAGTTCACCAACTCTTCAAGTGGTGACTCATCCTCCTCATCACAGAATTTCACTTTCTTCTTGTGAAGGGAGGGATCACAGTTGTATTCTTCCACACTTTCTCTCTTCCGTAGCTCACCCTCTTCTTGCGCTACTTGTTCCAACAAGCTTTCAACTTCATGGGCTCTTAGTTGGGAGAGTCTCCCTTGGGCATAAGTCCCAAGAGTTCTTCTTGTTTCATTTCTTAGCTCATCCACGATGTGACGAAGTTTATCCTGCTTAGCATACCCATGGCCCGGGCAACAATTTAGCAGTGTATAGTAACGGGCCATGGCAGCATCCAAGGGTTCATGAGTACCTGGTTTCCAACCTTGGATCTGCTTACGCAAATTGGACACTTTGGCGTACGTCTGATATTTGTTGTTGAACAGTTCAAGCATCGTACTCCACCTCCTGATGGTTTCTGGTTCTAAGAACCAGTACCAGCTCTCTGCTTCTTTGGTGAGTGTCCTTGGGAACAACTTAAGCTTCTGCCACTCATTATCAATGTTCTGCAAGACATAGGCATCGTGGAACGCCTGTAGATGATGTTGAGGATCAGCGTTGTATCCCCCTTCAAAACCTAGGATATTATTTATGTCCAAACACTTGATCCTACTATCCTTTAAATTCCTTGTGGGAATCCTAACTCCCTCTCTAATATCTAGCATACTTTGGGTTGCGAGTAGGGGCTTGTCATGATCATCTCTTTCATGACATCTGTGATGTCTTCGTGGTGGTTCCCTACTTTCCCTACGTCCATGCCCTTGTCCTAACTCCTCTCGACCTTCTTGTCGAGGCATTTCATTTTCCTTTTTACTTTTACTCTCTCCGTTATGCTCACAATGGTTGCGCCAAGATGTGGAAGGAGAGTGTGAATGGTGAGATGAAGGAGAAGAGGAAGGGGATCCATCACCGTGGAGATTTTTCTTACCTTCTCTTCGGCTACTTCGGCCCTGATCATTGTGACGATCTAAGTGTTTGTCATTAGTGTGAGTAGTTGTTCCTGCCATGAACAGTTGGTGCTCACGGCGATCAGAGCCTGGCATATGTATCGTTGATCTAAGGCCCTAATGCCTTGCCTCTTCACCAGAGTGAGGAGGAGGAACATCATTTTCTAAGAAACCCATTGTGAGGGGTTCCTCGTCTCCTATTTCACTAATGACGTGCGGGACCTTGCCCTTCAATAGTGAATGTTGGCTCTCCTGCCGTGCATCCCGAATACGTTGGGCATTTGTGGGACGATAATCCCTTATGTCATAATCATTCAAAATGTATTCCACAATTAGTTCTTGCATGTCAGTCTGTGCTAAGGCACAGAAAAGCATGGTATGGGCAGATCTATCTGGGGGTAACACGATGTTACCTTGCAGATCTCTCCATCAAAGTTTTTCATCTTGATGAAAAATAAAAGTAAAGTCAGGGACATACTCATCAGGATGAGTATATGTGACCTTGGATTGTTTAGGACCTGGCTGATCTCGGTTATGCATTTGATGCTGATCTTCTCCTGTGTTGTCCTTAGGTGAGTTGATTTCATGAGAAGAAGCCATTTTTAATGGTGTGCTAACTTTCACCGTTATTTATGTTCTTAATTAACTGATTAACCCTAAGGTTCGTTTAAAGCTCACAATGATGTGAGTGATATCCCTTATGTTCAATTGGCGTGAAGACACTTAGTCCGCGACAATGGAGGCAATGATGAGTGGTGAGGTACCCCTACACTCAACCATACGAAACGAGCATCACACATGTGATCCGGTCGAACTCCGCAGACTAAATGCCTTAACACCACAAGAAACACTTGGGTTTAATTGTTTTTTGTCTTCCCAGGCTTGCTTGTATGTGTCACGGTGTATGGTTAAGCAAGTCTGAGGTATATGATTTTTTTGGTATTTTTTAGTTTATCTCCTAAGCTATGAGGAAAAGGGTTGAGAAACTAACTAATTCTAACTAATGTCCTAAGTCTAAATTAACTAGCGTCAGCATCCGTTCCCACTTACCGGACATACCCTGAACTATGCAAATATGGCTACCAAATGCTAATCGTTACTGGGATCACCACACATAACGCAAGTGCTCGAAGTGGTCGTACTGAGGCACCTATTTAGCTTAAGTGTGATAAGCAGTCGATTCCTTGGCTAGCCGTACACATCCATGGATCCTCGTACCCAAGTCGTACTTATCACACGTTCTAGTCTAGCGATGAGCAGCCGATTCCTTAACTAGCCGTACACATTGGACTACCATTGGGATTACCAAGCACAGATCCTAGAAGACGCTACTGGGTTACCAAGCAGCCAATGCTCGTAGTTAAGTCATACTCACGCGTTGCGATGAGCAGCTGATTCCTTGATTAGCCGTACACATCCGTAGATGCTCGTAATCAAGTCATACTCATGCACACTAGGAAAGCAATAAATAAATAACAATAAAACCATGTACTGCAAGGTTTATCCAATCAAGTTCGTCTTTATTTCCGTACAAAACTTGGGTTCAGGTTACAAGTTGCTCGAATAAAGAGCCATTCACTCTAGGACTCCTACTGCGGGCACATGGGAAAAATTCCAACTCTGGGGTGATCAATCTGCCAGAGCTTTGCTACTTCTAGCTAGGATTCGTAAATGAGGGGAGTGCTACCTCTTATTTATAGATTTGGTGGCGGACCGCGATATCGCAGGGAAAGACGCAATATCACGTACGCGATATCGCATGGGATGTGATATCACGACACTATGCATGTTGCGTCTCATCAATGATAAATATCAAACATACTCCCAAGTGTCCAACCTGTGAAAGAAAATCCAAGGATGGAAGCAAGGAAACCATAAACCCTTGGATGTTGCCATGGGCCGTTATTATGCACTGTTACATTGTTTCCCTAGCCATGGTTACTCGCAGCAGGATCAACTACGTCATCTCGTAGATGGACTTAGGCATGAAACTAGGAGAACCCTTGGAATGTATGCCCAAGGAAGACTATTAGAGCTTAGGTCTCATTAGGTTCATAGATTGCTAGAGCAAGTAGCCAAGGAAGAAGGGGAGCTACATAAAAGAGAAAGTACAGAGGAGTACAATCGAGACCCTTCCCTTCAAAAAAGGGGAGTGAGATTTTGTGAGGAGGAGGAAGAGTCACCACTCAAGGAGATGGTGAATAGGAAAACCTTGCCACCCCAAAAATTAACAACATAAGTGTTGGAAAAGGTAGAACAAATGCAGGACTCCTTGGATAGTAGATTTGAAACCATACTTAAAATCGTAGAGGAGTCTAAGGAGAGAGGTAGTGACTATGACAAAAGGAAAAAGAGGGACATGGACAATGCACATAACAAAGGTAAGGGTAAATTTTCCATCATCAAAGAGGTTGTGGATTCTAATACGGATGATAGTGGATGTGAGATATGCTAATACAACCATTTTCAGGGATGCTACTCAATAATCTCACATCTGCAAGAGTCTAGGGTGTATGCACTTAACCCATGACTTAACAAACGGCAAGCACCCCGACGGTTATCTTATCCCCAAGGTAACCCAAGGCAGTTCCACCAACCTTTAACGTATTATCCAACTGGAACTCCATCACAACCTATTGGGTAATACTAATAGTGGCAATACCCACAATCATGGGGGATGCCACCACCAAGGTAACAATACCCTTACTGGCAACTAGATCCATATGGCTACTATGTGCAATAACCAATCTCTCCACGTGACTTTGTTGGTCCCATGACACCACAATGTCACTACCAAGCTTAGGAGTATTATAGGACTCCTTCTCTTGGGAATGACAACACATAGACATATCATCCTCCAAACCCATCTGCAACTCTCACACCGATAGCTCCATTACCACTCGCTCCAGTAATGCAAAGGGAACTCCCCACTCAACCGTAACAATGCAACGTCACGAGGGCTGTGAATCCTCAACCCGCAGTTGGTTCTAAAAACCTTATGAAGAAAAGACCTTTCTTCAGAACCAACAACCCAACGAAGCCCTCACCATCACAAGCAGTTGAACATCTGAATACATCCCTATAAAATAAGGCTTCATAGCCCTCTTCAACCTAAAAATTGAGCTCAACACACACAGTTATGTTAACACATGCCATTACTGACTGGATTAAGGTGGGACACCTTCTTAGGAAATTATCTGATTCTGGAAGCCCTCTAACCTATCTCCAAGTCGCTGGGAATGAACCATGTAAAGCTCTTCTACACTCAGGTTCTAGATTCAACCTAATATCACAAGAGATGTATAAAGCATGGAACCTACCTCCATTAAGGAAGAGTAACATTCGACTAGAGTTGGGTAACTAGTCCATCACTATCCCCTTAGGAATAGTGGAGGACATCGTCACCACTATGTATGGGTGGTCGTATCCAGTTGATTTCCTAGTGATAGAAGTAAACAATGGTAAAGGGGACTTCCCAATAATAATGGGAAGAGCATGGCTAAGT
This sequence comes from Gnetum montanum, assembly GCA_015680685.1. Classification (NCBI taxonomy): domain Eukaryota; kingdom Viridiplantae; phylum Streptophyta; class Gnetopsida; order Gnetales; family Gnetaceae; genus Gnetum; species Gnetum montanum. Next base: position 1,573,370 of record MNCI01031498.1, read on the forward strand.
ACTATAGATGCATGCCTAGGAATCTATGATCTTTCCCTGGAAATATCCAAGAAAAACACTTTTGGAAAGATCGAGAAGAAGAAAGTTCCATGCATTACATACAATGATACAAGGTGCCACTACATGCAGAGATGATGGGTTATGAAAAGTTTAGCATTTCCTACATGCAATCAGTGTGCACAAGACATTAATATACAAAAGTGCCTATATGTAGCAGCCACACGACAAGAAGACACCCAGTGGCTAATGGCTGATCAAGAGAGCAACTCACTAACATCCATGGAACTAACTGAGGGAATAACTAGTGCTTACATTGAAAGGATAGATACACTGCAGCAAGTTTGTTGCCAACTTCCAAACCTCAACCTTGAAAACATCAGCCAGGGAAAGTTGTAAATTCCTAAGAGATTCAAGAAAGAGCCCCTAGATTTGAAACCATTGCCCACTGGTTTAGAGTATATGACCCTTGAAAATGGAAAACTGGTTATCATTAACGTAAGACTTATTCCCAAACAAAAAGAAAGATTGCTGAAAGTGATAAATAAGTGGTCAAAATCCTTTGCCTAGTCATACCCCAAGTTAACTGGAATAGATCCTAGGATATGATAGCATAGGATTTACACGAACCCCTCCATGAAACCTCAAAAACAACCACAAAGGCAATTGAACCCAAAATTGAAGCAAGTAGTAAAAGAAGAAATAAAATAACTTCTTAAGGCTGGGTTCATATATTCCATTACTGATAGCGAATGGGTCAGCCCTCTAGTGATTGTGCCTAAAAAGGGAGGCAAATAGATGGTCTGCATAGATTTTAGGTTGCTGAATATGGCAACATTTAAGGATTACTTTTCGTTGCCATTCGTTGACCAAGTCTTAAACACCATAGCAGGGCATCACTATTATAATTTCTAGATGGCTATAGTGGATATAACGAAATATAGATAGCACTAGAAGATCAAGCTAAGACAACGTTCACCAATCCTTGGGGAATGTTTGCATATAAAGAAATGTCGTTTGGCTTGTGCAATGCTCCTACCACGTTTCAACGCTTAGTTCTAAGCATATTTCAACAGCAGATAAGAAATCGAGTAGAAGTCTTTATGGATGACTTCTCCACTTAATTATAGCAAGTGCTAAAACAATGCATAAAAACCAACTTAAGGCTCAACTGGCAGAAAAGCCATTTGATGTTCCAAGAAGGCATAGTACTTGGGCATAAGATTTCACATTCAGGAATAGAGGTAGACCTAGATAAGGTTGGGATCATCCAAGGAATCACCCGTCAACCGGAAACTATCAAAGACATTCGGTCATTTCTTAGACACACTGGCTATTATAGGAGATTCATTGAGAACTTTTCCAAGATTGCCAAACCATTGATAGAGCTCACAAAGAAGGATGCACCATTCAAATGGACCAAGGAATGTGAACAAGCATTCCAAACTCTGAAAAAAAAGTTTGTAGAAACTCCTATTGTACAAGCTCCTAATTGGTCCAGACCATTCCAGATAATGACTGACGCATCTAATTATGCCTTAGAAGCCATACTTACATAGTTAGATGATCAAAAATATCTTTACTACATCCACTATGCAGGTAGGAGTATCGTCGGTGCACAACTTAACTACACAACTACAGAAAAAGAATTATTGGATGTAGTGTTTACACTAGATAAGTTTAGGCACTATGTGTTAGGTTACAAAGTGTTCATCCATACGGATCATAGTGCAATATGGTTCCTCATGAACAAGCCAATGGTTAGCCCTCATATTATACGATGGCTGGTAATCCTACAAGAGTTCAATCTAACAATGATCAATCGAAAGGGCACCGAGAACATAGTTGCAGATCATTTATCTCAGTTGCACTGGGACAGCAAAGAGGATGAATATGTAATGTCAGATCATTTTCCTGATAAAGCCCTCTTTGCTGGTGTAGTGAATAACCAACCCATGGGAATGAATTGGTATGGTAGCATTCTCACCTATCTCCTTACCCAAAAAACATCACAGGAGCTGGACTTTAGGAATAAACAATAGTTTCTTCATAGAGCCAAGTACTTCATGGAGATCAATGGACAACTTTACAAAGTTTGTCCTGATGGATTGGTTTGATGGTATGTACCTGAAGTGGACCAACTAAGAGTTCTCCAAGATGCTCATGAGGGCCCTTGTGGGGGTCACTATGCAGGGAGACGAATGGCTATTAAGATCCTACTTGCAAGATATTACTGGCCAACATTATTTCAAGATGTCGATCAATTTGTCCAATCCTGTGAGCACTATCAATGTGATGGAGGAATGACTGCTAGAATGGAGGGTCTGCAACAATGGATTCAACCTTTAGAATCCTTTGACATTTGCGGAATAGAATTTATGGGGCCCATTACACCAATGTCCATTGGAAAATCTTACATCATTATTTTTGTAGAATATCTAATGAAATAGGCTGAAATAGCTACTGTTATAGACTGCACAATATCTACAGCTACACGGTTTGTGCAACAAAAAATTCATAAATCAGTTTAGTATGCCACGTGCACTTATCTTAGATAATGGAACACACTTCACAGGTGCAACCTTTCGAAAGTTAATGCAACGCTTAGGGGTTGAACATAAATTGACTACACCTTATCACCCCAAAGCTAATGGCCAAGCCAAGGTCACTAACCGAGAGATCACTAATACATAAATGAGGACAATTAGCAAATATAGGTGAGATTGGGGCACTAAATTGAATGATGCTCTCTAGGCATACTGCTCCACTTGGAAACTCCCTATAGGCTACTCTCCCTATGAGTTAGTAGATCGGAAACATCCAAAGCTTCCAATTCAAACAGAACTCTGTACACTATCCATGGCTTGTGACCTCCACCTCGATCTTGATCTAGCACAGAAATAAAGGTTGGCAACTCTAAACATGCTAGACGAGAACCAATTGGTTACCCTGTCATCAAGTGAATTGCACAAGGCACATAACAAGAAACGTCATGACTTAAAAATTTAGAAGGTTAAGTATCAACCAGGAGATACGGTCCTCTACTAAAACCCCACACATGTGCCACAATGCACAAAATTTCAAACATTGTGGGAAGGGCCTTACATTATTCATACAACCTTTCCTTCAGGGGCCATGACCATATACAAACTTGAGAGCCCTAATAAGAGATTACTGGTCAATGTCCAACAAACCAAACCCTTCCATGAACTTAGAATAGCTAGTGCACATAATACCTTTGAGAAAGGACAACCTCGCTCCTTATTTCAGATCTTCTCCTTTCAACTCAGTCATGGGGAAGATGGCCACCTATGTTGATAATTTGAGGCCCTCAGTTCCTTTTTAATTTTTTTACACGTTTTTGTTTTACAAATTTCTTTAACTCTTCTTCTTTTTTGTTTTGCAACATTGTTCATACTTTTTCATTTATTTGTGTGTTTATTTATTTTGATAGGTTTGTCACCTAATAAGTGCTCCTGATGGTGGTATGAACTTTATTCTATTGATTGCTAATGTTTGGTGTTTACCTTAAAGTTATAATTTTGATACAAAGGTATGGTTCTTTTGATATAATAGGTAATGAGTCCATGTCACCCATGCATCCATGAATTTCTATGGTCTCTCTTGGCTTGGAACTGTACAGTCCCTTTCTTCAAATAATAAAACTATTAACGAATTAGTGATTAGGCATTTCTCAAACTAAGAAAGGACTCAAGGATTGAAAAGGGTATGAATTCAAGGGGATTTGATGCATTCATGTTGGCCATTCTCTTGGGTGCTTGGATGTTTTCTTCTTAAGTTTTCCTTACCATTCTGATGTTCCTCCATTATCGGGAAGCTGAGCTAATAAAAATAATAAGTCTTTGCATGGTGTGGTTCTCACAAAAAAAAATAGTGAGAATTCAAAGCACACCCCTTAGACAAAATAACATCTGGGCTACAAGCACTAGTTATAGAACTAAACAAACATGTTCCCTCTAACTAAGGCTCTTTCTCACTTCCTATTTTCTCCTTTCTCATTTCGTTAGAATGGTGGTGACTCTTTGGCGAAAACATTCTTGTTACTTCAAATGGATGGTTTGGCCAAATGTATTAATGTGAAGTCACCGAATGTGGATTGTTTGAGGCTAGATTTGGAATGAGATCTACTAAGTCACATTAACCATTAATACATAAGGGGCTGTACACCACCTTGTCTTGAGACTCCATTCCATTCTCTTCTTTCCATCATTCTTTTTCCATTTTCTACCTCATTGCTAGTTATATAAATAGTCTATATTTTGGTTGATGCATTTTTTTCTTTTTGGTAAATTCTTATAGTTAAGACTTTAACTCTTTCTTCCAAATGGTGTTTCTAAAGCCTATGGACTCTTTGAATGCAGGATTGTCAGGGAATTTGGAGCATAAGCCTACTTTGGGGAGGACCCACTAGCATTCCTATTTGGTGCATCAGTTAATTTTTTTCCCTTAAACATTTTTACAATCAACATTTATTTTGTTCATTTCCATCTCTGGCATCCATTTCATCGGCATTGCCATTGTTTCTTTTTCTCCATCTTTCTTACTCCTTATCTTTTTCCATTCTATCACTACTGGAGGATCACTTTTAGTCATGGGGGTCCTGGTCCAATTTTTTCGATTTTCTCTTAATCCCTACAACTTGGGTAGTCACCAGTGTTATATCTCCAGAATCTGCATTAGCCATATTACAACTCAACCAATGGACCTTACACCAAGGCAAGGTATCAACTGCATTGTGATTCATTTACCCTTGCTAATATAAGACTGTGTTGTGTGTGCAGATGACAATCATACAAAAATGAATTGGATTTGGAGGAAACACTTAGAATGGACTGGTGCTGAAGCAGTTATGCAAGGAACAAGATTGATGCCTCGGTTCTAGATAGAAAATGGAAAGCACAATCTTGGCATCGGTAGCAACAGACTTCTTCTTTTATCTCTTCTCTCTTCTCTTCCAGCCGCCAAATATGGCTGGATGTCAAATGTACATAGTGTTCACTCTTGTGGTTATGAACACTATTCTTGCCATGTATTGTAATGATGATCTGTTCACGTGTCACTCCATTCACCATTAGTGTCATTCAAGTCAATAATCTCATACCTTCCCAATATTTTGTAAGGAACTCGAAGATGAGTTTTCATTCAATTATGGAGGTATGATGAGCCACGATATTGCATCTGCGATATCATGTTTATCGTGTATGCAATATCACGGCCTGCTGCAATTTCTATAAATAAGAGGTGGCTTTCCTTATTCTAGGCACTTAGACTTCGACCCTTAGCTAAACTCTTGTAGTTTTACCATTCTAGAGTTAGAATAATTTCCATGTGCCTGCAGTAGGAGTCTTAAAGTGAACGGATCTTTATTCGAGCAAATTGTACCTGAGCACACATTTCTGTACAGCAATAAAGATGAACTTTCTGATAAACCTTGCAGCATATGGACTAAGCTAAATAGTAATTAATTATTGTTGAATGTTTAAATGCTTTCCTAGTAAATTAATCTCTCTCAACCCTTGACTCTCCTAGTTAAGTGCACTCAGTACAACTACTTCAAGCATTTGTAGCCCTTGGTAACCCAGTAACGATTAGCGTTTGGTAATCCCAATAGCGTTGCATTAGTTCATGATGTATGCGGCAAGTGGGAATGGATACTGGTGTTAGGATAATTAGAACTTAGTTAGTGAATAGTTAATGAATGTTAGTCACTTAGTTCTCTTCCCCTTTCCCTATTAGCATAAGACATTAAAAAGATAAAAGATATAAAAATCATATACCTCAAGCTTACTTAACCATACAACTGTGACAATACAAGGAAGTTTGGGAAGACAACGATTGATTAACCTTAAGTGTTTCATTAAGGCGAATAAGCACTTAGTCCTTGGAGTTTGACCAGATCATGCATGAAACGCTTGTATTTGTATGGTTGAGTATAGGGGTACCTCTCCACTCATTAGCTTTAAAATACAAATTCTTACAAATCTTTAAGTTGTTTCAAGCTAAGGATGGAAAGAAATCAAGTTTCTCTACAAAATGTCGTGTTATTGATAATGAAGGTAAAAATACCTTTAAATAGTTTAAATTTTTTTACAAAACAAATTAATAATTATTTCAAAGAATCATCCTAGAATCCCTCAAAATAATGGTGTCATAAAAAAGATACAATAAAACTATTCTAGATAGATTGCATACATTATTGTCACAATCAATGCTTCCTAGGGTCTTTTGGACAAATGTTGCTAATACTACTACCTGATCAATCGTTCTTCTCACATAGCATTGGATAATAAAATACTAGAAATTCTTTGGAGTTGAATAAGGTTGTTTCTTTTTCTCATTTTAAGGTCTCTGGTTGTGAAGCATTTCTCACATAGTTAAAGTAGGTGACGTATAATTTGTAATTCATATGTTTCATCCTAAGGGATGTGCTAATCTAGCATGGTTATATTTTTGTAATACTTCTAATGTATCATGTGCTATATGTCTTGACATGTACCTACAAGTTAAGTTGTTTTGGGTTGTGACTTCCCCCAACCCAAACAAATGAAAATTCTACTTACATCCCAAGATATATAGCTAACATGATACATTAAAAGAAGTTGTTGGTAACTTCTTTTCTAACAAGATAATAACCTAACTACTTGAGCCATCTATCATTAACCAACTATATTATAGTTTATGATTTATATGTAATAAAGGAATTGGAGCTTTTTATTCTAATTTTATATTAATGGTGATGAGTGGCGAGGTACCCCTACACTCAACCATATGAATATGAGTCTTTCACGCACAATCTAGTCAAACTCCAAGAACTAAGTGCTTACGCGCTTTAATGGAACACTTAGGCTTAATCAATCATTGTCTTTCTAAACTTACTTGTATTGTCACGGTTGTATGGTTAAGTAAGCTTGAGGTATATGATTTTTATAGCTTTTTTTTCTTTTTATATCTTCTGCTAATAAAGGAAAGGGAGAAAGAAATAAGTGACTAACTTACATTAACTATCCATTAACTAAGTTCTAAATGTTTCTAACACCAATATACGTTCCCACTTATGGTACACATCCTGAACTAGTGTAGCGCTATTGGGATTACCAAACACTAATTATTACTGGGTTACCAAGTGCTACACACATGCTCGAAGCAGTCGTACTGAGTGTATTTAACTAAAGGGTTGAAGGTTGAGAAAGATATTAATTAACTAGAAAAGCATTAAATAATCATTAATTACTAATTAGCTTAATCTGTATGCTATAAGGTTTATCATAAAGTTCATCTTTATTGTCGTACACAAAATTGTGCTTAGGTACAAATTGCTTGAATAAAGATTCATTCACTGTATGACTCCTACTGTGGGCACACAGAAATAATTCTAACTTTGGAATAACAAAACTGCAAGAATCTGGCTAAGGGTCTAAGTCTAACTAAGCGCTGCCTCTTATTTATAGAAGATGAGGTAGGACACGATATCGCGTGGTGGATGCGATATCGCATGGTGGATGTGATATCACGTACATGATATTTTGACTCATCATACCCCCATGACTAAATGAAAACTAAAGTTCCTTACATAATATTGGGAAGGAAAGATATAAATCAATGGTATTTGCAAGCCACAAGGAATTTGTGAAAGGAGAGAAAAAAGCCAACTAATTAAATTTTCTCGTTCATCTATTGGTTGGAATCAATGTGAATTTGATGGCCCGTTCATCGATTTTAAGTAACTTTTCTGTAATATGTACCTTCCATATATGTAAGCTAGAAAAGTGGAGTGAACTTTGCCATATATTTAGTATGTTTCTAAATTGCTTTTGCAATTGCATATTGGTAATAAGATATGTGATATTTATATGTTTTTATAATAATATATTTAATATAATTAAAAAATAATTGATAATTTCCATTTTGAATGATAGTTTTAACACGAAATCATATCATAAATAGCTAGTAGGCCTGGCTCACCTTAAAACTATTCATTTAGAAAAAATTTGGAAAGAAGGAAAAATATAAAAAGTAATGGTCTCCCTAAGGTATAGAGAATTTGGCAAAAAAATAATATATTTAAATTTTCTCTGTCACAAAACCTTTCAAATACTGGGGAATTGGCAATAGTCTTGATGAAGGGGAAAGTAAAACAAGCATCCATCCATCATCATCATGTTCATGACTCATGACCCATGACAATGATCCTATTTTGCTTTTTCCTTTTTCAGCAGAGATATGAGAGAAAGAACAAAAACCAGCAATGACCAATAAACACATGTGAATGTGTGGGTCATGGCAAAACCTTTGACGCTCCCAAAGGTAAGCCAATCCATGCAAATGCAATGTTTTTCTAGCATGCCCCATCCCAAACTTGATTTCTGTATGGACCCAAACTTGGCCCTTCAGCCTTGGGTCACCAAAGAATCCATTTCATGATTTCCATGTGTATGTTTATTTCTACTCCCTTGGTTTCTATGGTCTGTGTCATGTCGATGCCATGATACTTGATTGCTTGTTGGCCACTTAACAATGAAATGTAGTTTTTGGTAAGATTTAGAATAGGAGAAAATAAGATTTTAAAGTTTCTGGTAAGATTTGGAGGGGGGGGGGTTTCGAACCCGAAAAAGAAAATTTTATTAATTAAATGAGATTAAGTACATGATCAATAGGGAGAAAAATAATGTCAAATGTAGATGTTGAGGGAAAACATCTTGATACATTATCCTTCACAAGGTGTGGGAGTACATTCCAAAGAGCAATCTCATGCTAGGAATCAATAAGAATTGTGAGTTAATAAGACCAGGGGAACAATAGAGAGCTAAAAATTCTCAAAATTATAATGAGATACTCCAATGTAGCAGATCGAGATGGGGAAGAATGCATGAATTGGTGTATGTGCTCCAAGGCTGCAAATAATAAAACAACTGATTAGTATTCAACTTTAACTTAGAAGTGTGAGATATAATTTGGAAATGCACAAGGTGAAGAATTTGAAATTTTTATAATAGTTAAATGGTTAGAGTTAGACTAATCAGTGTTATGGAAAAGAGCAGTGCATATGCGCTTCCATATATAGTAAAGAATGAGGAGCCTAATAACTTCCCAAAGAAACTAAAAGTCAACAGATGGGGGTGATCAAAAAGCTGAATAAGATATCCTCATGGGAAAACTTGCATAAAGGGAAAACTTTAGAAACCCACTCCCATGAAGATTGAGTGAAGGGGCAATGTCAAAAAATGTGGACAAAATCATCAGAACCTCCACAAAGAGGGCAATTAGGGTTTGGAATCCCAAGGTATTCATGATGTTGTCGATAGGTAGGCCTTGATGAAGGAGGCACCAAAGAAATTGTTTAATTTTTGGAAGAGTCAGAAGGCTTGAGGGAGAGCCAAAATTGTTCAGACTCTTCTTTGTGCCATGATCTATTACAAGGATTAACAACCATAGAGGAATCATGCAACAACTGAAAGGGAACATGTGGTTTATAGGGTAGAAGGTTCAATCCATTAATCCACTAAAGACCCTGGAAGAGACTAGGAACCGAAGCATCCAAATGTAAGTACTGATGAATGAAGTGATAAAGTCTGTCAAGGTAGTGGTGCATAGATCTAGAAGCCTTATATAAGTTTTCGAACATATCCCAAGTAATCCACTGATTGGTGAGACGAAGACATCTAAGAGAAACAACTCCCTTTTGAAACCAAATGGTGGCTGTCTTGGCATTTGAGGTGGCTAGAGGAGTAGGTGATAGGGGCAGCCACCAAGGGCAAATCTTAGAAAGGAGTAGGATTGATATGAACATTATTCCAATTCACATGAGAATGTAAGACCTACCAAGCCTTCCAAATGCTTTTGAAACATGTGTTTCAGGAATGATAATGTCATGAGGAGAAAGGATCTAATTAACAAGGTGGATACCCTTCTAGATGGACTTATTCTCAAGGAATGCTTGTTGAAGCCTTAACTGAAGAAGATTCCCAATAATATTGGGGGCATCCAAGTGCTAAACCAACCACTTAGCAACAAGGGTGAGACCTTGCTTAAAGGAGTTCAAAAGGCCCAATCCACCTTTGTTCTTAGGAAGAGTTACTATATTCCACAAAACGAATTGGTAAGATTTAGAATAGGAGAAGATAAGATTTTAATGCGGACATCTAAGGCAAGAATAATAGCTGGCAAGGTAAGGCAACCACTTAGTATATAAGACAATTTCATTAGAAATTATGAAAGGTGACCAGGCAAGGGGACCATTTCAATGTATATAAAACAAAATTTCTTTGGAAATTGTGAAAGGCAACCATTTCAATGTATATCAGATAAAATTTCATTGGAAATTATGAAATACATATTCATTGTAGATTTAATGCACAGCTGAACGGGCTCCCTCCCAAATCCAACTTGAACAGTTCATCAAAATTTAGCCCCAATCGGAAATCTCCTGCACATGTCATTGTCATTCCAGATTATTCTTATTTCTTCCCTGGACACAACTGTGAACGACTTTTGGATCCAGTGCGATTTTGCCGTCTATGCTATGTTGGTCCAATGGACGAGGATAGAAATAGCAAACTCAGAGGAGAACACTCACAGTAGGCAATAGCAGCATCATGGCCAAATCAGCTATGCTCGTTACGACGTCTTCCATGTCTGTGGTTGCACGCCAATGAGGAGCAGAGGGAAAGGTCAAGGGTAGGAGCATAAGAGAAGTAGGGCAGTTCCCTTGCCCTAAATATTTCTCGGAACTTGGATACGTGAATCCTAAGTGTTACTTGCGACGAGGGCTGTCCAAGATCGTTTTGTGCAAAAGTTTCTGCATAGCTCATCGTGATAGGGGAGACTGCCCCAATCTCTTTGGTTCTTCCATCTCCGTCTCCGTCTGCATCTGTAGTAGCTTCCCTCCTCATCACTAATTTCATTACTACACTCTTTCCTTCTCCGGCCCTCTTACTCCTACTCCTCAGCCTCTCTTCCTTGGGTAATAATTCACTTATTTATATTTATCATGCTGAGAATCTTTTTCTTTTGTAAATAAATAAAATTTGAAAAGTGGTTTTCTCGAGAATTGCTTTTTATGTTTAAAAAAGTTAAAATTAATTTACCTCTTAACCTCATAATTCTCTATTTTTTATGATAAACTGCAATGTCTGCACCAAAATTAAATGAATATTCATATTAGTCTCTTTTTGACTTATGATTTTCCTTTTCCTGTAAGTTCTTGTATTTAATTGTACAGTTCTTTACGCCTTGTTCGGAAACTGTAGGGACGGATAAAAAAACCGTCGGCTAGCAACGAACCAATTATTTTAAAACGAGATTCCACCTACTGCCAGCCAGAGATAAACTGTGAACGATCTCTTGCTTCAAACACGATAATCTTTATAAAATCTGTTAGAAATACTGCAGCTTTTTTTTAATTAATTAAAAACGAGTTACAGGCTCAAAACTTCACAAGATGGATACAAATTCTACAGATATATTAATTGAAAGGAACTGAATTCTAAGTTACAAACATCGTTGTCTTTGACCAAAATGTGGCTGGTTAGAAATACACATTCTTTTAATTCCGGAATTATGTTATGGCTATGGCAGCAATAGAATGGAATAGCTTTGTTGTAGGACATTTTCCACTTGTGGGTCATATCTACCCCCATGTGTGGGTAAGGATTATGCTACCTGCCTTGAGTTACATAATTAATTTAAAATAGAATTCCTAAACCATTTCAAGTTACACAATTAACTTAAAATAAAAGTCCTAACCATTTCAATAGGATGCTTGAGCTTTTATAGTCTCTAAGGCCCTTTTAGTTCTAAACCATCAAATATTCCTTTCTAAACTCAAAAAATCATTTGGTTGTACAAGGTTGAATAAGATGATTTTGGTCGGATTCATCAAATACACTAATTTCTATTAATTTTTGGATTCTATCTAGAATTCACCTCCAAAGGAGTAATCTTGAGAATCACTCAACCAAACAAGCTCTATAGGAGTTGATTTCATTAACTGGATAGTATTCCGAATTCCATTGATCCATCCAAGAGTTGTTGAATCCAAACATTTAATTAATGATATTTACCCCAAGATATATCGTCAAATTAATTAGAACTTGTAACTCAATATTATTTATCAATAGAACTCTTAACCTGGAGTTGTCATCAAGAGTCTTACCACTAGCCTAATACCTCATTGTTTTATATTCTATTTATCAACTGGTGGGAGCTAGCATGGGGCGAGCATGCCCCTAAAAAATGAATAATAATATTAAAAAAATTCAAAGTACATCAATCATTAAAGAAAGAGTCTAAAGAAAAAGCACAATAATTCTAATGATACCTTTCTAGGTTTTCATCTTTATAAGCAATCTTGAGAGAGAGGGGGGTGTTGAAGTCCAAAAACTAAATATATTTAAAAAATTAGATTTAGAGTATGAAAACAAATAAGTAGAAACTCCAAAACAACAAAAATAAAAGGCCCAATGGTTATAGGGATGCCATTTCAATTTTTCATCGTTGCAACTAATTCTAAAAAACCTCCCCTCTGGGATAGGAAAAAGATCAAATCTTGCCCTTGTTCAGAAAACTATAGAGAGAAACATTTAGGAATTTAACTGAAGCATTAGTTGTTGAATGTTGTCACCTTGAACTAACAAAGGAAGAAAGTTAGCTAGAGAATGTTTATGAAAAATCACATTACATTGAAACTTCCAAATGTTATAAAGAATAATAGGACAAAAGCAATGTCAACTATGAAATAGAAATCCTTGAAGTTGAGGAGTATCACCAAATAAAACTTCATCTAATCATAGTTTAAAACCATGTAAATACCCACTACACCAAGTCCGAGAGCTATGAGCAACTGGACAAGTAAAAAAACAATCAATAAATGTATATTCTATGTTGTATATAGGACATCTTGGGTCATGAACACCCAAATGAGAGTGCCAAATACTAGTAAGAAAACCTTGATGAATTAAGTACCATAGAAAATGTCTAATTTTAGAAAGAGTAGTGGCATTTCATATCTTCTAATTTTTTTGCTTCCATAACTACACATTGTGATTACCCTTCTAAAGATAATTGAATTTTGGCCATATATTAGTATTAGAACAAATAAGAGTATACACAATCTTGGTCTCATATGGAAAAACATGAATGCAATTAATCTAAGAAAAATCAAAAAGACCGTCATGAGGATGTTAAATAGCTAAGGTTCTATCCAAACTATCCAACAGATAAAAAAATGTAGACTTTTTAGAAACATTAATGCCATAGAGACTTTGACAGTCAAACCAAGTAATCCACTAATTATGCATGTGAAGAGATGAAAGGGAGAAAATACCAAGCATGCACCATGTACTACAAAATCATGGATGCTTAATAGCCCATGGTTCATTATAATTGAAAGCTGCCAAGGAGAAAGCTTATCAAGCATAGAGATAGAAACAGTAATATTTTTAAAGTTCCAAAAAGCATTGATAAAACTCCAAGCTTTTCAAATATGCTTTATGACAATAGAACCTGCATAGTTATACCTTTTGGAAAAAGGATCCAATAAAAAAATGAGTATCTCTCCGCTAACCACTACCTCTAGGGTTAGGCATTTGAATGAGCTTTTAAAAAAGAAGCTTTTAAGGCTCTCTACCAAATAAGCATTTAACCACCCACTTGGCACATAAAATAATACCCTCCTTATAACAATTTATCAATCCTAATACTCCATCCTCTTTGTGAAAAGTGCAAATGTCTTATATAACATGACATAATCCTTTTGTAGAATAGCTACTACTCAAAAGAAAATTTCTTACAAGCTAGTTAATATGGTGATATTGAGAAATACTAGTAGCCCAACATGAAGCATAATACATGAGTAGCTTGAATAATATGTTTACAAACAATAAACTTACTCATCATTAAAAGCTTATTCTCTTTCCACTTAATTGTTTTTTTGTTAAATTTTCTTCACTGTAACATCCCATAAAGTTTTTGAAGATCCACCAAAGGAAAAGGAAATTCCTAACAATTTGAAAACATTTTATTGTTGTAAAAAATGCCAAGATTTAGATAAAGGTCATACTTAAAACCCCTTATTACAAAAGACAGAAGATTGAAACCAATTAATTTGAGAGCCTCAAAGTCTACAATATTGATCAACATGATAAAAAAAACAACATGTAATAGCTTTGTCATTTTTTATCATAAAAGAAAGTCATCTACAAAATGCATATTTACTAAAGTAGGAACATTGTTTTCAATAAAGATGCCTTGTAGCAAATTATGTTCCTAGTCCATTTGTATAACATGACATAAAAAATCTATAGCAAGGATGAAAAGATAAGGAACAAGAGGGCAACCTTACCTAACTGAGCATTCAAGCTTGAAGCTCTTAGTAATTACAACATTTGTAGCCACAAGTGCATTAGCATCTACAAAAAGAATCTTTACCGTCCCAATAAACTTTTCACTAAAATCATATTTGTAAAGACAAGTAATAATAAATTCCTATTCAATTTTATTGGATGCTTTAGCATAATCAAGCTTCAAAAAAGCAATGTCTCAATTCGAGTCATCAGCCCATTGCATACCCTCCCATGCTACCACAACATTGTCCAAAATATATCTAGCTTTGACAAAGATAGTTTGCACTAGAGTAATTAACTAAGGAATAATTAGTTTTAATCTTCTAGCAAGACATTTAGTCAAAATTTTACAAAAAAAAAAATTAGAAGAGTAATAGGACATTAATTACCAATGTGAGATAGGTCACCATCCTTAGGAATAATTTTAATTACTCATGTATTCAACTCTTAACCAAGAGAACATTGTTAAATGGTTTCAACAAAAACACCGTAAAGGTCCATACCAATAACATTCCACTGATTTGTAAAAAAATTCAATGAGAACTTTATCAAAACATAGAGCTTTATCATTGGCCAGGCTAAACATTATATCTTTAATTTTAGTACAAGAGATATCCTATTCAAGAAGACATTTGTGAATGCCATAAACAACATTAGGTAAATGATCACAAGGAGAGAAAAAATTACATGATTAAAGCCCTTTGAGACAAATACACATTGAAAATTTCTTTTAAGAAAAGCATTGATAATAAGAGGATCATAAATAATATGACCATCAACTTTATAGAGTCCATAATAGGTAAATTATCTTTACCTTTTAAGGATTTAAAAAATTCTTTGCATGTTTCTTCTTCTACTTTCAACCAGTTGAGATGATTCTTAATGAGAGCACTCTTAGCATTATGCATATCCCAGTTTTGTTTGATTAAGTGAACATAAGCAAGCCATTATTGAAGATCAATATTAAAGGAATCATTATGTAAAGCAATGTTGATCTATTGAATTTCATCATAGATTTTTTCTCAATCTCCCTTTGTCTCTTGACATATTACTTACCTAACCAACAATAAAAATTATAAACATGATATATAGCACACATCCACCAATCAATCCACCTTGATTTACTAAGGGGTCTCATTTTTGCATTTGAGAGAAACATTAAAATGCCTTTTCTAGAAAGAGCAAAAAATAAAGATGCATTCATATGAAAAGCCTCATAATGTTGAATTGGAGATTTAATACCAAATTTCAAATTAAGAGAAATTGGAAAATTCTATGAAAGAGTTGCATATTTACAAATTGTAACATTTTTATTATAGAACCAAAAAGAATAATTCGAAAAAAAAATTAGTCAAGTCGCTAAATAACTCGATTATCATCTTCACAAAGGTCAAACCAAGTAAACTAATCATGATGATGAAAATTTGATCCAAAAGTATTAGATAAATTAAAGTGTTCCTTAACATCACACCAAATAAAAAGCCCATGGCTTGCAAGTTGAAAAGAAACTCCACCAATTTTATCATAAGAATTTTCAATCATATTAAAATCACCACCAAAAAGCCTAGGAATGTTCAACAAACTTTAGAGAATACACTAGCACAAAACAATTCTATCTGCAAAATTAGTAGGTGTATAAATATTGCAAATACCAAAAGGACCTAAAACACCTTGAAGAATAACCCAAACTACAAAATTATCTTTGATATGAAAGATAAGAGTTACACCACCTTGACCAATATTATGATTAGTAAATAATACTTTAGAATTATGAAGAATACTATTACCAGCTATAACTATTGATGAGTGGCGAGTATCCCGTATGCCCAACCATACAAATCATAAGCATTCACACATGACTTGATCAAATTCTATGGATGGGACTAGTTGTAGCATCTAGATCATGATGCCTTGATCACAGTTCATTGTCTTCCCACTTGGACCATGGTAGCTTTGTCACATATGGTTTAGTTCAAAGTGAGACATATGATTTTGGATCTTGTTTTGGCCTTAAGCTACTTCCAATGATAATAAAGAAATCAATTATTTAAACTAATTAACAATGGAAAGTAAATTCTAAACTAGCCTATAGGTGATGAGTGTTTGTTCCCAGCTTACCATACACATCTTGAACCCCCATATCCACTACTACAATTACCAAGCGCTATGCTACTAAGCAAACCAAATAATAACGCTTCTGAGATTGCCAAGCAAATATGTATTTATGCTCAAAACTAGTTGTGCTTATTTTACCAATTCATTAATATGCATGGAAACTTAAATATTAACTAAGTACATGAAAAGTAAATTTCATGGAAAGTAATTCTAATCTAAATCAAAGTGCTATAATGAAAAATAATTAATCATGATCTTATTGCCATTCATGGAATGTGTCCAGGTACATTGCCACTCAAATAAGATGTTGTACAATTAACTTAGATCCATAGTACGAGCACTCATTGATTGTTCTCTAAGACTATGAAATAAAATTTCAAGAGTTTGACTACTCTATTGACCAGAAATTATGTCAATACACAAAGAAGCACACATATTTATAGGTAAAGAATAGATACTATGTGAATGGTGTCCCATAAACATAGCAAATGTTGCATCGACGAGCTAACACCACTTCGATGAGGATCCATTGATGAGGCCATGTTAACATGGGTCCATCAATGTGACACTTTGATGCTTCATCATACCCCCATGACTAAATGAAAACTTGTCCTTGAGTTAATAGGATAGGACCAAGCTTTCCATAAAAAAAATTAGGAATGATGGTATTATTAACTATTGTTAACTACTAGTTGATTCTAAGTGTCACATTACAAATTTTATTTGAGTGAATGCATTACAAAATGACGAAATGAATGGATAGACATTAACGATTACAAAATTTGCAGACATCTTTCAAAAGTTTATTGAAGATGATTCTTCTTGTTGACACTAGTGGTTGCAAACTTCCAACGTTGATTGTTATGTTGATGCTTCTTTGGTTATGTAGATCATTCTTAAAGGATGGCTTGAAATTTCTTCTCATCATGCTATGAATCTAGCAAACATGCAAAGTTTGAGCTGTTATCTTGTACGTGCTATGATTTGTCCATGGGTATATCCTCTGTTGTCCCATTCTTGGCTTCATTTTCATGCCTGGAAAAAGACCTTCTTTCTTAGGCATTTCTTTTAGCATCACCTGTAGTCACTAAAGGATCAACATTAGTTTTGGTAAATTTTCCTTAATAATTAACCCTTTTCAAATCCCTTAGTTTGCATTTAAGCATAAGGTGATGATAACATACTATGCCCAAGGCTATGAGGCAACTAAAATCATCAAGTTGTTTACATTATTTTGATCAATTACTAATGTTTGAAAAATAGGATGTTGGAAAAATTTCAAAAAATTTCAAAATGGACATCCCTAGCTCCCATGACTAATAAGCATAACTTCGGAAGAATACAAGTTTTTGAATAATTAAAACCAAAGGTCTAATTTAGAAGATTGCCAAGAAATATTAATGAAAATGGAATTGAAAGGTAGGAGAACTTAATGAAATGAATGAGAATTAGTCCCAAAATTATGCATAAATTCAGAGAAATCATCACTGATGTTCTAGAAGATGTGAAGGTTAGTTCAAAGCCATGATCAACAAAAGTTATGCAAGTGGGTCCTCCCTAAAGCAAGCTCCTACCATAATGCCCTTGCATAACCACTTCTATAGATGTAAATGAGTACTAGAGAAGTTAAATATTGATCATATCTTTGTTTGAAACAATACACAACTATCGTGGTTGGGATGTTGCACTATACTACACAAAACCAAAAGGTTTAAAATAACATGTAGTAATGAGGTGAATAATGGAATGAGAAGGCATTGTAGAGATTGGGATGTAAGATACTTGATCATGTCTACAATAGGTTCTTGTGAAAAATGTGATTAAAATGATCAGCATACCTATCCATCCAAGTTTAGACCAAGTCCATACCATGAATAGTGACCTCACATTGATGTGTTCTATCCTTCCAACCACCATGAATCCACAACCATCTCAAAGAATAATCCTCACTCCAAAAAGAGAAGAAAAGAGAAGAAGGAAGAAAGGGCCTTAGTTAGAGGGGTGCCTTTAGGCATGGGTAACATGTATTTTCAGCTCCATATCTAGTGCTTGTAGCCTGTTATTGTATTTGAGTGTGCCTTGAATTCCCATTATTATTTTTTTTTTTTTGGATTTTAAATTTTTTGAAATGAGAACCACACCATGCAAAGAAATAGTTTTTTATTTATTAGTCAATGAAGGAGTTATGATACATTCTCAGGAGAGTCATGAACCACCTGAAGGAAGTCAAGAAGAGAACCTAACATGTCCCCTTGAGATCACACTCGTTTCCATTCCAACTTGATCATTCTCTATTTATTTAAGATATAATGAGCATTCATTAATTTTAGTTCCATGAAAGAAGAACCAAATTGTTTCTATGAAAAATATCTTTTATTTAGAGAATTAGAGGGATGGATGAGGTGGTCTCATTCCTTTACATAATTACTTATCCAATCATCTTGATAGCATAGAACAAAAGATCAACACATAGAATTGACTTCTGCATCATGACCTGGCAATATTATTAACAGAAACATAAAATACATTCATAAACATAAAAAAAATGACTTAGGAAAAGAGAAGACTATAATGAAAAGAAAATAAAAATATTAAGAAATGGAAAACATATGAAGAATTTTAAATTTTGGAAGAAATAGGAAAATGATAAAAAATTGTAAAACAAAAAAGGTGAACAATACTTATTTCTTCTTGAACCAGGATGGAGCATCTCCCCATGACTAATCTTATGGCTGCACATTCAAGAGATAGACTACATAATCCCCTAGTTATACACCACTAGTTTTCCATATGTCACCATTACTAGTTTTCTTCTTCCTAATTTTCTATTTTAATTCCCAAGTCTCTATGTTTAATATCCTTTTCCAGTGTATAATCAAAGTGTAAGATATATGTGTATAAGTCCTCTATTTGGTTCATTTTATTAAATCTAGAAATAATAAGCGAATTAGTTGCTACCATGCATCTTTGAAACAATTTTATATTCTCATTTTCAAGCCACTTAGTGTCTTTTGGTTTAGTGGCTACTACATAGATTAGTTTTTGCTCATGCACTTGCTCTTGAACTTTATTGTTAGTTGTGTTAATATTTTGAATTTTCAGCCCAAAACTACACTGTTTACTATTATTAGTGATGTAGGGATTCTTCTGTCTCTTCACAACCATAGGTTCATCATTTCTATAAGGTATTGAAGCAACGATGGATGTTGGCCTTTGCGTATGATTAGAGGACATTAGTTGTGAAAGGCAAGGTGTTGTACTTGATTGGCATCATGATGGTTTGAATGAGTTAGTAGGTCCACAAGTGTTGTGCTTATGCATGGGAACCATCCTAAAGAAAAGATGTTTTTGAGATTTTAGTGGAGATTTACTGGCATTATCATTTCTATGTATGTTTACAACACACGTGGCATTTTTTCATTGATGTCATGGTGTTAAACCTTTTTGTGTTATTGGTGGTGACATATGGTAGAGGGAAGTATGAAAATATTCATGATATGATGAAGGATGAGAGGTGTGAGGTGGTGACCTCATAGAAGATGTTACATGATGATGATATTCGGGAGAGTGGTAGTAGTGATTCAAGGTAGAGGAAGTGGAACTAGCCAAGGAAACAAGTTGTTGAAAGTAATATCTGTATGGATTTAGTTGGTAGTAAGGGTAGTGCTGGTTTGATGATGACCTCTCCCACGACTGTGGGTTTTACCACTACATTGGATGATAGTGTTGAGGCTGGTAAGAAGTTCCACTAGGATGGTATTGTTGGTTGTAGGACTGTCTATAATTACCTTGTGATAAAGGTAATTTCCTAGGCATTTTCTTTTATATGAACTTGAGATTCAATGCAAAAGCCCAATACTCATGTAGATGTAACAATACTGGGCAATATCCCTTTATATGGTCATATAGGTAGATGTCACATTATCATCATCTTCAATGGTTGAGTCCATAGCCTCTTCTTCTATAGCCATTTTCCATTTCTTCCAATTAGTGTTCTTACCTATCTCTTGGTTCCTTTTCCTCCTTTTGTTGTGGTTACTTGATTTGTCTTGTGTTACTCTTCCATCTATGATTTCTATGCAATTTGTAACTTTCTCATCTATTCATTTTGACATCGTATTTAACCTTGCCTCAAGTTCATCGATAAACTTTTGTATTGACAAGTTTTGTTGTGAAATCACCTCATTAAGAGCTGCCTCTTTTTCCTAATCATAGATATGAACCCTCTTCTTTTGAAGAGCTAGGTCCCAATGATATTTCTTAACATTCTCTTATTTACATAGCTCTACTTCTTCTTTTTCCACATGCTTGAATAGCTTTTGGATCTAATGGATTTCTAGTTCATATAATTGACCTTGAGCATACATCCCAAGGGTCTCTTTCATATGACTATGATGCCCATCTATGATGTGGGAAAACTGCTCTTCTTGAGAAAAACCATGATCTAAACATTTATTTAATAGAGAATAGTATTTATCTAGGGCCATATCCAAGGGTTCATGTTATTCTTATTTCCATCCTTGGATTCATTTCCTTAGGTTGGATACCCTTGCATAGGTTTGGTATTTCTCATTGAAGAGTTCCAACATTGTGAATCATCGATGGATTGAATTTGGTTTCAATGATCTATACCACACTTTAGCTTTGTCTATTAGTATCCTAGGGAAGAGCCTAAGCTTTTATTATCCACTTTTAATGTTTTGTAAGATGTAGGCATCACGGAAGGCTTGAAAATGATGTTGTGGATCAGAATCATAGCCTCCCGCAAAAGTACGGATGTTATTCATATCAAGCCTTTTGATGCAACTTTCCTTGTGATGCCTAGTGGGTATTTTCACTAACTCTATGATATGCATCATGCTCTTAGTGGCCATCAAGTGTTCACCATCATCAGACATGTTGTGGTGAAAATTTCTATTTCTATTTGTATGATTGTGATGATTTTTTCTATGCTCATTTTGATGTCTTTGATTTTGCCCTTGGTTTCTATTTCTATTTTTATTTCAACCCCATAGTGAAGCTCTATCACTATACCTATGTTCATCTTCGTTAGAACTAGATGTTGAAGAGGAAGAGGAAGATGAGGAACTTTTATAGTGTTCCCATAGTCCCTTGATTTATCTTTTCAAGGTTTTGAGAAGGTCCTAGGCCTTAAGGTCCTCCTAGTCTAGGACTTACTTCATCTCCTCTAGGATTATCTACCTTAGATGAATGTAGTCCTTGAGTGAAGTCAGGGTGGTCATGAACATATAAAACACCTACATAAGGTTTGTCACTCCAATTTTCTTCAATATATATCTCATTAGTTCTCCAATGAATGTTCTCTTCACACGATGCATTATTGCTTCCATGTGAAAGAGACATTGTTGTTAATTAATGATCTATGTGACTTAATATTTTCTAAAAGATAAATCATTAATGTGTTTACAGTAGTCGTGTATAATATAACTAATCTAGATATCTAGCACCATCCTTGGCAATTTTGCCAATGATGAGCAGTGGGTACCCCCTATGCATAACTGTATGAATTACAAGCATTCATGCACAATCTAGTTAAATTCCATGGCTGGAACTAGTGGTGGCATCTAGATCATTATTCCTTGATCACAGTTCACTATCTTTTGACTTGGACTAGTGGTAGGTTTGTCAGATATGACTTAGTTCAAAGTGATGCATATGATTCTTGATGTTATTTTGGCCTTAACCTACTCCTAATGATAATAAAGAAGTTAATTATTTAAACTAATTAAAAATAGAAAGCAAAGTCTAAGTACCTATTCCTAGCTTGTTGTACACATCCTAAACCCATGTATCCAGTACTGGGATTACCAAGAGTTATGCTACTAGGTGAACCAAACAATAATGCTACTAGGGTTACCAAGTGAATATGTGTTTATGCTTCAAGATAGTCGTGCTCATTTCACTAATTCATTAATATGCATGGAAACATAAATGTTAACTAAGTACATGAAAAGTAAATTGCATGGAAAGTAAATATAATCTAAGTCAAAGTGCTGTAATGAATAAGAATCAATATTGACCTTCTTACCACTCATGGAATGTGTCTAGGTACATTGCCACTTGAATAAGATGTTGTGTAACTAACTCAAATCCATACTACGAACACTCACTGACTATTCTCTAAGACTATGGAAAAAGCTGCAAGAGGTTGGCTACTCTATTGACACAAGAAAATGCCAATACATGATGGAAGCACACGTATTTATAGGTAAACAATAGATATTGCATTGATAGGGCCCCATAAACGTAGCACACTCTACATTGACATGGCCCTGTCTATAGGGAAACACCACATCAATAGGGCCACATCAACAAGGATCCATTAATAGGGGCCTTTTGATGCAACACGTTGACACTTCAACAAGTATATCTAGATTGGAAATCTTAATCTCTTGATGAAGAATAAAATTAGGAACTAAATGTTGCATGCAAAGAAAAGCACCAACAAGTTTTTTCCAAAGTCTATTAGTATGATCCCAGATATTCCCTAAAAATATTAACATAGGGTAGAGGGGGAGGAGACGCCCAACCTATTAGTAAAATTAATATTTTCAAAAGAAATTATCTCCACATCTAAACAAATAGTTGCAAATGAATTATTAGTAATTACAATATTTTGAACATGCTAACTATTTTGATGATTTGACATATATTCATTAATGGATAAACTTCCTCGATGTTTTTTATTATTAAAAACTATTTAAAAATCATCTAAATCAATAAGAAGATTTTGTCAAACCTTAGGAGCATATATTTATTTCACCTTAGTCATTGAAGAATTTTTTGAAACTAATTTTATCAAAACCTTCCTTACAATAATAAAAGAATGGAACAAGCAAACTATTGAAATGTTAGTAGAAGAAATCATTGTAACACTTGTAGCCTTTGTAGAAAAAGCCTTAGCATAATCTTTAACATTATAAGAAGAAACCTTAGTAACATTTCTAGTAGCTGCTTGTTGATGTTCTTGCATTACCTTTTTGCGTAGCATAAAAGGACATGAATTAAACATGTGATCCTTACAATGACAATATTAACATGAATTTGGAAGACTATAATAAACAATGTTCTATACATAATCAATTCTACTAGCCCATATAGCTTGATTTCATAGGATTAATTACTTCTTACTAAAGAAAGAATACTTATCTTACATGCTTGAACGAACCTTGTATTATAAGCATAACAATAGATAGGTCATCATAATCTCATTCTATTTAAATCACATTGTACTTACAACTACAAGTAATAATCTTATAGAAGACTTTAAGAAAAACATAAAAAATGAATTTGAAATGAAAGGCCTAGAAGAACTAAGATATTTTCATGGAATATAAGTTGATCAAGATAAGGAGGAAATTAAGGTTCATTAGACTAAACATGATATCTCCATTCTATAAAAAGAAAACAAAATCAACAAAGAAAAGATCACCAAATCTCCTACTCCCCATAATTTAAAACTAGAAAGCAATGATAACACAGCTCTCATAGATGATACATTATATAGAAGCATGATTGAGGCACTCATATTTCTTTTTCATACAAGGCTAGACTTATAATTTTTCAGTTTTTTCTTATCTAAGGATATGCAAGGCTCTAGACAATCTCATCTCAATACACTTATTCATGTACTTAAATATGTAAAAGGCATCTTAGATCATAAACTTATTTACACTAAAGAAGATTTTTTTCATACATATTTAGATGCTAATTGGGGAGGAGACCAAAATAATAGAAAATTCACATCAAGAGCAATGGTATTGTATGAAAATAATGCAATATATTAAAAATTAAGAAAGAAAACATTAGGTAGTGTTTCAACTTATGAAGAAAAATTTATTATTATGGAATAATGTACTCAACACATTCTTTCATTAAAAAAGCTCATGACACATCTTGAATTTCATGTAGACCTTCCCATCATCAATTATTCTTGCTCTACTATTTAGCACCCTCATGGATATTGACATTCTGCTTCAACATGTCTACCACCTCTAAATTTTCACTAGTAATTAAACCTTCTTTTATAATTGTACTTTATTTTGCAATCTCTCTATAAAAATTTCTCTTTATAAGTTTCTAAGCCTATCCTAAATTTATTATTACCTCAATATTTTTCATGCCACATTCTTGTAGCTACTCTTTCTCTTCATGGTACCATCCTTGTTGCTATGATTTTTGAAATATCTCATGAGATCTTATTGCTATATATCTTGGAAGTATGTGCAATTAAAAGATTTTGGATTCTAACAAACATGGTACAAGCAACTCAAGAATTTAATGCAATGGAAATAAAACATAAACAATAGGAGCATTTAAAAGTATAGAAGCACCATCATCCTATTCTTATCACAACTACATGGGATCAGTTATATGATCTCTTCCCCATCATTCACTTCTATTAAGTGGCAAAAAAGAATTAATACAAAAATATTGTGTTTCTTTCTTTATTTTTGCAAACCAAGTATCTTTGAATCTAACCCTTTGTTAGGGAGGTGTCAAAACTTGAAAGAATAACTATGAGTACATCCCAAGACATATAGCCAATAGAGACTTGAGAGGAATTATAGTGGAATATAATGATGCCTCAAGCATAACTTAAATTGGAAACTCTTTAGCTAATAACACAATGAGCTATCCACTCAATCAACCTATCATTGGCTAGTTTAACCCTTTATTGTTATCCTTCATATTTAACAAAGTAACCTCTTTTAATAGGTACTTTCTATGGTCTTAGCAAATGACTGAACCATCTTAGATGACCTTCCTCAATATTCTATAGATGCTACTACCAAATGTTCCCAAATAACATAGTTGATTTTATTTTAACTTATCACACTTAACATCCACCCTAACGTTTGCATCTCTACCTCATGTGTGCATTGATATTGATGCTTTTCAATAACTCAACATTATGCACCATAAAGAAGTGTAGTTTTAAATGTAGAGGAAGCTAAAAATTAATATAATATTATAGACTAATAAAACATAACCACATGTTGCCTCATGTTAAATTGCAATGTTGTAGTGTAAAACCTATAAATAAGAAACTTGATCTTTGCTAAAGATTGAACTTCCTTCCTATCACACTTTAGAGTATAGATGAAACATTGTTTACAATATTTCAATGCAAAGAAGAGATCAACATTTTTTATTTATAATTTTTTATAAATTAACATTATGCACCATAAGAGAGTGTAGTTTTAATTATACATGTAGCATAAAAATTAATATAATATTACAGACTAAAAAAATAATATATGTTCTATCATGTTAAATTGCAATATTGAACCATAAAACCTATAAATAAGAAATTCAATCTTTTCTAAAAATTAACCTTATTTCCTATCACACTCTAAAGTATAGATAAAACCTTGTTCACAATATTTGTATGAAAGGAAGAGATCAACATTTTCTATTTATAGTTCGACGTTATGCACCATAAAGAAGTGCATTTTTAAATGTACCAGAAGCATGAAAATTACTATAATGTTATAAACTGATGAAAATAACCACATGTTGCCTTATGTTAAATTGTAATATTGCATCATAACCTATAAATAAGAAACTCAATCTTTGCTAAAGATTGAACTTCCTACCTATCATACTCTTGAGTATAGATGAAACTTTGTTTGCAATATTTGTATGTAAGGAAGAGAAACATTTTTTATTTATAAAATAAAGCTTTATTACATATAAATCCCCATAGAATCTATTGGATAGATATTACATTTTCATGAAAAATAAATATAGACTTTAAAAATTGACCAAACACCAATGGGAGCATTAAAAATAAATCATCCATGCTTTTTACTATAACATTATAATGTTGTCTCAAATGGGTAGTTATACCACAAGAAAGAAACACATGTAACTCATCTTCAAGGGCTCTTGATTTATACAACCTACAAATGTGCTCTTCTTGAGGGATTTGAATCTATCTTCCACTTTCAATTCTGAGATGATGAGAGCTTAAGTGAAGTTCGTTGATGGTATTTTGATACTTAATAGGAATGTTAATTGAAAGATAGTGAGCTTCTACATCTAGTTTATTATATCTAATGTAATGTACATAAAAATTGTCTCTTATCTTCCATATTAGCCCACATCTATGTTAAAACTTTTTGTTTGTCTAGTTGGCAAATATACTTAGGATTTTTTTGCATGCCCTCCCAAGAGGTATTCCATTTTCTCAACTATTGCATCCCCTAAAAATGCCAACCATGGTGATGAGTAGCGAGCAATCCCTATGCCCAACTATACAAGTCACTATCATTCACTAAGTGATCTAGTAAAATTCTATAGGCTTTAGCTCTTCAAGTACACTGGGTCTAACAAGTGAATATCAAGGATGTGATTGTTGTCTTTCTAGTGTCACTTGTGAGATGCAAAGGTATGATTAAGTGTCACTGTGGCACATGATTTTTATCATTTTGTATTTTTCACTGGATTTTCCTAAGTGCTAGAAATAAAGTAAATTTGATATTTAATTAATCTAATTAATCTAATAACTAGCTAACACTTAACTAATCCTATCATAAGCATCCATTCCCACTTTTCATACACATCCTAAACATGTTGCAATGATACTAGGCTACCAAGCATTAGGTGTTACTATTATTACCACGTGTAACATATGCTCGAAGTGGTCCTACTTATGTTTGTTATTTAATAAATATTAATTACTTAATTAAAATTCATTAAAGTTAAGTGCATGAATAATAAATGCATAAGGAAAAAATTAATATATTCCAAGTGCTACAAGGTTTGATCAGAAAATCTTGTCTTTATTGTTGTTCACACTGAGGTGCTCAGGTACATTCATGCTCGAATAAAGATTCATACACTTTCCAACTCCTCCTATGGACAGTTAGAAAATATTCTAACTCTAGAGAAAACAAACTACAAGATCTTCACTAACAACTAAGGAATGAAATGTTTGGATTATACACCCAAGTGTTGTATTTATAGGTAGGCACACATCTTGCAATATCAGATATCTAACAACATAACACATGCTAAGATATCAGGGGTTTGATATCGTAGCCAATGAAGAATATGATTTATCATAGCCCCACAATTGAATGAAAATTCATCCTCAAGTGAACAAAAGGAGGAACAAGTTCTTTGCAAAATATTGCAAAGGTATGGGATTATTGACTAACTAACTGACACACAAACTAACTCAGACCAAACAAACAAACACTAACTACCCAAGTGTATAGATTTACAATATTTTATAGAATTAGATGTTCATGACAAAAAAATTGAACATAATGATAAAAATTCACACCCGAACCCCTCTAGTGACTTGAAGATGAGGGAGAAGATCAAATGATCTAGAAGAAGTCCCATTGCATGGGTTTTTACTGCCTACTCCTAGGGTTATTCAAGCTATTAACCCCTTCTGGCACTAGGCCACCTAGCCCTCAGTTGGAATAATCTTGCTTCCCATCCATGCTTCCCTTTTGGTGCCATGTGTGATCACAACAAAATCAAGGATTAGAGTGTGATGTATAACTTATAATATTTAGGTACCTTGTTTCTTTGGGCAGTTATACTTAGCTAAGTTATGATCACGGTAGATTGATTATTTTAATATTATTTGATTTTTTGTGGCTACTAGAGTTCATTGGAAGGGTTTAACTTGCATAATTAGTAATTTTAATATTAGTTTATTCATTAAACCCTTGTGGGAGCGAGAGAAATTTTGAAAAAAAAAATCATCAAAAACCTAAGGTTTGTGGTCCCCATGATGTAGAGCTTACCTCTAGTAGTGATAAAACTAAAAAGGGAGGTAAATTGGATAAGTGGTTTGAAAGTTATGGGGTCTAGAAGGTTCTAGGCTTTAAACATTTTCAACATTAAAGATAAGAGGAAAACAAAGAGATTTAACAAAAACTTGAAGTTCTTGGAATGTTAGAAAAGCCATGAACATGGTGAAATGATTAAACAGGGTTAGATAATTCACAAAAAAGGATTTTTTTCATTGGAGAACATTGTGAAGGAGTGCATAATTGGATGCCACTGATGGGATGCACAAAAGGTTTGATCATGAAACTACCTAAGAGATTTGGAACTTAACCAATCCAACCAAGAGATATGCAAGTGGGTCCTTCCCAAAGGAGGCTCATGCCCTTAATGCCCTTGCATATCCTCAAACCAAGAATTCTATGGACCCCATGGCCTATTAATGGTTATGGAAATTAAACAAAAAATTATCAAAAATATTATCAAAGAGTTTTGGCCATATCAAACTAAGATATCTAAAAGAAACTTGAGAAGAGGCAGTGAGGTTGATTATGAAAAGCATAGGTGAATGGTCCCAAATTGTGGTCACATGAAGTGATAATGACCATTCCTGGTCTGAATTAAAACAAACCACTTCTAGTAACTTCACATTAACATTCTTAGACTCATTGATGAGTGGCTAGGTACCCCTACATCCAACCATACAAATCACGAGCGTTCACACATGACTCCATCGAATTCTATAGAATGTAAGCACTTTGCATACACCAGACCCTAACTAGAAAAACCTTGGGTTAGAATGGTCATTGTCTTCCCAATCTCACTTGTGATGTTCTAGTGGCCATGGTTAAGTGAGATTGAGGCAAATGATTTTTATGGATTTTTACTTTATATTTTGGCATATACTTAAGGTATGGAAAGTAAGGAATGAAATATCATCTAATCTATAATTATCCTAATCTGTATCTTAAATATTCCTAGCATAAGTATCTGATCCCATCTTCTAGGCATGTCTTGAGCATTCCCTAACGACTACTGGATTACTAGACATTAAGCGTCACTGGGTTACCAAGTGTTGGGTTTACGTTCAAGATGGTCGTACTTATGGTTTCAATGAACTATGAATGAGCAATAGCGATTAAACTAATAATAAGAGAAACTTAAGTAATTATCAAAAAATAGAAATATTAAGCTATTAAATGCATTAAATGACTAAGTCCAAATGCTGCAAGGAATTCTTGAAAGCTTGTCTTTATTGCCATTCATGCCAATGGGATCAGATACATCAATGCTCAAATAAAGAGCTGGACACCTTCTTTACACCTACTGGGGGCACTTGGAAAATATTCTAACTCTCATGGAAACAAACTACAAGAGCTTTGATACAATTGAAAAAAAGGTAAATAAGTGTGGTGGGAGCCCACTTATTTATAGGCCGAAATAGGTGCTGTGTAAATGGGGCCATGTCGATGCATGGAAGGATGCATCGATGGAGCTGCATATATGGGGTCCAATATATACGACCTACGAAATGTGTCCACCATTTGACACTTCAGCATACTTCCATGACTGAGTAAAAACCCATCCTCAAGTTCCTCTACAATTTAGAAGGTATGAACTTTTATTTACAACACACATGACTTGACACACACACATGACATAACATCAATTTTACCAAGTGCTCAAGTGTACAAAGAAGGAAAAATTGCAAAAATGGTTGTGTTCAGAGACAAAATTGAACACCCTACTAGTTCTAGAGTCTTTTTCATGTAGAAGGATGCAAAAATTGCTGGAAAGGATCACACTATCCCAAGTGGTGGTGATTCAGATGAACCTTCACCAACCTCTGGCCCATGTGACAGTGGTAACACGAATGATGGCTATCCCACAATAGCTACAAGTTTTGGAGGCAACTGGAAAGCCTCCAAAAGGGCCCTCATTTTCTCCTCCTTGCTTTTGGGATCGTTCACCATCCAGGTAGCTTCACCAATGTGCGCTAGGACTAAAACCTCCCAAGGGCATGGTAGCACGGGGAAGAGTTCTTTCAAGTTGACAAACTAGGATGTGAACTATTTCCATTCAATGTCAAACATCCAAATTGATGTCTGCAACTACTGGTATTTAGTCATTTGACGAGCCATGTTATTTGCAACCATACGTTATCCTTTAGATCATGTGCGGAGAACCTCAAGTTCTACATTTACTACTTCCAATTTTTGCTTTGTTGCTTTGTGCACTTGGAACTCGCCCTCATATAGAGAATACAAGGTGGCCACTTGTTTCTCCAATTTAGACCACGGTCTCCTGGCTATGAGCATGGCTAGGTTTGCATAGCGAAGGATGAAAAGCTTGATATATTCTATCATTTCCTCAATCTGCAACTCTTTGAGGTGGATTTTAGCTTGATTGTAGGCATTGAACCCATCAAAGATAAGTTGCAATACCTCACCTCCCTCTTGGATCTGCTGAAGTTTTTGGTTCATTTTAGCCTTTGCAACTTGAATCTATTTTTCATTTACCTCCTTTTACAATCCCACTTGGTCCTTGTAATGATTCTTAACTTTTTCAAATTTTAGGACCTCATTCTTCCAAGTGGTAATTTGGATGGTAGATTTCCATTGCAGAGTTTGAACCTCCTCCATGGACAGATTTCAGTTCTCAACGGCAAACCTTCTCACATCAACATTCACCTTAGCTAGCTCTTCGTATTGTTGGTAAATAAAAGTTTTCATGTGCTTATTTTCAGCACCAACCTTACGTAGGCGATGGACCTCCACGGTCAACCTAACATTCTCCTAGCAAACTTCTATCAAGTCCTTCTCTAAATGATATGTCTGAGTGTCTACCAAGGACTTATCAAAGATCACTGACTCTCGCTCATCCTCAACTATCTGAAGTTTAACCTAAAGTTGTTGGAAAGCTTCATCTCTGGTGAGCTCATGCTTGAGGAGAGCTAGATCGACAAGTTGGGTTCTTAACTGGGCAACTTCTGTTGCCAAATGTTAACAGGTGGCTTGAGCAGCTTCAAGTTTTCCTTCCAAAATGAGGCTCTTACCCCTTGCCAAGAGAAACTATAATTGGGTTGCAGTGATGTTATTTGGAAGGTCAAAGACATCTGAAAGTAGTTGCCTGGTTCCCACCAGTTGGTTCAACAATTCCTCATGTTATGCTGCATCAATTTTGCTACATGAAGTAGCATATGCCTATACATCTTGAATCCATGTACATATGGTACAGGTGCTGCCAGTGTGTTGAGAGCTATAGCAATTATATTAGCAACCACTTCGGCCGCAATCTCCTGTCCTTGGTGCTACATCACCAGGACTATCGCCCCTTCACCATCTTCCAAGAGTATTGAGAAGCTAGCAAAATTTTTCAAAATTTTAGGGAATTTTTGTTGAGTTGATATTGTTACCTCTTAGATGCTAGGATCTATTCTTGCTGGCACTTCTTTTTGGGCAGTGGAGAACATTGGCCCTGCTCTTTTTAGCAAACTGACTAATCGAGCCACTTGCTCCAGGTGGCTCATTGCAGGGTGATAGACTGAAGGGTCTTCCCCTCCACGAGTCCTGCCACATTGCTCTTTCTGGCTCAAGAGTGATTTTCAGATTTTGTGGATGTGTTCTGCAATAGTTTATGAACCTGACCTTGTTGTTTGTGTAGGTGGTGGAGGTGGTTGCTACTCTTCCTTCATCTATGTAGTGGTAGGAGTTCTATCCTTCATCATTTCATTCCATGAGGCAATCGGGGTGTGTCATAGTGTATCATTGGCATAGCATGCTATCCCTACCTATTTGCATAATTTTTTGATTAGGCAGGGGAAGGGGAGAGCTCATCTTCCATGTTTACTTTTGGCGAACCTCTTTTCAATCTTCAAGAATAACAACTATGGAAGACTCATTGAAAATTTTTCACTTAGAGCAGCACATGCACGAGCGGAGAAGGCCATGATTTTATCGGGTCTCACTATTGGATTTAGGTGGTAAGACATGATCTTTGAATACACCCTCTTCATAGTGATTAGAGAGCCAAACTCCTTACGGTCAACGCCATAGCACCGCTTGATCCACTCCCCTTTTACCTTAGGGTCTACTTATTTTGGGATCTTTGCCACATATTCTAGTGCATTTTCAACAAATTGTCCAAATTTTAGCTCTTGTAGGACCATCCATTGAACTTCTCACAGCTTGATAGCATCCAGACTAGCTTGGGTCAAGGTGACCCCAAGTCATGGTGCTATCCCCAGAATTTCATTTCCCTGTGATTGCTCACTAGGCATCTTCTCTTCAAGAATCTAATGGACAGATTCCACATAAGGTCCTTCATTGAGGGGGCCTATTGCATGATAGCCCTCCACGTGCTCTAGTTTTTGCATGCCTTGTCCCTTTCCTGTTCGTGAACACTTGTCACTTGGTTGTGATGGTCCTTCATCTCTTGGATGCCTTGGTTTGGGTGCCATCTGCAATCAAACATAACCACCCATTAGACTATGCATAAGTAGCTTAAAATTATCCTTATACACCTTCTTAGTTTGACTAAGTTATGTTTTTGGCACAGTCATTCCATTAAATCCCCCAGAGTGTTAGTTCATGGCTTAGAGCCAAAAATAATCAACGGATGATATAGAGTCTAAATGGTTGTTTTCATTCTTCCCTTAGAGGTGCGAATTCTTAATTAACTAATTAATTAATTACACATAGGCTTCACCCCCCCAACAACTGAGAGCATACCTTCGGGTGCTCAAGAGGGTAAGGATTGGTTGATGCAAACACACAATGGAATGTATGTGCTCGGGAAGAAGTTAGGCAGAAAAAATGAAAAAATATCCCCCTAATTTGTTGGCAAAATGATGAAAATCTAAAGTGCCAGGAGCATATATATATATAGGGATTGGGCGCTGCATCGACGGGGCTGCGTATAGCCAAGGGGCTACATATATAGGGCCCCGTATATGTAGGGGGTTGCACCCATTGACCAGAGTTAACTAGCCTAGAAAAAGCTTGAAAGGATGAATTTAAAATGTAAATTGGGATGGTTGAAGAGCATGAGAGGCCCAAAACATGGTTGAGAATAAGAGGAAGGAAATTCAAGATAGAA
Source organism: Gnetum montanum (assembly GCA_015680685.1). Taxonomy (NCBI): domain Eukaryota; kingdom Viridiplantae; phylum Streptophyta; class Gnetopsida; order Gnetales; family Gnetaceae; genus Gnetum; species Gnetum montanum. Next base: position 1,606,711 of record MNCI01031498.1, read on the forward strand.
AAAGAGTCAAAGTTAGGAGAACATGGTGAGAAACGACTCCATGGAAAAGAAATCGAGCGATGGATAACATGGAAACAAGCCACCAACAAACCAAGAGGATGGGGAACTAACAAACAATACCAAGAATATGCAAGTAGGTCCTCCCCATAGTAGGTGGTATCCTTCGTAGCTCTTGCATATCCCCAACACCAGGGTCCATGGGCCCCAAGGCTAAGGAATGGTGATCGCAAGTTAAGACATCCATCCATGAGAACCTATTGCAGCATGAGAAGTTCAAAGGAATCACAACAAATGATCAAAACATAAGACCGGAAGTGAGGTGAGTCATGTAGAAAAATGGGTGAAGAGAGAGGAGTGAGAATGGAATTCCAATCATCAGTCACATGAAACCCCATGTGAAGTTGTGGTTAAGTGACCCGATAGGACCTTACCCAAGTTTAGACCCAAAACCATCCACATCCAGTGACATCACAGCAACATGCAAAGCCTCGTCCATCCCCCAAGTGGACAAGAATGCACCCATAGAGAATCACCACTCCAACAGATGTGAAAGATAGGAAGTGAAATGGGACTAAATTAGAGGGGATGAAGGAAGTCCCATAACTAGTGCTTGCGGCCTATGAGAGGCGGTATAAGGGATGTGATTTGAATTCCCACATGGTGAAGATTTTATTCTTATGTTTTCTTTTATTTTGTGGGAACCACACCATGCAAAGTCCCATGCTTGTGTGCATGCATTCGACCAAGGGGTGTGCTTTGAATCCTCATGTTTGCTTTTTTTCTTTCTTCTTTTTTTTTCTATTTTTGATGAGGACCACATCATGCAAGGTCAAACTTCCACAGAGCTTCCTTGTAGAGAAAACCTTGGAGTGGGAAGAAATTCGTAAGGGCACTCCCACCACCTACGGAGTAGAAAAGGGTGACGATTGTTGCATTCCCCTTGAATTCACACCCAATTCAAACCATTGGGCCATCCTTGAGTCTAAGAACTACACAAGTCACATATTAATTACAATGTCTTTAAGTGAAAATGGGTTGCATGTTTCCAAGAGTAGAAAAACCATATAGTGGGTGAATGGGTGGATGATGTGGACTCACTGTCAATATTATGAGGTGAAAGTAGATGCAAAAAAACCAAGAACAACCATGCGAGGGCAGGAGTAGGGTAAAATAAGTGGCTATTTTCAATGACCCATTGCAATGAAGACCATTCATGCCAAACGTGATGACAATTAGATGACTTATTAGTGATAAAAATAATTGAAACACACACATACACATAAAAAAATAAACAAGGAAATGGAAAATTAATTTTAAGAAAGGAAAAATTAGCATGAATTGGCAAACTTATTTATGATGTTGAAAGACAAAAAAGTGTAAAACAAAAAATTTCAAAAACAGTGATGGGTGTAGTAGAATGGGTTGGCATGGAGGATGGTCTCCCCTATGACTAGGTGGAAAGGATGAGATGCAAAAAATGGAGCGAGGCTATTTGGGTGATGATGAGGTGGCAACAATCATTAGGTGGAGTTTACAAAAAGGTTTCAATTGTTGCTGGTTGACCAACTATGTTCTTGTGGGGTTCTCAGGTTTGTGGATAAGCAAGGCCTTAGACAAGAAGGTTTTGGAGACAATGTAAGGTCCCTCCCATAGTGTTTGGAACTTGGTCAGTTGTGATACATGTGTGGGGTTCCAATACAACACTTTGTCTCCACATCTAAATATAACCTTTCGAATCCTAAGATCATGAAATTTTTTGTTGTAGGCCTTGTGGATCTCATTTGAAGATAGGGCCACTAATCGATTCTCATCTAGCACACTTAAATTGATAGGTCATTCAAGTTATGTTGGTGGGAGGTCAAGGCCTAAGTAACTGGCTATGGATAGTGTCCAGAGTTCTGCTTGGATTGGGAGTGTTGGTAGCTTATCGTACACTAACTCATAGGGAGAGTAACCTATAGGAAGCTTCCATGTGGAGCAATAGGCCCAGAGGGCATCATTAAGTTTGGTGCTCCAATCCCTCCTATATTAGATGATGGTTCGTGTAAGGATCCTTCTAATTTCCTTGTCATCCATGTGGAGAATTATAAGGGGAACTTCCCAATCATAATGGAAAGAGCCTGGCTTAGCATGGTGGATGCAAGTCTAGGACTCCGAGATCTGTCCCTTGAAATTTTAAAGGAAAATCCTTTTGAAAAGATCGACAATAAGCACATTCCTTGCATTGCATAGAGTGACTCAGGGTGCAATTGTGTGCAGCAATTATGGTTTGCTAAGTGGATATCTATTCAAGCATGCAATTGGTCTACTCAAGAATCACCAGTTCAACAATGCTTGTATGCAGTAGCCACCAACCAAGAGGGCACCCAATAGTCAATAGTTGATCCTGCTAGCAGCACATTGTGCATGGAACCATCTGAGGGGCTTGTATAATCCTACGTAGAAAGCATGGATGAAATGGAAGAGGTTCATCAACAAGTCTCTATTATTGATGATCATGATGATTATGGAAAGCTGAAAATCCCTAAAATCTTCAAACAAGAGCCCCTAGAGCTCAAATCTTTACTGGTCCACTTAGAATGTGCATTTTTGCAAAATGGAAAACTGGTAATTATCAATTCCACCCTTGCTCCTAAACAAAAGATAAAATTGCTGAAGGTGGTAAACAAATGGGAGGCTACGTTTGCATGGTCATATCCTGAGTTAACCGGAATTGATCCTAAGGTCTATCAACATCAAATCTATATTGACCCCTCCATGAAGCCACACCGACTACCACAAAGGAAATTGAACCCCAAATTGAAATAGGTCATCAAAGATGAAATTGAACAGTTGCTAAATGCCAGGTTCATCTATACCATCGTCAATAGTGAATGGATCAGCCCACTCATTATTATGCCGAAGAAGGGTGGCAAATGGAGGGTCTGTATAGATTTCCGATTGCTCAACATGGCTAGCTTTAAAGATCACTTCCCACTCCCATTTGTGAACTAGGTGTTGAATACCATTGCAGGGCACCGTTATTACAACTTTTTGGATGGTTATAGTGGCTATAACCAAATTCAAATTGCACTAGAGGACCAGGCCAAAACAACTTTCACAAGTTCATGGGAGACTTTCACATACAAGAAGATGCCTTTTGTCCTATGTAATGCACCTTCCACTTTCCAACGCCTTTTCCTCAACATCTTCCAACAGCAAATTGGCAATGGGATAGAAGTATTCATGGATGACTTCTCTACCTAATGGGTTGCATTCGAGCAAGCCTTAGACCACCTTGTGCAAGTTTTGAAAAGGTGTGTAGAAACTAAACTATGGCTCAATTGGCAGAAAATCCACCTTATGGTCCAAGAAGGCATTGTGTTGGGGCATTGTATCTCATAGATAGGGATTAGCGTGGATCCTAAAAAGATCAAGGTCATCCAAGGAATCACTCGACAACCAAACACTGTAAAAGATGTTCGGTCATTCCTTGGCCACACTAGTTACTACCGACACTTCATTGAAAATTTCTTGAAGATCACCAAGCCATTGGTAGAACTCACAAAGAAATATGCTCCATTCATCTGGACCAAGGAATGTGAATCTACATTCCAAGCACTTAAGCAGAAACTCATAGAAACTCTAGTTCTACGGGCACCTGATTAGTCCAAGCTCTTTCACATTATGATGGATGCATCCAATTATGTCTTGGAAGTCGTGCTTACATAGTGTGATGATGAAAAATTTCCATACTATATCCACTATGCAAGCCATAGCATTGTGGGTGCTCAACTTAACTACACCACTACTAAAAAGGATTTGATGGAGGTGGTGTTTGCCTTGGAAAAATTTTGACACTATGTGCTTAGATACAAGATGTTTGTGCATACTCACCAGAGTGCTATCTAGTTCCTGATAAAAAACCAATGGTGAGCCCCCGCATCATCTGATGGTTGGTGATTCTTCAAGAGTTTGACCTCACCATGATAGGCCAAATGGGGACCGAGAATGTGGTTGTTGACCACTTGTCTCGGTTGTGATGGGATGATGCAAAAGAGGAGAAGCCCCTCTCTGACCAATTTCTGGATGAACTCCTCTTTGCTGGTGCAGTTGATTTGTAGGTGCCCAAGGAATCACCTTGGTTCAGCCACATCCTCACCTACCTCACAACTTAGAAGTTTTCCAAAGAAGTGGGACCATTAGTAGAAACAATAGTTTCTCCATAAGGCCAAGCGTTTGATGGAAATTAGTGGCCACCTTTATAAGGTGTGCATAGATGGCTTGGTTCGATGGTGTGTCCTTGATGATGATACACTACATATCCTCCAAGATGCTCATGAGGGTCCTTGTGGGAGCCACTATGCTAGATGCCGCACAACCATTAAGATCCTACTTGCAAGGTATTACTGGCCCATAATTTTTAGGGACGTACAATGGTTCACCCACTCCTATGAACAATGCTAGAGAGACGATGGGATGATGGCATGGATGGAGGAACCTCAACAGTGGATCCAGTCACTAGAGCCCTTTGACATTTGGGGCATTGAATTCATGGGGCCCATCACATCCCTGTCCAATGAAAAGGTGTACATCATCGTAGCCATGGACTATTGCACAAAGTGGGTGGATGCGGTAGCCATCGTTGACTATTCTTCAAACACTGCTACATGATTTGTTCAACAACAAATCATCAATAGGTTTGGAGTGCCGCATGCACTCATCTCAGATAATGGCACTCATTTCATGGCTGTCAATTTTCAAAAATTCATGCAACACTTGGGGGTTACCCATAAATTTATCACACCTTACCCTGGTAACGACGCCAATAATGAGCAGCTAGGTACCCCTACGTCCAACCATAGGAATCATGGACATTCACACGTGACTCGATTGATTTCCATAGATTGTAAGGACTTTGCATACACCAAACCCTAACTAGCAAAACCTTGGGTTAGAA
>MNCI01031505.1:2351-127099 GCA_015680685.1 Gnetum montanum
CGACGGGATCACCCCCGCGTTATGTTGCAGCTGCATTTGCAACCCAGAAGGCTGTGCGCTTGCCTGTTGCGACCCAGACGGCTGCGCCTTGGCCTGAGGGGGAATAGGGATGTGCATCTGCGTGGTCATGGCCGAGTCCAAAGAAGCCGCTTCTCCGTTGAAAGGGAACAACGGATTCACGTATGTGTGAGGCGTCAAGGTATGGAACGAATGTTCTGACATGGCTGGAAATTCATCCTCTGCTTCTGATTCTTCCTCACACTCAGGCTCTACTGCAGGTTGTGAGGCCTGGCCTCTAGCCATGATCAGCTGGGAGATGAGTTCGTTTTGGTGCTCGATCAAGGGGATTATATCGTGGGCCGCTGGCTTGAAATCATAACCCCCTTGATGGAGCACCTCAAAGTTTCATTTTGCCTCGAGCTCGGCTCGGCTGAGAGCCAACCTCACTTGGATCTTGACGCAAATGAAGTTGTAGTCTTCAGGGGTTATGACCGTGATGATAGGATCTTTCCCCTGAAGCCTTAATGAATGGCGTAAGGGTCCCTGAGGACCGGTTGCACTGGGGGCTGGCCCTATGGTCATCGTCGGGTTCACGGGCGCGACACCCGGATTGACAGTGGTCATGGCGGTTGTGGCTGTTGTGTTTGAATAGTAAGAATCCATGGATCAACGATGAAAAAAATGACTGAAAGTCGAATCTGAATGAAAGAAAGGTTGACAAACAACACAAAAGGCTTTCTACCCTGCCGGATTTCAAAGAAATCGTCTTTGCGACCGATCTACACCACACGATTGACCTTAGACCTCCCTAGAGGTATTACGTCTACGGCCTAGGGTATAGATCTCTAAACAGGGTTACCCGAAATATTCGGATCGGAGCCTGAAGGCCCTCCTTCTAGCGCCAGAAAACTGTAATCATGGAAAACGTCGGCAGCTAGAAATACCAACCGAAATTCCGTGTACACAGCTTTAACCACGGATCCGCGCGAGGGCTAAGCTGGAAAAAAATGAATCCGCGGTGCCCTGAATGGTCTTGTCGATCAGACAGGGACTTACGGGTCAGTAAAGGCAATGACAATTATGGATTTTTGCGTGACGTGATTTGGTGCGAGAGATCGTAAAACGGGAAGACAACGATGTAGATGGATCGCTACGAAGATAACGCCAAGACGCCGAAAAGATGCTAATCGGGAGAGAACAAAACAAAAAAACGTGTACGTCGCAAAGATCAAAGATCTATGTTTCAATGCTGGATCGGATGTATGCTTGTGTGTATATTACATTACAATGGGAGAAAACCCCCAACAACTGGATACAAAATGAGCACAAAACAACAAGAAAACCATCTGGACAGAAGTATGATCTACCTTGTAGGCCAAAGCTTAGGTGCAGAAATGGTCAAGCTCTGAAGTCTGTCGATCTTTTGAACGATAGAACCTGCTAACTGGGCGAGACGACTCTGCAATTCCCGTTCTGCTTCTTTGCTTCGGGTAGATCTGCTGTTAGGGCTCAGGCGTGCTGTGTTCTATTCCTGCTAAAGGATGGTGTTTGCAGCGATTACCAAAGGTTGCTCTTGTTTCTCTGTTCAAGGCGATAAGTGTTCCCTTGCTTAGAAAATGCTCTTGTCCTCTTGATCTGCTGCCAACAAAAAGCGATAAGTGCTCTGGTTCGTTAATTTGTCAATTGGCCAACTCCCCCCGAATCTCCTCTCTTTTGTAGATTTGTCAGCTGGGGTATTTATAGGTCGTGACACGCGCAACCTTGATGATGTGGGCCCGAATGTCGCGGATCCTGNATGATCTACCTTGTAGGCCAAAGCTTAGGTGCAGAAATGGTCAAGCTCTGAAGTCTGTCGATCTTTTGAACGATAGAACCTGCTAACTGGGCGAGACGACTCTGCAATTCCCGTTCTGCTTCTTTGCTTCGGGTAGATCTGCTGTTAGGGCTCAGGCGTGCTGTGTTCTGTTTCTGCTAAAGGATGGTGTTTGCAGCGATTACCAAAGGTTGCTCTTGTTTCTCTGTTCAAGGCGATAAGTGTTCCCTTGCTCAGAAAATGCTCTTGTCCTCTTGATCTGCTGCCAACAAAAAGCGATAAGTGCTCTGGTGCTCTGGTTTGTTAACTTGTCAACTGGCCAACTCCCCCAATCTCCTCTCTTTGTATATTTGTCAGCCGGGGTATTTATAGGCCGCGACACGCGCAACCCTGATGATGTGGGCCCGAATGTCGCGGATCCTGTTGACGCGATTCTTTTAAGTCGAACTGCGACTACGCACAACACGCTCGTTTGCGTGCTGTGCATGTAAAGAGCAGGCCCATGATAGGCGTGTCTCGGCTGCGTTTGCGCTCATTCGCGTTGTGTTGCGTGTATGAGCGCAACCTAGGTGTAACAACAACGCGCTTACGCTCATCACGCAACTGTGCGTGACGCAGCGTAAATGTAACATACACTCTCCACGCAGCTACGCGCGGTGGAGTGTAATCAAAGTGTAACTTACGCTCATCACGCAGCTGTGCGTGACGAAGCGTAATGAGCGCGTGCTTGCATTCTGACCTACGCACGAGCACGCATCGCCGCGTAACGCGCGTAAAGATCAGTTGTTTAAGCGTTGCGAGAACAAGTGCCAACCCGTCGTGTTTCTCTGGATTTTGCCTTTAACTGTCCTGGAGCTTATTACGCTCATTACGCTGCCGTGCGTGATAGAGCATAAACTTGTCCTTGAACAAATTCGCTTTTGTCTTGGAGCCTACTATGCTCATTACGCTACCGTGCGTGATGGAGCGTAAACTTGTCCTTGAACAAATTCGCCTCTAACTGCCTTGGAGCCTATTACGCGCATTACGCTGCCGTGCGTGATGGAGCGTAAACTTGTCCTTAGACAGATTTGAGGCGCGTTCTCGCTCAAATTACGAATCTTCGCCTGAGGCCGACCCGTAATTTTCATGGTGTTTCAGACTCCTTCCTTAGTTTGAGAAGTATCAAGTTACCAATTCGTTAAAGTTCTTATTTGAAAGAGACTGTACATTTCCAAGCCAAGAGAGACCATAGACTTTGTGGATGGATGGATGAAGTGGACTCATTGCCTGCCATATTAGAAGAACATACCTTAGTGTCAACATCATAACCTTAAGGTAAAAACGAAACATTAGAAATCAATGAGAAAATAGTTCATACCATTGTGAAGAAAAATTATTGCGTGACAAACTTACAAGGATGGATGACACACACACAAACACACACAAAAAATAGAAAATTATAACGATGTTAGATGGACTGAAGGGTGCACTGAAGTGTTAGATGGTGGAGGAGTGTACATGGGCCCAACCTCTTGTTGTTGCGAGAGTTTGTCTAGGCTTCTAGTTTTGAAGAAAGGCCTTCTCTTTTTAAAGTTGTCAGAACCAGTACCAGGTTGAATATTTACAACTCTCATAGCATTACGTTGCTATGGTTGAGTAGGGAGTTTCCCTTGCATTGTTGGAGTAGGGTGTATGGGAACTATAGGTGGAAGAGGTGCGGATGGAGTTGGAGGATGGGATGAGTGTGGGATGCCTCTTGGAGGAGAAGGAGTCCTCCTAAAATACTCCCGAACTTGGTAGTGACATTGGGGAGTTGTGTGACCCATAGAGTCACCTAGAGAAACCAGCTGTAGCACATAATAACCATAAGGATTAGGCTACCGGTAAGGGTACTATTATGTTGGCGGTGGCATCCCCCATGAATGTGGGTATTGCCACTACTAATGTTGTCTAATGGGCTGTGGTGGAGTTCCACTTGGATAGTACGTTAGTGGTTGGTGAAACTACCTTGGGTTACCTTGAGGATAAGGTAACCTTTAGGGTGTTTGTTGTTGGTTGAGTCTTGGATTAAGCGCATACATCCTAGACTCCTGTAAATGTGAGATAATTGGACAAAATCCATTAAGATGATCATATTGGTAGATCTCACATCCATCGTCATCGTCTGTGTCAGAATCCGTAGCCTCATCGGAGATAGAAATTTTTCCCTTACCCTTGTTATGTGCAGGGCTTAAATTTCTCCACTTTGTCTTACCTTTGTCACTACTTCATTCATCCTTAGACTCTTCTATAATTTTTAAGACACTTTCAAGTCTTGAGTCTAAGGAATCCCACAGTTGGTCCATCTTAGCCGATACCTCTGTTGTTAATTTTTGGATCAGCAAGGTTTTCCAGTTAACCAACTCTTCGAGTGGTGACTCATCCTCCTCATCACAAAATTTTACCTCTTGTGTAGCTCACCTTCTTCTTGTGCTACTTGTTCCAAAAATCGATGTACTTCATGGTCTCTAAGTTTTGATGGTCTCCCTTGGGCATAAGTCCCAAGGGTTCTTCTCGTTTCATGCCTTAGCCCATCCATGATGTGGCGAAGTTGATCCCGCTGAGCATATCCATGGCCTGGGCAATGATGTAACAATGTGTAGTAGTGGGCCATGGCAGCATCCAAGGGTTCATAAGTACCTTGTTTTCAGCCTTGGATTTGCTTACGCAAATTGGACACTCTGGAGTACGTCTGATATTTATCATTGAAGAGTTCTAGCATCGTACTGCACCTCCTGATGGTTTCTATTTCTAAGGACCAGTACCAACTCTCTGCTTCTTTAGTGAGTGTCCTAGGAAACAACTTAAGTTTTTGCCACTCATTTTCTATATTCTACAAGGCACAAGCATCATGGAATTCCTGTAAATGATGTTGCGGATCAGTGTTGTATCCCCTTCAAAACGTGGGATATTGTTCATGTCTAAATGCTTAATTCGACTATCCTTTTGATGCCTTATTGGAATCCTAACTACCTCCGTTATGTCAAGCATACTTCGGGTTACGAGTAGGAGCTCATCATGATCATCTCTTTCATGATTCCTGTGATGTCTTCGAGGTTCCCTACTCTCCCTACATCCTTGCCCTTGTCCTCTCTCTCAACTTTCCCATCGAGGTCTTTCATCTTTCCTACCTTTATCCTCACCTTTATGTTCATGGTGGCTACACCTAGATGTGGAAGGAGAGGGTGAGTGATGAGATGAAGGTGAAGAGGAAGGGGAACCATCACCATGACGATGTTTCTTGCCTTCTCTTCTACTGCTACGGCCCCGATCGTGATGACGATATGAGTGCCCATCCTTAGCATGAGTGGTTGTTCCCTCTGTGAATAGTTAGCATTCATGAGGATCAGAACTAGTGTTATGTATTGTTGAGCATAGGTTCTGATACCCAACCTCTTCACCATCGTTAGGAGGGGGAACATCATTCGCTAAAGAACCCATTATAAGGGGTTCCTCATCTCCTATTTCACTAAGGATGTGCGGACCTTTGCCCTTCAATAGTGTATGTTGGCTCTCTTGGCTAGTGTCCCTCATACGTTGATGGGATGATAATCCCTCATGTAAAAATCTTACGCAATGTATTCAGAGTATAATTCAGTCATGCCTATCTGTGCCAAGGCATGGAAGAGCATGTTGTGGACTAATCGATCTGGGGGTAACACGATGTTACCTTGCAGATCTCTCCATCGCATTTGTTTTTCTTGATGGAGGATAAAGGTAAAGTTTGGAATATACTCATCGAGATGAGTATAGACTATTTTGTATTGTTTTGGACTTGGCTAATTTTGGTTATGTGTTTTATGTTGCCGATTGTCTCNCGGACTTGGCTAATTTTGGTTATGTGTTTTATGTTGCCGATTGTCTCTAGTATTAGTCCTAGGTGGTGAATTACTTTTCTGAGAAGAAGACATTGTTATCGATATGCTAATTCACTGTTATAAAATTTCTTGTTTAATTAATTAATCCAAAGGTTCTTTTAGGCTCCCAACGATGTGAGTGATATCCTTTATGTTCTATTCGGCGCACAAACACTTAGTCCCCGGCAACGGCACCAATGATGAGTGGCAAGATACCCCTACACTCAACCATATGAATACAAGCATAGCATGCACGATCTAGTCAAACTTCGTAGACTAAATGCCTACACACCTCTTGGAACACTTTGGGTTAATTATTCGTTGTCTTCCCAGACTTGTAGTTGTCATGGTGTATGGTTAAGCAAGTTTGAGGTATATGATTTTTATGGTTATTTATGTTTTATGTCTCCTATGCTAACGAGTGAAGGGTTTAGAAACTAACTAACTCTAACTAATGAACTAAGTCTAAATTACCTAGCATTAGTATCCGTTCCCACTTACTGTACACACCTTGAACTGATGCAACTATGGTTACTAAACGCTAATTGTTGCTGGGATCCCACGTGTAACGCACATGCTTGAAGTGGTCATACTGAGGCACTTATCTAGGAGGAAAGGGTTAAGAGAATCTAAGCGCGATGAGCATCCGTTTCTTGATTATCCGTACACATCCTTAAATGCTCGTAATCAAGTCGTACTCATTTCGCGTTACTAGCCTAAGTGCGATGAGCATCCGTTCCTTGATATCCATACACATCCTTAAATGCTTGTAATCAAGTCGTACTCATTCCACGTTACTAAGAGAAAATAGTAAATAACATGTAATAAATAACAAGTAATAAAATCCTATTCCATGCACTACAAGGTTTATCCAAGAAGCTCACCTTTATTGCTGTACACAACTTGTGTTCAGGTACAATGTTGCTCAAATAAAGATCCATTCACTTTAGGACTCCTACTGTGGGCACATGAAAAATATTCTATCGCTAGAGTGATTAATCTGCCAGAGTTTCCCTACTTCTAGCCTATGATTATGAAACAAGGGAGAGCTGCCTCTTATTTATAGATATGGCGGTGGACCACGATATCGCGTATGCGAATTGTGTCTCATCACCTATCAACCTACCCCAACTCATTTTCTTGAAAATTAAGAAGCCTTTTAAGGAAAATGAGAAGGGTATAAAGACACTTTCCTTCCCATGCTTAGTGTAGAAAGCTATGAAAAGGATATGGATAGCTCACTACTTCAATGATGTGATTTGTTATGCTCCTACCACATGATGGTAGGGGATGATGAAACACTTTAGGAAGAGGAGCAACCACCATCACCATCACTTGTAATCCTAGAAACAACATAGGAAATGCTTGTAATTTTATAGTGACTCAAAAAATTTTGGGAGTAACAATTGTAGCAACAACAAGGATTTGCAAGTGATGGGGAGTCATGAAGCACCTCAAAAAAAATTATGTGACAAACAAAGATCTTGGTGACCAAGATCAACATTGCAATTTGATAAGGATTTAAAGGGAGAAATAATTACCTTGTTTCATCACCAAAATTACATCCTATGACCTTATTTTGATAAAATATTAGACTTATTTTTCATGTAAAATAAGGTTCATAGCTCACAAGCTATATATCTTATTAGGCCAACATATAAGGCCAAAATGTCAAAAATGATAGCAATGTTGCAAGAAAAATTTCACATGTTGGTAGCCCAAACATTGTAACATTGGATAATGAAAAGTGTTAAATATGCTATAATTTCAAGCCTAAAAGAATAAAAACATTGGCAGTTCACACACTACAAATTATAGCCATCAAAAGTATCAAAAACATTATAGGAAATGTTAGAAATTTGCTAAAATCAAGTCAGTGGAGAATCAACAAATGCATGGTCTATTTGGATTGAAATTTTCATTATTTTGAGGACTTTTTGATTATTTGAAACTCTCTCAAAATTTTAAGAAATTTGAAGCAAAGATATCTGAAAGCCTAGAGCTATTTTACTATGCAGATCACTAAAAGCACTAATACATTGTTGCAAATCAAGCAAAATAGACACACTTGGGAGGACTATAGGACATACACACTACCCACCCACAAGCTAGATTCACATTACCATTGTTGTAGAACACTATGGAATGATTACAGTTCCATACTTTGTACTTTGTTACTCGATACTTGTTACAAAATTAACACATTGTTTGTAGTGTTTTGTTATAAATTTATTATTATTATCTACAATTGTATTTTAGTGTTGGCTCTATTTATTATGAATTTCTTCACTTTTTTTCATCCATATTTTATCCTAATAATAGACTTTCAAAGTATTTAAGTGATTAGTGTTGCAACTAAAAACCTTGATTGTTGGAATGAAAACCAAGGATCCTTGGTGCAAGTAGTTCCCCAACCCTAAATCCCTAGGGCCTCTATGATAAAAATGCAATTCGAGGCATCTTGGCTAGTCCAGAAGATCAACTAAGAACTTATGAGATGCAAAGCTTGGGAATATAAACAGATCCAAATAATGCACAAAAAATAAAATTTTCTTTTAAACACAAAACTCAAAACGCAAAACTTTATTAAGAAAGAATAAAGAATAAGTTAGAGAAATACTTACAAATGGTGCCTAGATGAGCAAAAAATGGGGTTCACTTAAAAAAGAGTTCAAAGCCTATTGAAGCTAATGTGATGTGCTCCATGATCAAGGTGCTAAGCCACTCTCGATGTTATTGAACCTTCCTTCTCTACTGCAACCTTAGATCTGCCAATTGGGTTACTATTGGGGAGGGGGTGAGAAAGGTGAAAAATTTGGATGCCAAATTGCTCTATGTTGGGTTTTGAGAATCCTAGAAATGTAGTGTTGACATAAAAAATCCACTAAATCTTAAGGCCATAATGCTTCCATGCTGGGGTTCAAGAGAATCCAAGTATGGGAACTTGCAAGAGCTCTTAAGTGCTTGAAAATGCCCTAAGTATGGAATTGTATGTATGCAAATTGCTTGATAATTCTTAAAAATTACTGGACTTGGTCAAAAATTTCTTAAAATTCCACAACTTTGTAAGTGTTGAATCTTGCCAAAAAATGTTGAACCTATAAATGGTGTTGGAGGTTGGAATTTATAGGTTTTTTGGGCCATGCATGAAGCTGCAAATTAGCCATGATTTGGCTGAAAAATGGCTACAATTTTCTGTAATTTTAGGTGAGATGAATGCCCAAATTTAGGGGGTTACTATATATAGTGAGTGCTTCCCCCATGGCCATTTTGTTTACTATAAATAGTAATTGGGACACACTTTCCATGCTAGAGATGAATCTTCCACATTGAGCTCTCCACCATGCTTCTTGCAATGGTTGGTCAATGTTGAAGTGCATGAACTAATGAATTTTGTTCCTTGTGGCTTCTACACTCAGGGATTGAATTTTCCACGTCGGTGGGGGCAGGGGGGAGGGGTGATGTGTGTGGGGGAGGTGGGAGGTGGGTGGGGTGGTGGTGAGAACTTTCCAGGCTATGGGAAAAGTTTCTAGGCTAGGGGAAAGTTTCTAAGTTGTGCATTTGGTCTCCATGTTAAATGGGGGAAAAGTTTCCAAACCCCCCACTCTTCCAAACTAGGGGTGGATGAGATTTACCTCCTATAGGTATTTCCAACGTAAAAAAATGCATACCCCCCATAAAACTTATTAAATTGCCATTTTAGGCATTCCAAAAGGCATTTTTAAATCCCCCAAGCCCAAATATAGATACTAGATGACTTTTTTCACTTGGGGAATGAGGCTTTGACTATTTATGAGGCATTTTTCTATCCCAAAAGTATAAAGTATGTGAAATTGCCCATTGTAGGTTATAATTTTCACATTTACAATGAAATTTTTCCTTGGGTTTCATGCGGTGAAAGCTACATGGTAAAGATTGGTTATAACATGTAAAAGTTTGTGGTGTTTCAATGGTCCCTCTTTGTTGGTGCCTGGAGGATTAACCTAAGAGGCACTGACAAAGAACACAAAACACCACTGCATATTATAATGCTACAATGAATACATGCCACATGAGAATCAAGCTATTCAAGTGACCAATGTTGCTAGTTTAAGGCTGTGGTGGGTCATGGTACTAGTTTAAGGCCATGTTAGGGTGTGTTGCTAGTTTAAGGTCATAGTGGACTATTGAAAGAAGGGTTGCTTGTTTATGATATGTTAGCTATATGTAGTATGGCTTTAGATAAGAATGGTTGACTGGATTGGCTAGATCATTCCCATTCATGGTGGCTATTATGAATGCTCTATTCTCATAGGTTCGAGTGATAAGGAAGGCCTCTTCCTAGTTGGCTGAGAATTTGTCTGCATACTCATGGATAGCCTTAAGGACTAGGTCCCCCTCTTTGATCTTGAACATGGTCAAGTCATGGTGATGTTGTCACTTCTACCTCTCTTGATAGTGCTTGATGTGAGCAAGCACTTGCATATGCTACTTCTCCACCAAATCTAGGGCTACCATATGCAACTGCTTGCTCTACTTATCATTGATGAAGTCGATCAAGGCTACTCAGAGTAATGGCAACTGCAATTCAAGAGGTAAAACAACTTCAAAACCATAAACAAGGCTATAAGGTGTCATGCTGGTTATCGTGTGATAGGTCATTCCTTATGCCCATAGTGCATGGACAAGCGACACATGCCACTTCTGCTTACTGTTATTGAGCATCTTCTTAAGTAAGTTGATGATGGCCTTGTTGCTTGCTTTTGCTTGTCCATTGGCTTGAGGATAGTAAGGTGATGAGAAATAATGCTTAATGCTAAGGTTGTGATAGAAATCTTTGGTTTCTTGGCTACTAAATTAAGGCCAGTTGTCTATAACTATGGTTATGGGTGTGCTAAAATGAGCTATAATGTTATCTAGGATAAATTTGCAAACTTGTTTAGATGTGATCTTCCTTAGGGAAATAGACTCAACCCACTTGTTAAAGTATTTGGTTGTGGTGATGATGAAGTTATGTCTTGTAGAAGACTAAGACATTATAGGCCCAATGATATCCAAATGCCATCATTGAAATGAACATGTTATCTAGGTTGTATGTAACTTAGTTGGTGATACATGTATCAGGTTGCTATATCATCATGTGTCACATCACTTAACCGTTTGCAAGTAATAATTTTCCATATGGGACCAATAGTAACCTAATTGTCTAATCTTAGCAGCCATGGCTCTAGGTCCTATATGTCCTTCACAAATACTCCCATGAACCTCCTCTAGGACTGTTCTAGCTTTGGTTTTACCTAAGCACTTTAGGAGTATGCCATCATAGGATTGTCAACATAATGTGGTATCACCTAGGATGACATATTGCTTCAATTGCTTGTGTATGACATCCTTCTAAGAAGTAGTTAGGCATTGTGAAGATTCATCATGCATAAGGTAAAATTTGATATCTTCATACCACTCCTTGGGAGGAGTAGTATGAATAATAGCCACAAGAGTATCCTTAGCGTTTTGTGTGATGGGAGTCACATAGTCCATGGTTAAGATGGATAACTTGCTAAACACATTTGGCTTCACACTAAGGGCTAATGTTGTAATTGCATCAACTATGGTGTTTTCATTTCTAGGTATGTGTTGGATATCAAAGTCCATAAATTATTGTAATAATTGGTTTCTTAGATCACAGTAAGGCTGTAAATGCTTAGCTTTGCATGCATAGACTTCAATTACTTAGTTAACCACAAGCTATGAATCGCCTTTGATGGCTAGGCATCTAATTCCTAGGTCATGAGCTATCATCATCGCTCTTATTAAACCCTCATATTCTATTATGTTGTTGGTACATGGAAATCCAAAATGATAGGAGAAGGGTTGGATTTCACTAGATGGGAATGTTACAATGGCAGCAGCACTAGCCCCATGGGCAGTTGAAGTTTTGTTGAAGTTCATGACTACTTCATAACCCTCAAGCACCTAGCTAACTATGTTAATCTATTCATCAAGGAACTCAGGATATATGGCTGCTTGATCATTAATAGGTAAAACTATGAGTTATACAACTATAGCTTGACCTTTTATTGAGGATTGAGAGACATAATGAAGGTTGAGCTCTACGATTATGGCTTTCCATCGAGCTATATGACTACTTTCGTAGGTGTTGGTCATTATAGCTTTGAGTATGTTGTCCTTGCAAATTATGTTAACTTGGCTTTTGAAGAGGTAGTATCTCCATTTCTTCAAAGAAAAGACTAGTGTTAGACAATACTTATCCACTTTAGTGTATCAAGTCTTGTGGGCTACTAATGCATGGCTAACGTAGTATATAGGCATTTCTACCTCGTCATCACATTTTTGATAGAGTAGAGAGGAAATGGATGTCTCATAGATGGTGAGATACATGTAAAATGGTTTAACCTCTTATGGAGGATAGACTATCGGTAGTTGTGTGAAATCTTACCTAAGGTTTTCAAAGGCCTCTTGGCATTGAGCTGTCCACTCATAATGAACTTCTTTCTTAAGCAAGTGTTGCATAGGCTATAGCTTATCTGTCAGCCTAGCAATAAACCTACAAATAAACTATAATCTACCTTGTAATCCTTGAAGCTCTTTAAGGTTGGTAGGTGCTTCTAATTTGGATATGGCCTTAACCTTATCAAGGTCTACACGTACCCCTACTTTAGACACTTCAAAGTCAAGCATCTTACCAGACTTGACACTGAAGAAACACTTAGGATTGAGCCTAAGCTTGTATTTGAGGCATTGTTTAAGCACAAGATCTAGGTCATTATCATGGACATTGGCTATCTTAGACTTCACAACTATGTCATCTACATAATAATTAAGGAAACCTAACATGTAATCACTAAAGATATAGGTAATGGTTCTCTAGTATGTTGCTTCGACATTCTTAAGGCCAAAGGGCATCATGGTATACCAAAAGAACCTCATGGGGTCATAAAGGTCATGTTGAGCTAGTGATTTAGGTTTATCCTAATTTTGTTATATCTCAAGAATCCATCCATAAAGGACAACAAGACATGTTCGGCTGTAGTATCGATAAGTTGACTAATACTAGGCAAAGGAAATTCATTCTTGATGGTTGCTTTATTTAGGATCGAAAATTGATGCAAATACAGATAATCCAATTTTTATTAGGGACTACCATGATGTTGGATATCCATTTTTCATAATCAACAACCATAATGAAACTTGCTTGGTAGAGCTTTGAGATTTAATTGTGAATTACCAATGCCAAATCAGGTCTAATTGTGCACACCTTTTGCTTAACTGGTCTAATGCTAGGATCCAGTATGATGTTGTGCTAGACTAGATGTGGGTCTAGGCTTGGCATATCTTCATATGACTAGGAAAATGCCTTAATGTTATCCTATAAGACTTTGGTGATGTCTTGGGCACATTGAGGCTCTAGTGAGGAACTTAGTTTAATGGTTTTCTCCTCACCACTATGTGTTCTGACAGGAACCTCAACTAGAGGATCTTTGGTTATGTCTCCTGATTTTAAGTCAAGGGTTTTGACTAGGTTTTCAAGCCATTCTAGGGGTTTCTCTATTGAGGCTATGTGTTCTACAAGACTCTCAGGCTCAAGATCTAGGAAATTAGGGTCAATACACCATTTAATATCACCATGAGGTCCATGTAGATACAAAGGAATACTAATTTTCTCCCAGGTACTCATACTTTGATCCTATATGTCAACCAAAAGCATATTAAGTGGCACTTGGGTAAAAATGAATAAATAATGTTAAAATGCCATAAAACATATGCAAATATAATGTAGTCAAGGCCATCTAAGGTCATAAGATCAATTCGGAAAAGTGCAATAGAAGCAAACAAAGATCACATAAAGATGAAGCAAGGGGAAATATGAGAAGTAAGGCTACAAATGATTAATAAAGGCCATAATTTTTCTAGTATAAGGCCTTAGTGGACCATGATGTTGGTTTATAGTCTTGGCAGATTAGGATGCCAATTTAAGGCCTTAGCAAGCCATGGTCGTATGGTGTCAAACAGTGGTCAGGGAAGGTCAAACCACACTATTTCATATCACTTAAAGGCCAAACAAAGGCAAATAAAGTTGTAATAAGATAAACAAAGAACATATAATGCTATATAAAGGCCATATAAGGTTAACAAGGTCCACAAGGTAACATAAGTTTAAAAACAAGCCAAAAAATTATGTGACAAGTCAAAAAATCAAGCAAAATTTGGCTAATATAAATAAAAAATGGTGAGGTTGAAATGAGGTCAAATAAGAAAAACCTTGAGGCTATGAGGTCTTGGGTTTCTCCAGCATAGATATTTGGATTTTGGGAGTACCATCTTGCTTCAAAAAGTGGAAAAGCAACTTCCCTACCTTGTTTCCATGCTGGGGAAGTTACTTTAGCATGGAAGAAGATGGAATCTTAGATCTATATCAATTTAGGTAACAATAAACTATGCATGTTACCTCCTAGGGTTGCCAATGTCAAGGGCTATGGATCCATGTCAAAATTTAGCAATTTTAGGCATCCCTAAGTGGTTTTTTGGCTTTCCCCTTTCTTCCACGTAGAGGATGAAAATATTAGCGTTCAAAATAAAGGGGAATGGATATTTGATCACTTGGGATTAGTTTTGTGAAGTCTAATGGTTTCAACAACTACTGCTAGGGTTCTAGAGTGCATGGAGGGTAATTTGATGTCATTTTGTCCCCCCTTGAGTTGGAAAAAGGGATCCCTAACATGAAAGAATCATGCAACTTAGATATAGGTTGATTTTGACCTCAATCGATTATGCATGCGAGTCTCTAGGGCTATTGGGATTGAGGACTAGCGTTTGGTGTCAAGTTTTGGAAATTTCAAGTATTTATAAGTGTTTTTTGAACTTCATCCCTGCTTTCTATTCTAGGGATGGAGGCTTAGTGTTGGAAATAAGGAAGAAATAGAGTTTCATGTTTTTGAATCATTTTCAGTCATGCATGTATGTCCCTGAGGTTGCTAGCGATGATGGTCAATACCTAGTATCAAAAGTTTGCTTTCTTGAAGGTTGATGAGTGGTTTTTGGACTTCCCCTACTTTTTGCACATTGGGGCTTTCATGCTTAATGTGGAAAATTATGGGGAAACCATTTTGATACTTTATGATCACTTTCTGTCATGGATGTGCATTCACAAGGTTACTAGCATCAACTACTAACATATGATGTTAAAATTTGGTTGTTCTAAGGGTCACTAGGAAGTTTTTGGACTTCACCCTATTTTTCCAAGCTAGGGCTTCCATGATAAGTGTGGAAAATTTAGGGAAAGCTTTTTTGATAATTTTTGGTCAATATCACTATGCATGAATGCTCACAAGGTTGGTGGCATTGGCCATCAATGCTTAAGGTCAAGATCTAGTTGTTTTGGGGGTTGTGAAGGAAGGGGGGGGGGGAAGGTTAGGCTTTTCCCATTTTTTCATGCTAAGGGTGGAAGGATTAGTGTGGAAGAGGTTTAACTTAGTGAAAAAACTTAGATCTAGGCCAAATTAGTAGCTAATCGACCATGCATGTCAACCTTTTGGGTTGTTGGTGTCAATGGTCAATGTTGGGTGTCAAGATTTGATAGTTTGGAGGCTTCTAAGTGCCTCATGTAATCTTTCCCATTTCTTCCATGTTGGGAATGGTGGCCTCAATGTGGAGGGAAGGGGGATGGTAGTTTTGTACCATATTTGTCCCATTTTTGGGACTTCTAGAAGCTTTAGAGGGTTCCAGCAGGATCTAGGGATCACCAGGCATTAAGAAATGATCATTACATCATTAATTTAGGTTATTTTTGGCTTACCCCCTTCTATCCATGTTGAAGGTAAAATGGTTAGTGTGGAAGAAGCCTCCCATAGTGTGGGACACATCAAATCCTATATTTTGACTAGTTGTTATTAGTTTTGACTAGGTTTGGTGAAGTTCTGAGGTTGTCAGAGATGCTCAAAGGGATTCTAGGTCACGTGGGACTTTGGGGTTAAAATTGTGTTAGATGAGTGTTGGAAGGAAAGAGTGATTGTTATCCCATTTCTTCCATGCTAAGCACTACTACCCTATCATGGAAATCCATGGTGTTTAACCTTGCCCAAGTTTTTCCGACTTTTGAAAACTCGGGGTTGAAAAAGGTAGGTTTGGGTTGCCAAAAATAGTAGAATATTGGAAATTTTAAATAATTTATAAAATAATAGGCATTCTTCCTTGTTAGAAATGGTATTCCTAGTGTGGATGCATGGGGTCAAGGTTGCCATAATGTTTTAAGTATCAAAATTGGTAAAAATCTCAATGTTGACACAAGTTTTGATCTAAAGTGAAGGCGTAGTGTGGGGCCCATAATCCAAAGGTTTAAAATTTTGAAAAGTGGTTTTTTTTCCTATCCAAAACCAACATGAAATAGAATTTCCCATATTTTTCTTTAGTGTACTTGTAGTTATGGTGAACTGAATTAGTAGTTGTGGTTTTTTTTAGGTTTTGGATGGGTTTTATATGTCATGTTTTGTAATTTTTGATCATAATTATCATTCTACAACAAAAACACATTGGAAGAGAGCTTTGGTAGAGATTCTTGTCACAACCACAATCAGTATGTATCATGAAATCCTCCCATATCCCCTGCAACTAGTGTAGAACTCTTATCTTCTCCTAATTTCCATCTTCCTCAACATTGAGCCTGCCATGACATCCAAACAGAGAGGAAGAAAGAGAAAAAATCCCATGATCTAGAGGATAGATAAGTGTTCAAGGGAGAATTTAGAGGTTCCAAGGCCTATCTCTATCCATGCCCTATCTGTCACTACTCCAAGGTAGACAATTCTACCTATTTTCCCTTTTATTTCTTGTGATTTCTCTAGTTTTTTGCTTTCTAGATGTTGAGGCTATTTTTTTAGATCTACTTTAATAGAATGATTGAAATGGAAATTTTATGAAATTCTAGCTTGTATTTTGACTACTCCCATGTAGATCTATATTTATTTAATTGCATTAGCTTTTGTAGATTTGATTTTGATAATAGGGCTTGTTGTTTTATGCTTTTTTCTCAAAATTTTAGGGTATGGCCATTTTTTTTCAAATCTAGGCCTTAGGATTTGTTAAAATTAAATTTTAACAAAATCATACCCCATTATTTTTATGTGAATTTAAATGGGTTTCAATGTTTTTGGCTATTATAACTATTTTAATGGCTATATGAAATTTAGGTTTTGAGATTTTTGAATTTTTGATATAAAAAGCAAGCCAAGTTGTATACTTTTTCTTGATAGAATGGTTACATATTTGTAAAATTAAATATTATGGATTTGTAACCCTTTGTTTAAGCTTTTTGATGGTTGTTGTCTCATTTAATTTGACTTTGATATGTGGAAGTTATGATTGTTTTCCTAATGTTGCATAGTTAGGTTGTTTGTGCCACTTTTGTAATTTCATATGGATTTATGAAATTTCTATAAGAAAATGGGAAAGGTTTTTGCTATTTTCTAGTCATGGCTGCATAGGCTTTGGCTTTAGTTTTTCAATGACATTGGAATCACTTTTATTGGACTTGAATGAATTTTTATTGAATTTTTTGCTATGGTTGTGTGAGTTAAGGCAAAACTCATAGAGGTAGTACACTAGTAATGAACCATACTTGTCTTGGCTTTGATATTAGATATTTGATATCAGAGCCCTGATATCGAATACCCAATATTGCACCCTAAGAAGTGATGTCAATATCTGATATCGTGGGGTGTGTGACAGCCTATAAATATAGTGCTTGAGCACACGGTTTGAGGGAGGTTTTTGTCATAGCATACCAGAGTTCTTACAATTTTTTTTTCTCTGGAGTTAGAATATTTTCCAAAGTGCCCATAGTAGGAGTCATTGAGTGTACAGATCTTTATTCAATCATTGTTGTACCTAAGCACAACAGTGTGTGTGGTAGTAAAGATGAGCTTTTTGATCAAACCTTGCAATATCATAGCTAGCTTAAATATTTTATACATGCATTTAATGTTATGTGAAATTTCATTTAATACTACCAAGTAATTAAGCTAAATTAAGCTAGCTAGATTAAATAGTAGTTAATTAATTACATAAGTACGACTTCTTCGAGCATGCACATGATGCTTGGTAATCCTAGCAACACTGAATGTTTGGTAACCCAGAAGCATTATATGTGTTTAAGATATGCATGGAAGCTGGGACCAGATACTTATGTTAGGATAGTTAGTTATTAATTAGAAATTAGATTAGTTAAAGTAGTTCATAAATTGAGTTTCAACTTATTGTTAATTGTAGGTGAATAAAATATAAAATAATAAAACTCATGTGCCTCAATTACACTTAACCATAAAAATAAGCTCCATAAGTGTAGTTGGGAAGACAATGATTATCATGATTAGATTTTATGTCCTAGAACTAGTGTACATGGGGAATTAAGGTCTATAGAATTCAACCAGATCTCATGTGCATGCTTGTGATTCATATGGTTGGGCATAGGGGTACCTCGCCACTCATCATTGGTGTCATTGCTAAGGACCTTTTGTTTGTTACATGCATTATCTAGAACTTAGTGAAAAATTATTCAAGATTGTTGGAATAAATCCTAAAGTCATACCATACATTAAAATAACTACATTTCTTATTTTCTAACATAAGATGTCTTCTTCTCATATGAGTGACTCTTTGCCTATGTCTAATGAAGCAAATTAGTAGATGCCCTAATAATGCAAAGTGGTATATGCTCATCTTGATGGGTATATACCTAATTTCACCTTCATTTTACACTAGGATGAACTATTGCAGTGGTGTAACATGGAGGGTAACATTGTGTTTTTTCCCTATTAATCCATTCCTACAATGCTTCAACAAATTCTTATGTGGTTGGGCATCCAAGGGCTTCATACTGAATATGTTGTGTAGGATAGTGACACTAGGGATTATCATCCCATAGATGCACAACATCTAAGGGATTGATAGCTAAAGCAATGTTATAAATTTAATAAGGGGAAGTGATTCAATGATTCTCCATTCTTGATGTACTAAAAAGAGGATGGAGAACCCTTCTTTGGTGGTTTTCCATTTAAGGAAACTTCTCTCTTTGACTTTGGTAAAGGAAGTCAAAACCAGAACTTGCAATCCATGATCCATAATCTAGGTTTTGGCAAGAATGGATCCAATGATAAAGGGAAATCCAAGGAAGAGAGTCATGGTAGGGATGTAGGTAAGAAGTAAGATTATGGCCACAACTGTTGAAGAGGGGGATGGTATGCATCATGATGGTGCTAGTCCTCCTTCCTCTTCACCTTCATTATCATCTTCTTCTTTCAAATTTGAATGCAACCATAGGGGGAACAATCATGATGGAGGTGACCGATGGGATTGAGATGATCGTAGGGACCATTGAGCAAGTTAAGACTTGGGGCATGGGAATTCAAGAGAGGCCTATTTCCATGAATGAAGGGATAGTAGAGGGCATCATAGGCACCAAAGTCATGGCCTTGATCAGCCTTTGCTTGCTACCTGAAGCATGCTAAACATTACAAAGGTAGTGAGAATTTCTACAAGGCATATTAAGGATAGGTAGATTAAGAAGGTAGACATGAATAATATCCCTAGATTTGAAGGGAGATAAAACTTAGATCCACAGAACCATCTTCAGGCTTTCCATGATGCCTATGCCTTGCAAAATATAGAAAATGACTGGCAAAAGCTTAAGTTGTTTCTTAGGACACTCATCAAAGAAGAAGAAAGCTAGTACTAGTCCTTAGAATTAAACTCTATCAAATGGTAGAGAATAATTCTTGAACTGTTTAATGACAAATATTAAACGTACTCTTGAGTATCCAACTTGAGGAGGTACATCCAAGGATAGAAAAAAGGGATACTTGAACCTTTGGATGCTACCATGGATCGATATTATTCTCTATTGCATATATGTCCTAACCATGGTTATTCTTAATAGGAGCAACTTCACCATATCATAGATGGGATTTGATCAAAAATGAGGAGAACTCTTGGAGTCTAAGGGAAATTGTTAGAATTAGGAGTCCATCAAATCTAAAGGCTGATGGATTTGGTGGTGAAAGAAGAAGAAGAGTTCAAGAAACATGAAAGTATAGAAAAATACAATAGCAATCCTTCCATTCACAAAAGGCAAGTTCAATTTTGTGATAGTGAGGAAGAATCATCACTTGATGAGGTGATGAACTGAAAAACCTTGCCAATTCAAAAATTTACCTCTAAAATTTCAAATAAGGTAGATCAGTTATGGGACTCTATGGATAGTAGATTTCAAGCTATCCTAAAAATCATTAAAGAGTCTAAGGAACAAAGTAGTGATCATGATCATAGGAAGTGAACAAAAGCTGAACATGCCAATCAAAGGGGTAAGGGCAAGATTGTTGCAGTAGAGGAAGTTGTGGAAACCAAATCAAATGATGATGGTGGGTATGAAATTTGCTAATATGAACATCCTTAGGGATGTTGCCCCATCATGTCATACTTTTAGAAGTCTAGGTTGTATGCTCTCAATCCACAACTAGCAAAAATGCAAGCACCCAAAAGGTTTCCTTATTCTCAAGGCAATCCTATGCAATTCCATTAGCAATAATAGTATTATCTAGGTGGAACTCCATTACAATATGAAACACCACTAATTTCGGCCTAACACTTTGAAATGAGAACAACTCAGACCCTTTCGAGCTTTCGGGAGGCAAAATTTGACTAAGACATGGAACTCACGCCCAGCTTGCTCAAGCTAGCTTTCTCACGCTGTTAAGCTAGCTTTCCCTCAGTGTGACCAACTCCAACAACTTTAAAATTTAATAAAAAATGATCCAAATCTAAGGGTACAAGCTATCCTCAAGGGCCGCTAATGTCCACTCCAAGTTTTAGCATTCAGGAATTCAAATTGTGGGGCAAATTGTACACATTTTCTCATTCACGCTGATGGTCACGCTGGCAGAATGAGTACAACGTGAGCAACTCTGAGAGCCTTAAAGTTGAGTCGAAATGATCTAACTTCCAAGGTGAAAGTCATCCTCAGGGTTCATTATTGACAACTTCAAGTTCCAGCCTCGAAAATTCTAGATTTTAGGTCCAAAATTGCAATTTTTTAAAGCTCACGTTGTAGTCACACTACACTCAAGGTGGCAGTGTGAGTCCAACGTGAGTTATCAAAAGTGGTCTAAAACAAGGCACATCAAGCTCAATTTTTGACTTGTAGATCACTATTAAAGTCAACTACAGTCAGGAAATTGCTATACTCAAGAAAAAAGCTTCAAAAATCATAATTTTGTGTGAAATATGTCATGTTTATCTCACTCACGCTGAGGTCACGCTGCCAGCATGAGTGCAGCATGAGTACTGGTCATGCCCAGTTAAAAGCATGTCAAACACACACTGAGGACATGCCAGGACAAAATCAACTCACGTTGGAAGCTTTGATAAAAGAGAGATGCCTCAAATAGCTACAAAATCATTCAAATCGACATCTTGTAGTAGTCAATTTAAATATTGAGAAGTTTCAAGGAAGCCAGAGTCAATTTCTCTTATTGTACATTATCATTTTCATTGTAAATTTTCAGCATTTGTGATGTTGCCAAGATCTTATGCTTGAAATTGTATGTTCTTCCATGAGTGTAAGCTAGCTTGAGTAAGCTAACACATGTTGTAAGATATAGTGCATCTAGTCAAAGAACGTAGGTTGCCTACACACATCCAATTCATACATAACTATCCATCAAACATGTGTTACTTGATCCATTTTCCTCTCATTTCTCAACTGTTGATTCCATCCATGAGCTCCGCACCCGAGCCCAACCCAACCTTATAAATACCCCATCCATCCACATAAATGGGGTTGGCAATTTTGAAGGTTGACGACTTAAGAAACACTAACTAGCAACTTTTGGATGCTCAGATGCACCTGACTCCTAGCATCCAAGCACTTGCATAGCATATCACCTCGGGGCTTAGCACTGACCTGCCATCCACATGTGCAGCTATGCTTTGACTGGTGCACATTTCATTCTAAGTAATACAATAAAGTTCATCTTTGCCTTCCATTATATTGTTTACTCTGTTTTAAATTTAGTTTATGCTTTGTTTACAATACCAATTTGTGTGTCACTTTTTGCATTTCATGTGTCACTATTTACATTTTGAACATTCATTACGATAACCCCAGTGCAAGCCATAGCTTATGTTCGAGGAAGTTCTTGGTTGATTTGCATGTAGAACATCCAAGGCACCCTACCTTCATTTTCTTTTCTAGCTTGCCCTCACACGAAGGTAGGATTAGTTGTGTCTGTTCGACAATCTTTCGGTGTTTATTTTTTCCTTCTAGCCTTACGTCAACAATTTCAGTTAGTACACAATCGTATGAGTAGTATCAATAGTGGCAACAACCACAATCATGGGCACTACCACCACTAAGGTTGCAATACCCTTACAAATAACTAGATCCATATGGGTATTACATTTAGCAACCTCTATCTCCACGTGATATTTCCAATCATGTTTCTCCTTTCCAACATCACTACTACCCTCCTAAATATTATCAAGCTTATTCTCAACATTTAAGAAGGGATACCACTTTTTATCCTTATTCTTCTCCTATTCCTGCACGTGTTCCTCTATCCTCAACACAACTACCACCTGATCCATCTATGCAAGGTGAACTTCTGGCCCAACAGTAGCAACACAATGCTACCGAGGCCGTTAATCTGCAACTAGTTCATTAACCAAGTTGTTCAAATACTAAATCATGAAAAGATCTTCTTTTCCAACCTAATAGGCCACCTAAATCCTCACATACACATGTGATTGGAAACCTTAATTCTCCATCTTCCTATACATCTAATCCCTTTGAGTCCCCTTTAAATGAAATACCACCCAAAATCCATATTGTTATGCTCACTCATGCCATATCTTATTAGATTTGTGTTGGCAACCTTCCCAAGAAATTAGTTGATCCTATGAGTCCTCTTATCTATTTGTAGATTGCTAGGAATAAATCATGTAAAGAACTTCTTGATTGAGGTTCTGATGTTAACTTGATATCTCATGAGATGTATACTACTTGGAACCTACCATCCCTCAAGAAGAGTAATATCCAATTGGAATAAGCATATTAGTCCATTACTATTTCATTGGGATTGGTGGAAGACATTGTGACCACTATTTTTGGGTGGTCTTTTCCTATTGATTTCCAAGCAACCAAGGTTGAGAATAATAAAGAAAACTTCCCAATCATTATGGAAAGGGCATGGCCAAGCATTGTTGATGCGAGAATGAACATTAGAGATCTTTCCCTAGAGATATCTAAGAAAAATACATTTGGAAAGATTGAGAAGAAGTGAGTTCTATGCATCATGTATAGCAATATAGGGTGTAATTGTGTGTAGAAACTTTGGTTTATGAAACAAGTATTTATTTCCACATGCAGGCAATGTGCAGTTGAAGCAGATATTTAAAGGTGTTTGCACATAGTAGCCAAAAAATAAGAAGACACCTAGTGGCTGACTGTTGATCCTAAAAGTAGCACAAGGTGCATGGAACCTACTAAGAGCCTGACATGCGCTTATTTCATAGGCATGGATGAACTAGAACAAGTTCATCACCAACTCATTGATAATGCAAATGATGATACATATTGGGGAGAGTTGGAAAGTCCTGAAAATTTTAAGTAAGAGGCCCTTGAGTTAAAAACTCCACCTACCAGCATGGAATATGCATTCTTGAAAAATGGAAACCCAGTAATAATCAATGAAAATCTTACTCTAGGATAGAACTAGATGCTATTAAATGTGATTGATAAATGGTCAATATCCTTTGCTTGGTCATATTTTGAACTCATAGGGATTGATCCTAGGATTAGCGAGCATCATATCTACACTAACTTGGCCATGAGCCAAAGAGATATCCATAGAGGTCATTAATCCCAAATTAAAACATATCATTAAAGTGGAAATTAAACAACTCCTCAAGGTAGGGACTATCTATTCCATTGTAGATAGTGAGTGGGTTAGTCCACTCGTGATTGTGCCAAAAAAGGTGGCAAGTGACGGGTTTGCATCAATTTTCAACTGTTGAATATGATAACATTCAAGGATAATTTTTTGTTGTCATTCGTTGATCAAGTGTTGGACATCATATCTAGGCATTGCTATTAAAGTTTTGTAGATGGTTATAGTGACTATAACCAAATCTAGATCACACTAGAGGATCAAGCCAAAACAACATTCACAAGTTCCTAGGGAACCTTTGCATATTGCAAGATGACTTTTGGTTTGTTCAATGCTCCTACCACTTTCCAATGCCTAGTTTTAAGAATCTTTCAATAGAAAATAAATAGTGGAGTGAAATTATTTATGGATGACTTCTCCACCTATGAAGCTATAGTTGAGCAAGTCTTGGACCACCTTGAGCAAGTACTAAAATGATGTGTGGAAACAAACTTGAAGTTCACTTGGAAAAAGAGCCCATCTCATGGTCTATGAAGACATTGTATTAGGGTAAAAAATCTCACAAGTAGAAATTGAGGTCGACCCTAAAAAAATAAGAATGATCCAAGGAATTACTCATCAACCAAAAACTATAAAAGATGTCACATCATTCCTTGGACACATTGGCTACTATTGATGATTCATAGAGAATTTCTCTAAGATAGTAAAATTGTTGGTCGAGATAATAAAGAAAGATGCTCCATTTGCTTGGACCAAGGAATGTAAAAAAGCATTCTAATAGCTAAAGGAAAAACTTGTAGAAACTCTAATTCTATAGGCACCCAATTGGTCCAAACCATTTCACGTTATGGCAGATGCATCAAACTATTCCTTGGGGGCTATGCTTACACAGTTAGACCACAAGAACATCCATATTATATCCATTGCAAAAGTTGAAGCATTTTGGATGTACAGTTGAACTATATCATAACAGAAAAAGAATTGATGACAGTGGTGTTTGCTCTAGAGAAGTTTAGGCACTATGTGCTTGGATATAAAGTATTTGTGCACACTAACCATAGTGATATTTACTTTCTGATGAATAAGCCAATGGTAAGCCCCCATATCATATGGTGGCTAGCAATCTTATTGGAATTTGATCTTACAATGGTAGATCAAAGGGGAACTAAGAATGTGATCACTAATCACTTGTCTTGGTTGTGATGGGACAACAAGGAGGAGGAAAGTCCACTATTTGATCTATTTCTTGATGAACTCATCTTTGTTAGGGCTATAACTAAACAATTGCCCATGAAGCCTAAATGGTATGATAGAATTCTCACTTATCTTCTCACTCAAGAGATGTCACAAGGGTTGGATCACTAAAAGAAACAATAGTTTCTTCACTAGGTGAAACACTTCATGGAGATCAATAGACACCTTTTCAAGGTGTGTGCTAATGGCCTAGTTCATTGGTATGTCCCTGATGTTGATCAACTATGCATTATCCAAGATGCTCATGAGGGTGCTTATGGGGTCCACTATGCTGGGAAAAATAAGATGATTAAAATCCTAATGACAAGGTATGATTGGTGAATAATTTTAAAAGATGCTCACTAATTTGTTCACTCTTGTGAATGCTACCAATGAGATGCTGGAATGATTGCTCGAATGAAGGGACCTTAATAGTGGATCTAACCACTAGAATACTTTAACATATGGGGCATTGACTTCATGGGTCCCATCATATCCATGTTAAATAGAAATGTGTACATCATAGTCACTATTTATTATTGTACGAAATGGGCAAAAACAACAGTTGTCACCGATTGTACATCTTCTACTGTTTCTCGATTTGTACAACAAAATGTTGTAAATAGGTTTGGTGTGCCATGTGCATTAATTTTTTATGATGAAACTTACTTTATAGGCACTACCTTTCGAAAGCTCATGCAACACTTAGGGGTTGAATATAAAAGAACAACACCTTATCCCCCCCAATCCAATGGTCAAGCTCAGGTTACAAATAGGGAAATTGCAAAGATCCTAATGCAAACTATTAGCAAATATAGGAGATACTGGGGCACAAAACTTCATGATGCCCTTTGGGCCTATCGCTCAACATGGAAACTCCCTATAGACTATTCTTCCTATGAGTTGGTGTATGGAAAATTGCCAACAATTCCTATTCAATCTAAGCTCTGTACACTTTCAATAGCCTGTGACCTTGATCTTGACTTAAGTTTAGCATAAAAAGAACAATTAATGAATGTCAATTTTCTAGAAAAAAATTGATTGGTGGCCCTATTATCTAATGGGTTGCACAAAGCATTTAAGAAAAAGTGTGATGACCTTAGAATTAGGAAAGTCAAATTTCAATCAAGAGATAAGGTCCTCTACTAGAAACCCCACACATGTACCTCAACGAACTAAGCTCTAGACATTATGAAAAGGACCTTATAACATTTATAAAAATTTTCCTATTGGGGCCATGTTGATCTACAAACCTAAGAGCCTGAACAAGAAGCAATTGGTCAACACATAACAAGTCAAATATTTTCATGAGCCTAAACAAGCAAGTGTAACAAACACCTCATCGGATGGACAACCACTTTCAATATTTCAAATCTCCTCCTTTGGACTTAGTCATGGGGGAGATGGCCACCCATGATAAATAGATAAGTAGCTCCTTAGTTTTTTTATCTTTTTATTTTACATCTTTTTATTCTTACAACTTTTTGTTTTACACTTTATCTTACACCTTCTTGTTTTTACATTATTAATTTTCCCCAATTTTTGTTTTACAACATCATTAGTACATTTTATTTTTCTTAAATGTTTTACAATTTCTTATATATTTTTCTTTATTTTGGTGTGATTTTCTTATTGTGTTTTAATAATAACATGCCTTAGTGCCAAATGGATACAATGTGGTTTGTTTGATGTGGGTATGTGCTATTCAATTATTTGATTGTTGGTGTTTGGATTCTAGCTTTGAATTTTGTTACTAATAACTTGGAATTGGTTTCTTTTTCATGAAATAGGCAATGAGTCCACAACATCTGCCCATCCACAAACACTATGGTCTTTCTTATTCTAGAATTATGAAGTTCCTTTTCCATTAATAAAACTTTAATGAACTTGTGACCTTGGTAGTTTTTCAACTTGGAAAGGATTCAAAGGTTTGAATAGGATGTGACTTCAAGGGCACTTGGTACTCTTTGTGCCTTTCTACTTACTTGAGTGCATGTGTGTTTTCATGGATTTCCTACTATTCCATGTTGACCAATAACAGGAAATTGAATAAGTCTTTGCATGGTGTTATTTCTAGTTAAAAAAATGATGGAAATTCAAGGCACACCTCTTAGATAAAATAAATAGGCTATAAGAATTGGTTATGGGACTAGAAAGACATGTCACCCATGCCTAAAGGTCCCCTCTAGCTAAGGCCCTCTCTCTCTTCCTACTTCTCTTTTCTTCTTAAATAAGGGATGGTGGTTGTTTTGTGGGAGCACTTGTGTGTCTTAAGGGGATGAACTAGTCTTAGAGTGGTGATGTGAAGTCACTAAATGTGGTTGGTTTTGGTTTGGACTAAGGATGGATTTTATCAAGTCATTTAACCACAAATTTCACAAGGGACTTTATGTGACCTTAATTGGGAACTCCATTTCATTCTCTCTCATCCATCTATGCTTTCCATGCCTCACCTCCCTGTCGATTTCATGTTCTTGTTTAATGTATTGGTTTGATATGTCAAAATTCTTAGGTAATTTCTTTCAATATTTCATACTTAACTTTTCATAACCATTAATCATCCATGGGGTCCACGGACTCCTCGGTTTGAGGTTATGCAAGGGCAATAAAGGGCATGTACCTACTTTGGAGAGGATCCACTTGCATACGTTTTGGTTAGGTTAGTTAAGTTCTTTATCCTTAGACATTCTCACAATCAAATCCTTTTGCATGTCCCATCAATGACATCTAATTATGTGCATCTTCACAACATTTTTCAATGAAATCCTATTTTTATTATTATTAATTCTTTAACCCTCTTCAAGAATTTCATTGTATTTGGACTTTTTAGAATTTAATAATGGACTGCTTATCCATTTCACTCTATATTTTAGTCTTCCCACTCACACTATTAAAGGAATCAATCCACCATAATCACAACCTAGCCAAGTGTAACCATCGATGAGACAAGGTATCTAAAAGCTATAGATTACACATTGCACACTAATTTGTGATTTTTTTGCGAGTATAGTGGAAAGTATGAATTGGAAGCAGGGCTATCTTCACCAAGGAAGAAGCAGCAGCACCATATGATGAGGACCCTTCATGATCATTGGATCTTTTTCCTTGCCCTTGAATTGCTAGAGGATTTGGATGTCAGTTTTGTCTAGGGTGCTCAATTCTATTATCATGAACACCTACTTTTGTAAAATATTATAAATCCATACACTTGGGCACTTAGAGTCTATCTGTTTTGTTTAACTCAGTTTGCATGTTATTTAATAATCCCATACCTTTTCAATATATTGTAAGAAACTTGTTTCTCATCTTGTTCACTCAAAGATGAGTTTTCATTCAGTTATGGAGGTATGATGAACTATACTTGGCCTGACTCCAATATTGGAGCCCTAATATTAGATACCCAATATGGGGTCCCAAGAAGCGATGTTGGATATTTGATATCGCAAGGTGTGTGCCAACCTATAAATATAGCACTTAGGAACATGGTTTGAGAGAAGTTTTTATCATAGCATAGTAAAGCTCTTGTAGTTTCTTTTATCCAAAGTTAGCATATTTTTCAAAGTGCCCACAACAAAAGTCATTAAGTGTATGGATCTTTATTTGAGCATTGTTGTACCTAAGTATGACAGTGTGTGCGGCAAGAAAGATGATCTTTCTGATCAAACCTTGAAATACCTTAGCTAACTTAAATATTTTATACATGTAGTTAATGTTTTGTGTAATTTCATTTAATACTACCAAGTAATTAAGCTAAAGTAAGCTAGCAAGATTAAATAGAAATTAATTAAGCACATAAGTAAAACTTCTTTGATCATGCGCATGATGCTTGGTAATCCCAGCAATGCTTAACATTTGTTAATCTAGTAGCATTATACATGTTCAGGATGTGCATGGAAGGTGGGACTGGATACTTATGTTAGGATAGTTAGTTATTAATTATCAATTAGTTAGTTAAAGTGGTTCATAAATTAAGTTTTAACTTGTTGTTAATTATAGGTGAATAAAATATAAAATAATAAAAATCATGTGTCTCAATTACACTTAACCATATAACTAAGCTCCACAAGTGTAGTTGGAAGGACAATGATTGTCATGAATAGATTTCACATTCTAAAACTAGTGTACGTGGGAACTTAAGGACTACAAAATTCAACTAGATTGTGTATGCACGCTTGTGATTCATATGGTTAGGCATAGGGTACCTTGCCATTCATTAATTACCCAAAATAGAATTGGTTGATATGCTTAATTTTTCTTTTTCTAGAAGAGTAAAAGCTTTTTCTATTTTAAATAATTTTTTACTATGGCTACATGGATTTTTCTAAGTTTATCATGCTTTTCCTAAATTTGTAAATAGTTTAGATGTTTTTTCCAAATTTATGCATGCTTTACATAATTTAGATGCTTTTTCTAAACTTATGCTTGCTTTTTTTGAAATTTATGCATTATTTAGATGCTTTTTCTAAATTTATGCATAACTTAGACTAAGATATAGTTTTGGATATAAAGGCTATAAAATATGGTAACAATGCTTTTATGGAATTTCTTAAGCTAATTTAGATGAACATCTAAGAGCTTTTTACATAGGCTAA
This sequence comes from Gnetum montanum, assembly GCA_015680685.1. Classification (NCBI taxonomy): domain Eukaryota; kingdom Viridiplantae; phylum Streptophyta; class Gnetopsida; order Gnetales; family Gnetaceae; genus Gnetum; species Gnetum montanum. The sequence continues at coordinate 31,801 of MNCI01031505.1, forward strand.
TTTCACCTCTAATTTAGGAAGGTTTATCGAAATTTGTCAATAAATTTCCAGTTGGTCATAATGTAAAGTTATGTAAAGTTGTAATAATTTTTTCTTATGAAATTACTTAGGCTAATTTAGTTAAACATCTTAGAGCTTTTTACAGAGGCTAATTTCACCTCCGATTAGATGTTTTGCCTAAATTTTGCTAAGTAACTCTAATAGGTCATACTATTTTTGTTTTGAAAGGTTGTAATAATGCCTTTTTTTTGGAATTTCTTAAGCCAACTTAGATAAACACCTTAGAGATTTTTACATAGGCTAATTTCACCTATGACTAAGATGTTTTCCTAACGTATTAAGAAATTCTAATTGGTCACAATGTTCTTGTTTTGTTTCATGTAGGGTCTTCTTGAGGCCTATCCTCATCATAGTGGAGCTAGTTGGTATTTTGTGCTACATTAGTCATCCCAAGACCAACACTCCACCACATGACATGCCTCTTGGCAAGCATTTGTTGTGGTTCTAACTTGGAGCAAGGGACTTTCTTACCTACATCCTTAGCAACTTCAGTGTGATGCTATGGTCACACTTGTCTTTAGATGTAGTCGGGGTCATTGTGGAGACCCTATTACCTCAGGCATCTAACCTAATTACCAGATATATTACTAATAGGTTGGTTCCTAAGACTAAAGGGGGACCAACAAATGCCATAAGTTCACATTACCTTTTAGAGATCAAGACGATGTCAAAGTATAGTCGATATAATATTGACAATACTCTGATGGTGGTGCATAGAGCTCACACATTATTCAAGAACCCACCTGGCACCATGTATCATCTATAGGGGTAAACATGATTATTATAATGTTTTTATGATTTTGTCTTGATTACCTTATCTAACTTCATTAATTTAACTTCTTGTAGGTACAAGGTCAATGATTAGGGCTTGATTGTCAATGATCAAATCCTGGTAGTGGCTCAAACTTCTTTGAAAAAATTCACCAAGAGTTTCCAAATCTGAGTTGTTGTATATCAATAGTTAAGAGGGGACTTTGATGAATATGCCACTAGGTTTAACCTTTTATACAAGAATTTCAAGGATGATCAGACAACACACAATTGGTGGATAGATGCTAGTAGTACAGATTGGACCCTTGTACTTGGAACCTCCACACCACAGAAGAAAAGTAAAGGTGAACATATAGTTTCTAGTGTTTTATCACTTTAAGTGTTTTATTGATTTTCTTGGTTGTTATATTTGCTCATATAGATGCTAACCTTTGGTTATTGCTTCACAGTACCTTCCACCTCAGTTGATGTTCCTATACCACTTTCACGTTCATGTCATGAAAATACCCTCATCCTAAAGTTTGGTGATGTGATATTAGTGTAGGAGTGGCTAAAAGGATAGAACTTGGATATGTTCAAGAAAACATCTAGTGTGCAGGTTTGCTTGATGTATTCATGGAACCTATCCCTTCCATCCCTACTATAGAGATGCTACATGTCACTGAATTCTTTGATGAGAAGGTTAGTTGCTTTAACACCATCATCCAAGGTGTTAAGGTGAACATAGATGTAGGTGCTAGCCTTTTTCATGACTTGTTTGGTGTTCTTGCTAATGGAGCAAAGGTTTCCACTAGGATAGTGAGGGAATTGGACCATCGTGAGCAAGTTCTAGAGTGGCTTGGTGCCAGCATGGGCCACTCTAGAATTTTGATGGATAGCTTCATGAACCTTGATGTAAAGGAATCATATCCTTTGTTTAGGTCTCATGTTCATCAAACTACTATCACAAAAGAAGGTAATTGACTGAGCACAGGGATGGACCTTTAAGAAGGTCTTGATGGAGGGCATCAAATTGGATTGGGTTACTACTTTGGCTACTAGGCTTTGAGAGGAGATTCTTAACCTCCGTGTTGACACCTATACAATAATCCATATGCACCTTGCATTTTTCATAGGTTATCTAAAGAGGTTTGTGGAGTTTTTGGTAGTGTATAAGAATGAACAATGGATTTCCAAAGATCCAAGCCAACTTTATAGGCCTTGGATAAAGCACATTTATCTAAAAGTGTAGGCCCGGAACCCACCAGAGGGGATGGATGAAACATTATTTATCACCACTAAGAATCTTGATGTTATGTAGTACAAGTCTCCTAATAGTACTAATGATGATGAGCCCCTCTCATTTCATGTTAGTGTTCTGGATGCTAGACGACAATGCATGGAGGCCAAAGGGGTAGATAGAGAGAAACTCAAGAGGCCTATGGAGGAGGCATCCTTAGTATCAGATCAACCTACTTCAAAGAAGCTTAAGTTTAAGCTTTAGCCAGCATAGTAGGCATTTTCAAGTATGCCTTGTTTAAATTTGGCTATTTCATGATTTAAAATTTTGTGGCTATTTTATGTTTTTATGTGTTAACCAATTTTCTATGTGATATAATTATAAATAAGCATTAGGTTATAATAGCCTAAGCTGCTACAAAGGTAGAATAAAGGCATGCAAAAGAGGCACTCCTAAGGCAACCTATGGTTGAAGGACTTGCCAATGCTAGTGTAAATGATCTAGATGCCTTGTTTGGTGAGGTGGTACTAGGTACCTCTCCCATCATCATCCCAAAAGAGGAAGAGGAGGAGGAGCCAGCTATGCTTTAACATTTTTGCTATATTTCATTGGTTACCTTTTGTTGTCATCCTAATCCTTTGGTGATTATTATGATTACAGTAGTTCTTAAGCAACCAATACAGGCTCCCATCCCTAAGCTTCATGTGAAACCATGGGTAGAGACTCTAGATAAAGTGGAGTGCCTACATGGGATGGCTACAGAAAGTATGCCCTATAGCCTGGTCTATGGATCTGAAGTAGTACTGCCCCTCGAATTGCAAATTCCTTCTTTGAGAATGGTCCTCTCCACAATTATAAATGAGGCTCAACACACCGAGTCTCAGATCAGGGATTTAGATTCAATGGAAGAGAAACGAATACAGACGCTTGATACAATTGAAAAGTATCAAGATAGGCAGAGGCAAAAGCATCGTCACAATCTTCAGCAGCATCCGATCAAGAAAGAAGATTTAGTTCTCAAGGCCGTTCGCGAACCTGTGGGCAAATTCTCTGCAAACTGGGAAGGCCCTTTCTTTGTGACCGATGTGTATGGCAACAGAGCATTCAAGCTAGTGGATATCGATGGCAACGAGTTACCAAATCCTATCAATCATATATATCTGAAGTGGTATTACATATAGCTACATCTCCAGTGTGAACATCAGGTATGGCCATAATCATCTGCTATGACACTAAATTGGCAATAATCGTCCGCTATGACGCTAAACTGGCAATAATTGTCCGCTATGATGCTAAACTAGCGATAACCGTCTGCTACGACGTAAAACTGGCACTCCCTTCACGCGTTCGCCACGATGCTAAACTGGCACTGACCGTCCACCACGATGTAAAAATGGCAAGTTGTAACCATCCGCTACGACGTAAAACTAGTAGTGTTGTGTAGGTCCGCCAAGATGAAAAACTGGCATTTCGTGCATGCGTCCGCCACGACACTAAACTGGTACCGATTTTCCTTCAAGACACAAAATTGGCTTAGGTATGTGGTCGTCTGCTGAGACGTAAAATCAACACAGACTTGTCCCTGGGTCATGACACAAAACTGACACCCACAGCGCAGTCTGCTGAGACCATAAATCAGCTTCGCCACTGTCCGCTACGACGTAAAACTAGCATTTTTTGGTCTGCCCGGACTCTAAACTAGGACCATGGTCTGCTAAGACTTAAAACTAGCAATGACAGTCTACTAAGACTTAAAACTGGGGCTCACAAACTACTCTCATGCAACTCAAGCGAGCGTGATTATCTCTGTGTAGCTGCAAGACAAGTGGGATGGGATGCTGAGACAGTCCCAGCGTCACTACCCCATCGGCATTCTGCTGATCCCTCAGATGTGCTGAAGGGCATACTACTGACCCCTCGGAGATACCATCACTACACCTATTCTAGCAGTGGTACCTCTGAGAGGTTAGTTTTGTCGTCCAGAGCTCCAAAGGTGTTCTCATCAATTACGACTTTGGGGATCTCCGCTCACCATCGCTATCAGACTCTGGCCTCACAGATTCATCTGGCCGGTTCTTTGCATAACCAGTCAGGTGTGCTGAGTCTGATGTTCTTTGGCAGTGATATGCTGGGCCGAGCATTAAGGGTGAAGACTCAGGCCTCGGGCCACAGTTTCTCCTTCATGACCTGTTCACTTTATCTCACCTCCAATAGTACTTGTTTCAACAACCTCGCCCGCAATGCGCATGAACAATGGTACCCTCTATTTCCTTCTTTGGTTGCAGGTTACTTGTTACAAAGATGTCGTTCGAAGGTGCGTTCATCTGAGTGGTGTAATACCGACAGCGTTTTGAGATGGCTGCTTAAGTTGGCCTGTCCACTCGGAGGGTGCATCCTTGTGTTCCTCATGATCCTACCCTTAACCCTTATCATTACTCCTAACTATCCCATCCACTTCTCGTACGCAAAATGTACATACGCAGCACATGCTTTCCGCATTCACATTACAATCAAGTCCATAAGCCAGCGTAACGTAACTCGCCTAGTGGACGCCAAAAAAAAAAGTGGGGTCGGCAAAATGGGTGAAACACATCTCACCCAGGCCGTACAGACGCAACACAATTCGTCTATGCAACTCCCTTGGACACAAAATGACAGCATAACTCCATTCAAATGCAATCGCAAGAGAATTCCTGAGTGCTTATGCGTGAAAATGCTATCCCCACCACATTTGCGTCTTCCCCGAACCTGTTTCCTCCCATACCAGTCTATCCCCAGATTTCCTTATCCCTGCACCTCTACGTGGACAGGATTATACTTGAGTATCTATTGATGAACGTTGTTGGTACTTTCATCAGTCCAGTGTTTCGTATTCTTTGTCGACGTCTTTCGGGCAAGCCCTCTAACCGTCAACAAAGAGGAGCCATTGAAACACCGTAGAAATCGCGAATCGGCCTAAGGCGAAGATGCACGATTTGGGCAAAAGTTCACGGCAAAATTTCCAGAAGGCAGAATGAGGCAAAGTAAGGCGAAATGGCGCCTAGCATCAAGTCTCCAAGTTCCTTACAGATTTCAAATTTCACTATGTTTTCTGTCTTTACGCTACATTACGCAACATAGCGTAATGATACATAGCGTAATTCTATTTAACATAGTCTAACATTAGAAGATAACTTACTTTAGCAGATTTGATGAAACTTAAGGCAGCGTAATATGTGACTTCTCGCATATCCTGCTAAGTCTTTTGTCTGAGGTCGGATTTACGCTTTGTTACGCAAGGCAGCGTGATGAGCTTCAAAAGGGTCAAACGGAAAGTCCAATGAAAGTGCGACAGATCGGCTCCTTTCTTTTTGCAGATTGACACTTTGACGCTAGTTACGCTACGCAACGTACATCAGCGTAATTTATCATCGAGTTGATCATTTTCTACACTTCACTACGCTTTGCTGCGTAAATGAGCGTAAAATAGCTTAACTCACTATTTCCATGCTTTGTTACCCAATGCAACGTAAACAAATGTAATGCAACGTAAAGCCAGCTAAGGTGGTTACGCATTTGCTATCCAAACACGCAATACACTGATGAGCGTATTATGCATAATCGTGAAGCAAATTCGGCAAAAATGCAGGCAGCGTATATTGCAATTTGACGCGACATAGCCAGTTCGTCAAGTCAGCAATATCCGGAAAGCTCGGGACACATGTCATCAAGGTCGTGCCTTTTCTACATGCTATCACAGCTTATAAATACTCTAGTTGGCGAAGAAAGAAAAGGAGGGAGCAACAGAACTTTCCAGCTTTTTTGAGGCAGAATAGGATTTTAGCATCTTCAGATTTTGACAGTTATCATCTTTGAGCAGAAGCAAGAGACATTCTTTGAGCATTAGTAGTAGGGAATGATCATACCTTTTGGCGAAAATACAGTTCTCCCATCGGTGATCCTGGGCAGTTTTGAGCAGAGGCTACCCCAAAGTGAAGAAGATAAAGTAGAGATCGAGAGATCATCTGGAGAGGTTGGCAAGATCTATCAATCAGATACAGTTGGTTGATAGGCATCCGAGCTTGACCTTCCTTACACTCCGTCTTTGGCTCACGAGGTAGACTAAGCTTCATTCTGCACTCCTTGTTGAACAGTTTCTCTTTCTTATTGTTTTGTGTATGTTTCACACAAGATAATCGGAATCTTTCCATTGTAACTTTGTGTACAAAATACTCAATTTTTTGAGTCAAAGTACAGATCTTAAAATCACGCATTTCGCTTAAATCCGATCCCTTTTGTCGCATCAATGTTGTCATTGTTGCGATTTATTTACATCGTTTTCCTCTCCTCTTCGCGATTCATCGAATTAGATCGGCCCACGAAACGCTCATAATCTTTGTTGATTTACTGATTTAGTAAGTCCCTGTCTGATCGACAAGACCGTTTAGGGCATTGTGGATTCATTTTCTCCAGCGCAGCCCTTGCACGAATCCGTGGTTAAGACTGTGTACACGGATCTTGTTTGGTATTCCAACTACCGACATTTTCCATCTTTACAGTTTTCTAGCGCTAGAAGGAGGGCCTAGGCTCTGATTCATATTTTTACGGGTAGCCCTGTCAGTGATCTATACCCGCGTTACCAAAAAAGTGAACGTAATACCTCTAGGGAAGTTTACGAAACATTGTGAGGTGTAGATCAGTCGCAGTAACGATTCCTCTGGAATCCTACAGGGTAGAAAGCCTAATAGCAATTTTCTTTGTTCATCACCTTTTAGATCCAGTCATTTGCCGCCGTTAACCTACTTGATCAATGGATTCCGCACACACAACTACANGCAAATGACTGGATCTAAAAGGTGATGAACAAAGAAAATTGCTATTAGGCTTTCTACCCTGTAGGATTCCAGAGGAATCGTTACTGCGACTGATCTACACCTCACAATGTTTCGTAAACTTCCCTAGAGGTATTACGTTCACTTNCGCCTGAGGAATACAACTTCATCTACATCAAGATCCAGACGAAGCTTGCTCTCAGCCGAGCCGAGATTGAAGCAAAACAAAATTTTAAGATGATCCACCAAGGGGGTTAGGATTTTACCCCAACAGCCTATGACATCATTCCTTTAACAAAACATTATCATGAAATTATAACGCAGTTGGTCATGGCTAAGAGCCAGGCTACACGAGCTATGTTGGAGCCCCAGAATGGGGAAGAAGAGGATGATGAATTTGCAGCCCAGTCTGAACATTCATATCATACTCTTAGTCCTCATACCTACATAAATCCCTTATTCCCTCTCAACGGAGAAGCCGCCCCTCTTAATACCACCATGACCACACAAACCCACATTCCCGTCGTCCCACAAGCCACTGCGCAGCCATCTGGGCTACAAGTGCAAATACCCCAGAATAACATAGGGGCGGTCTCATCACCATGCGTGCTCAGCATTCTGTCAGTGGTTCCAACATCCACCGCACCCTATTTCATCCCTTAGATCCAACCCCATCCCACATTTACAACTCGCCCGATGCAGACTTTATCGCTATCGCCCCCTCCAACCCAACAGATCACCGCCATCGTGCAGCGACAGATACCCATCCAACAGCCTGTAGCGAGTCAGTGGACCATCCCTGCGGCACAATATAACCAGTCAGCGGTATATGGTGTGCAACCCTCACTTGCACCTACAACGCATATTTCGCAGACGATCCCACAATATCCTTACCCTTATCCCGCGCAGCCGGCGACGGCTAATCTCTCTTCCCAAACCAGTGGATGGTGGTCTTCATAGGCACCCTCGTCTGTAGGGATCCCTGCCGCACCATCTACCGGCCAAACCATCCCTTCGTTTCCACTCCCTGGCACCGCTCTCCCAGTTCAACCTCCTATGCCTTCTACACAAACATCTTCATCGACAGGCTTGGATCAGGCTTTCTTGCTTATTCAGACCCTCACCGAGGAGGTTAGACGCCTCAAGGCCACTGGTTCAGACACTATACAGATCATGGACTTCTATCAAGATGATCCTATTAGTCCAGCGGTCCCCATGCTGTCGTTGCCCCTAGGGATGTCCTTACCTCATTTTACTAAGTATAATGGGGAGGGAGATCCTAATGCTCACTTGGTCATCTTTAGATTCGAATCCTTGTTGCTACAATAGTGGCCTCACACGATTATCTACATCTTTGCTATGTATTTGACAGGGAAAGCTTTGGATTGGTATTGAGCCCTCCCTCGCTCTTCCATCTCAACCTTGGAAGAGCTTTTGACACAATTCGTGACTCACTTTAAATACAACTTAAAGCCGGAAGTCACGTTGGATCAACTCATGGGAGTGAAACAAGACCCGCTCGAACCAGTCCAAAAGTTCATACAGCGCTGGAGTGCTACTTTGAATGAAATCCGTGAGCCAATCGCAGAGCCATACTTACTGGTCATCTTCAAAAGAGCAGTCAATGAATTTATTAAGTCTAAGCTGTATTACCTTTCCCCTAACTTTTTACATCAGGCCTTCACTCAAACTAAAAGCATCCAAGATGCTGTGGAGGCCAGCAAAGACCCGGCGTATGTCGCCTACAAAAATGCTTACAACAAGGGCAAGGAAAAAGGTAAAGCGACGACAATGACAGTAGCTGTGTTGGCTGAGGGCACAAAGAACAAGAACAAGAAGGCACCTATAGCGCCTTCTGAGACCACGGCTAGTGCAGGAAGCACTAGCCAAGATACAGCTGCCCCTGAAAAGCCCCCCAGCCAAAACCAAACTTTGAGCGTAAGGATCGCTCAAAGTATACAGCCCTACCTGTAAAACACTCAGAATTGTTGAAACAATTGTTAGGGGCAGGATACATTCAGCCTAAGAAGGTATCCGAAGAAGCTCTGAAGCGTCATAGACGTCATTGTGAACTACTGAAGAATCCTTTTTTAGCCCTACCTGACGAACCACCAATTCTGAGATCTTTCAGGCTGGACCGTTTTTGTGACTACCACCAGTTGTGTGGTCACGATACAGATTACTGCTGGGCGTTGAAAGACGATATTCAACGCATGATTGACGATGGCTCGCTCAAATTAGACGGTAGTAGTCCAACGCGTCTGGAAAACCAAGTGTTGCATGTATACAAGGATCCATTGAATGCAAACAATGCACCCTATACAATCAACGTGGTGAGTACAGACAGTGAGAGGAAAATACCGCCCAAACAACCTTTTTTTTTGCATGTACCTACCAACTCACAATAGGGGACAAACTTTTCATCGGCAGCTAGTGGTGTCTCGAGGCCACCCTTCATCATCCAGGTGCCTTCCCTAGAGTGGACTCAGCCTCCCAGTAGCAGTAAAGCTACGGCCATGTCCGCATCCATGCCTAAGGCGCCTTTCATTATTAAGGTGCCAAAATCACCGGCTACCCCTTTTACGCAGGGGCAAGCTTCTAACGTAACTTACCAACCATCACCCAATAAACAGAAGGGAGGGAATGCATCTAGTAATGCGGCACAGAATTACCTTACGTTAGGCTTCGCTAGGCCCAGGCCCTTGGCCTCTGTCCCCGCGTCTATGCCTTCTTGACAAGACGAGGGTACAGAAACACAATCACTGCCCCTTCGCACGAAAAAGAACAACCCCCCGACTGACGCTGTTCCGCCCAAAGAGATCCAACTCTTAGGGCGAATGGAAGAAGATAAAGCGGATAAACAAGCCAGTAAAGAATGGGATCTTCTCGACGTGTTTACGTAGGTCAAACAGGATTTGAAACAAAAGAATACAATGCTGAGCCTCTATGACCTACTCATGACATCTCAGAAACACCGTGAGGCCATGGTCCGCATGCTGACATCCATACCTGTGGAGGAAAGCTTACCAGCGAAGGAGGAAGTGATACACGCTGTCATGTTTCCCTCCGACGCTGAGCGACCTAAACCTACCTCGTTGACCTTTCATGATGAATCCATCAAAGATGATCCTGAGAAAGGTCAAGTGACAACTGAGCCCATGTTTATCACCATCCAAGTCGGTCAATACCGGATCCGGAGGGTGCACATGGACGACGGCGTAGCTACAAATGTCATTCCTTATCCCATCGTGGATAGGTTGGGTCTAGTCGACCAGATCAGTCCCACAACGACAACATGCGTAAAGTCGTTCAACGGGGCACAGGTTCAGATCAAGGAGACGGTGCGCATCGAGTTCGTGGCAGGGGATCAATTCCCAACGGATGCCACATTCCTTGTCATCGAGGAGATGCCCAGGTTCAACTTAATTCTAGGAAGGTCTTGGTTAGCCCAACTGAGGGTGGTTTCGTCACCTATCCATCAGGAAATACACCTACCCTACGCAGGGGGAGAAGTTGTAATACGCGGTGACGAAATCACCCCCAGAACTGTCAACAACATCGAAGAGGACTGGGGTTCAGAGATAGTAACATCGGATAATCAAACCCATCCCCGAACCCTCGAACAAACCGAAGCGAATGATGACAGTCTAGCCTGGGTCAACCTGCCATTCCAGGACGGTGATGTGGAAGAGCCAGGCTGCAAATCTCCCCGCCCATACACACCATTAAATGTGAAGGCCATCAAGAAGCAATTACGAATTAGTGGTTGATTTGGATGGTATTTACGTGCATCTTCACGTACCTACTAATTTTGCCTTTTACGCTTAGTAGTTTACATATTTACGCTCACTGTTCATTACGCTATTCATAGTTCTTTATATACATTGTTTATGCTCTTCGATCATTTTAGTGCAATTACGTAGGAATGTGCATTATCATCAATTACGCTTTCAAAATTACGCAGATGGCCCGCAACGGCCTAAAACTAGTAACGACCCGTAATGGCCTTAAACTAACAATGGCCCGTAATGGCCTAAAACTATCTCATATCTTGCATAAACACTACCTGGCGGCCCGTGATGGCCTTAAACTAGCAATTCTAAGCTATAGTTACGCCAACTATCAATAGTCTTTAATAATTCCGCTTACATTTTGCAAATAACGACATAAGACCAAAAACAAATAAACATACAAATAGCATTTAAAACCATACAGAAAAGATTAATGCCAACGTCATCAATACCCATATAACCATTGTTCAATCCCAATCAATAAAATTATGCGTAAGTTATAGTTACGCATCTCCCCTAGTGCTACTATCATCAGTATCCCTTAGGTCAGGCTCTAAGCCTAATAAATCCTCCTCAAGTGGGCCGTCCTTCTTAGAAGGTATTCCTTCGTGAGGAATGCCATCCCCACGAGGCCCTTGCTCCAACGTCAGCTCCACAAGAGGACGCTCTTTGCTGTTACGCTCCTCTTCTTGTATTTTTTCCTCATCCTGTTTGCCTTTGCCCTCCAATTCTTGTGCCTATATACAGCACATATGTTAGCAAAGACTTAACATCACAATTAGAAAAAAATTAGATTCAATAATGTTTAAACTTACTCGCGACGATCTTACTTCCACAGCAAAGGGGAGCTGTTCTAAACCAACCCACAGGCGTTGCATGATTTCATCCTCAGTCAATTCAGACCATATGCCATTCCCTAAAGTAGCTCCAGCTTTCACTTTCCCCTTTTCCACACTCGTCCAGCGAGGCGGGTCAGGGAAGAAAGTAGGGACAGTAGTCTCGCCCTCGGGAAGAGTCATTTCTCTTTCCGGTGATGCGCTTACTGTCACCTGCTCTTGAAAATTTTCGAAAACTTAGGATGCACCAATGATGTCCAAGAATACCTGCAAGCATTGAGCTTCGATGGCAGAATCACGATAATGTTGGCGATAAGCGATACTTTCTCGCTTATACAAATGCTTGTGATCCTTTTCTTTCTACCCCTATTCTTGCATGCTTGCACAGAAATCTTTCCAGTCTTGGCTTTTCTGAGATAACAGCTCTATCTGCATCCGTTGCTCCACCAACTCCCAACTAGTCTACACGCTGTTCCTGATTGCGGTCCAATAGCGAGAGTAGTCAATCACAGCTGTGCACCAGTCCTCCTCACCCATTTCCCGCGCCTGTAGGAACTCGCATCACGATTTTAAATCTCCAACCTCTTTGGCCAGAGACTCTTTCTCCCTCTTTGACCTTTGCAGCCTTTTCCAGAGGTCTTCATTGACACTCTTACTCTCCCACAAGGAGCGAGTCAAGCGTAAAACACATTTACGCATCTCCTCATAAATGCTGCATGGCACGACTGCCCCGTCAGATGGAGGCTCCACTGTGTCCAGATCAATGGGCTCCGTTGGGTCCCATCGAAGGCGAGCTCCTGACAGCAAACATTATCAGCATAAATGAAATACTATCATTTTCTAATGAAATAAACTCATTGACGCAATAACATACCAGCTCCAGGATCGACGTGCTCGAGGCGCTCGATCATGTCGCTAACAACGCCTTCCATGAAGGAAAATTTGTCAAGAAACTCTTTCCATGTTCAGCTCATAGAGGCGGACACGGATGCATCTTCTTCACCTGTAGCATAATTTAGTTAAAGAGCCTAATTATTAATAAAACTCCTCAAGACATCCAATACGCTTACCACCTCTACCAGTTACAGTGGGGAGTGCATCAGCAGTTCCCGCCTCCTCCCTCTCCTCACGCACCAAGGTCTATGCATCGTTGGTCCTAACAGCTAGGGCCTCTCCTTCCAAAATTGGGGCCCCTTCCCCATGACTTAATATTACTGCCCCTATTTCAGGGGTCAACTATTTCGTAGGTTTCGCTGTTCCGATCACATACATATTTAGACAATTCAAAATATCTTGAATAGAGATCGTGTAATACAATAACTTTCACTATGTGTCTTTTAAGCTTAACAGGCGAAGGTTTACTCCGCTAAACTTTGACTTGCGGGGTTCGACCTATGTCACCCCCGGGCTCCACAGGGGCCTCGGTTAAGCGAAGCCTTTTACAACAAGCTGAAGGCTCTACAATTTCTGTCACCAAATGTTTACCTCTTAAGGCATCGCCAGTGTAAGTGGGCATTATCCTGCCTATGCTGTCGGGGCCTCGTACCCGAGACGCTGCCAAATCCCTTATCATGATAGACAGAGATTCACCAATCCCTTCCGGGGAATCCTGTCCACAGGTAGTGCCAAAAATGTGGGTAATCCAAGGTTTGGATAGCTGGTCTCGGTCTTACTGCACCCAGACCCCATTCCTTTGGATGATCAAAAATTCAGCAAAACACTGAAGGCAAGCTATGAAGAAGGCGTAATGCACGTTGAAACGAGAATCAAGCTTCTGGCAAAGCCTAATCATCTCAGTACGTAATCCCTCAGCAAAATAGCTTACCCAGTTGAACTGGGTCCCTTCCTCCATAACCTCCTGCATGATACGGGTTTGTTCTATAGAAAAGAACTTCCCCTGCGAGAGTGTTTTGGGGAAAGCCCAGGCCCGGAATAGGGGATAAATTCTCTTGATAATCTGTGGTTCAATCCTCTTACAAGGGATCCCCTTAGGCTTCTTCTTGATCCCTAACCACTCCTCCAGCCACTTCTGGCAAGCAAGGCTCCTCTTCTCCTTTTCCTCTATGGGAAGGCCGTCAGAGGGGATGCAGAAAAGGTCTGCAAAAAGCTGAGCATCTATATCAAAATATACACGTATGTGATGCACGCGTGCGCAAAAGCGCTTAGCCCTTTCGTTGAAGGAGTTGACCAGGGTTAACATTTCACTGGCGGGGACATCAGGGGTTACGACCAAAAATAAGTGCATTAGCCTTGCTTGGCGTAGCTTGGTGACCACCGCAACTGGGGCCGTCAAATGGCCGAGCCAACATTGTGCCTCCTTGATGTCGCCGTAGAGAAAGAAAAGGGCATTCGCCTCGCGGCTGGAAATTGTAAGGGTAATCTCCCAGGATTCCCTGATTGAATAATGTAAGACACATAACACCATTACGTGACATTCACAATTCACAATTACATCACGCAACAATAGATTACACGGCAGTATTACTAGGTCCAAATGGCAAAGGAAATGGAGGAAGCTTCCTCTGCACGTCCGCAACGGTAAGGGGCGGATCCAAAGTCCAATCGTCATGTAGCCACCCAAGATTCTGGCAATTCTCGAAAGCGTTAGCATAACGGGTGGGGTATTCATGAATGTCGAAGCCAATCTGCCCCATAACACCAGCGCGTACGTTGCTAGTAGAGGTAAACACCTTTATTGTCGTTTCAGTCCAGGTTAAGGTATCACCATCGCCTACCAACCTATTCTCATGGATAAAAAACCTGTACCATACCACATATGCTTATCTTATGCTTTACAAAACTCAGAATAGACATAGAATGACAATACAGCCAATAAAACCACTTACCACCTTGAATAATACACCGTGCCTAGTGGGTTCTGGAAATAAGTTGAGACGTGACGGGCCACGAACAAGGTGTTGTATGCGTGATAGCAGCTAAACTGGGCCATTTCCCAGATCCAACTTAAGCACCTTAACCCTCTGGTGCTAAGTTCGTGGTCCTGGGGACGACCAGTGTCGATATCCTCGTCTGTCAAGAAAGCCAGAATTCCTTGTGTAGAACCCACTAGCAGGTGCTCCAAAATAGTGCCAGCGATATCTGCTGACAGGTGTGACCACAAAACAATGCTGTAGTTACACAGTAAAAACTGAAAAAACTCCAGCGCACCCTTTTGAAACCATATGGCCTTCCCATGCAACCGAGTCTGTGGAGGAGGGACATTAGGTACGATTGGGTTTATGCAGCATAAGACCCCGACTATGTCCAAGATGATTAGGACGGGTCTTAACATGATACTATACAGAGAAAATAATGACGTCTAGATTCATATTTGCATGTTTAAAATACAGAAAATCTACAAATTACGCTTAGCTATTCATGCCAAAATCGCCTAAACCCTTACAACAGTGCAAAGTTTGTCCCTGACTATGGCGATAGACACAGTCCTAGTATATAAACCCTCGTCTTAACGCGAGGTTCATAGTCTAAAATTTTAAATTTATGCAAGTGACGCTACAAGAATAAACACTGCAAAGAATAACATGAATAAGCAAGGGATGCCCTATCGATTCAAAGGCGTAGGGTCTCTCACTTCGACCATCGCCTGTGAGGTACGCTGCAGGCTCCCTTGCACCTCGTCAATCTTCGCCAATTTGACGTTCTTCCCTTTCACTTTTAGTGCCATTGTTGCAGTTTTTACACCTTCACAGTTTCACACTTTTACGCCTTTGCAAATGACGTGCTCCAATCTTCTGCCCTTCCTTCTTTCTCTCTGTAACAGCTAAGAATTCAAATTTGCGATAGCAAATAGCCTAGTCTAAATGAAAACTTCCTACTTATATGCAAAATTGAACCGACTTGATACCCGACTACAGCAAGACTTACCCAAATGCTGGTGTCAGTATGAGCTGGAACCCGAGGATCAAGGCATTAATTGCGCCAGATATCGCACGCATTAAGGTCCAAAACGACCCTAAACTACTGTATCTTATCTCCTCGTAATCAGGTCTCATTAATTATAGGTTGTTCATGGAATTTAAAATTCAGTTAGTTTTATGCTCAGTAATGTCGCATCACATCCTATACGCTAAACTAAGCATTATTCGTTAAACACTTATCACATCAAACTTAGTGTCTTTCTAATTACTCTCGTATTTGGCAATTTTGCAGGATAACTCACAGATGGACAAAATTTTATCTGCACCGCTAGTTTTAACAAGCTTACACGGTAAAATCATTAGACAGCTTGATCCCACACGAATAGAAACTAACATAGCCTTTAATGCCGCAATCATAGCCACGTCGGAAACATCTCTAGACTGGCCAGAACAATCGACGCGAACGCTAGATCTAGAAGCTGGAGATGTAACCGAAGATCCACTCAACGAGGTCTATGTGGTTACGCATAGGGATGAGGCTAAAACTCTCAAGGTTAGTTCTCTATTAGGCCAAAAGGTACATGATGACATGAAACAAGTTCTCCAGAATAATATCACGGTGTTTGCATGGTCATACGAGGATATGCCGGGACTAGACCCAAGGTTAATTCAACACAATATCATCCTAGATCCCCATATCAAAGCCGTCAGACAGAAAGCATGAAAGATCAAGCCAGAAGTCATGCTAGCAGTATGTGATGAAATCACTAAGCTGTACCAGGCTGGTTTTATTCACGCAGTTGATTACTCAGAATGGGTATCTAACATTGTAGTGGTTCCTAAAAAGACCGGAGGAATACGCATTTGCATAGACTTCTAGGACTTGAACAAGGCTATAATCAAAGATAACTTCCCATTGCCAAGTATTGATCAATTAGTGGATACGACCATTGGGCATGCGCTTTTGTCCTTCATGGATGGCTTCTCGGGCTATAATCAAATACGCATTAATCCAGAGCACTAGCTAACAACGACGTTTATGACGCCTTGGGGGACTTTTTGTTACACCATAATGCCTTTTGGTTTAAAGAACACCAGAGCGACATACCAGTGGGCCATGACCTACATCTTTAGCGATTACCTCCTAGGGAGACTAAATGATTATGTCGACGATATAGCTGTTAAGTCTATAAAGTCAGAGGATCATTCAGAGGATCTAGAGTTAGTCCTCAAAAGATGTTCTAAGTATGATCTCCGACTCAACCCGAAAGAGTGTGTGTTGAGAGTCAAATCTGGATGCATGCTGGGTTTTGTGGTATTGGAAAATGGCATATGCGTGGACCCTGACAAAGTCAAAGCCATTGTTGAATTGACACCTCCTACGAATCTTAAGCAATTACGCGGATTACAGGGGAGGTTACAGTTTATTAGGCGGTTCATCTTGAGGTTAACCGACAAGCTACACCCTATGCAACATTTGCTTAAAAAAGGGGTTAATTTTGAATGGACGGACGATTGTCAGCATGCGTTTGACAGCTTAAAGCAAGAGCTTCAACGCTTGCCAACAATTTTCCCACCGCAAAGGGATCAGCCATTTTACATCTACCTCGCGACTTCAGACGTAGCCTTAGCGAAATTACTCTGTCAAAGGAGGAACAATGGGTCAGAAATACCCATCTACTACTTGAGTCATGCTCTGTGTGCATATGAAATGAGATACACCGAAGTAGAGCGTAACTACTTAGCGTTAGTATTTACGCTCAAGAAGTGTAGGCACTATCTTTTCCGCAGCCAGGTCAACATCATCTATAAAAATAATATTCTTAGGGCCATTACGCATAACTTATACAAAAGTAGCAAAATAGCTCGTTGGAAGGCTATCACAGCAGAATTCGATCTGCATTACATTGGCCAGTCGTCTACAAAAGGCCAAGCGATAGCTGACCAATTAGTAACATCACCTATTGATAGTCAGGCAACCATAGAGCCTGAATTTTTGGACGAACATGTACATAGCTTAAGCCTTGTCTTCACAGGCCCTGAAGCAACGTTATACTTCGACGGAGCTTCAACTGCAAGGGGTGGCAGTGCCGCTACAGTGATTACGCTATCACCTGAGGATGTGCGTCTGCACGCTTATCGCTTGACATTCCCCTGTACGAACAACATGGCAGAGTACGAGGGACTCCTCAAAGGATTACTAACTGCCAGCGAACTAGATGTTCGACACCTGGCAATTAGGGGTGATTTGATGCTCATCATTAATCAGGTCACAGGAGTCTACGCCTGCAAGGCTGCACATTTACAGCCCTACTGCGATACGGCTAAAGATCTCCTGAGGCGGTTCTTGACCATCGATGCCCAACACCTGCCATGAACTGATAACACATTGGCCGATGCACTGGCTACATTGGCTTTGAACGTGTCCTCACACCTGCTTGACACTTATCCTATACTAATAATAGATTGCACAGATCCCATCATTCAGACGGCACAAATATCTTCTTTGCTCGAGGATAGAACACCAGAGTGGTACAATAGCATTAAACTTACCTCTTGCAAGGCAAACCACCACACGAGTTAACACGCGCGCAGAAAGATGAAATCCGCAAGCGAGCTAGGCAGTACATCATCATAGGAGACAGTACTCTTTGTAGATGCTCTTTTGATGGTGTGCTACTTACTTGCGTTAACAAGGACCAAGCATAATGTATAGTTGGTGAGGTCCACGAGGGACTATGCGGAGGACACGTAGCACCACGCGCTATGGCTTCAAAAGTCCATCGCTTAGGGTATTACTGGCCTTATATGGAAAAAGATTATCTGACAAAGGTTAAAACGTGTGACATGTGTCAGCGTCACGCAAATCTTATACACGTGTCGCCTACGGAGTTACATACGACTCAGATAACATGGCCGTTTCAATGATGGGGACTAGACATTATAGGCCCCATCACATTGAAATCTTCCATAGGTCATAGCTTTATAATTACTGCTACTGTGTACTTCACGAAGTGGGTAGAAGCTATTCCTCTACGAAAGATCACATCTCAATAGATTTTCCATTTCATCTTAGACAACATTGTAACCAGATTTGGTCTCCCAATGACTATCGTGATCAATAACGGGCCACAGTTTAGTAGTACGGAAACCAAATCCTTCTGTGATAGCCTTGGCATTAAGCAATCTTTTTCCTCACCTTATTACCTACAAGCGTATGGTCAAGCTGAAGCCACAAACAAAGTCATCATCAATTTGCTCAAAAAAATGCTTGACAACAACAAGAGACGGTGGCATGAAAAAATCCTCTACGTGCTATGGGCATATCGTACTACATGTAGGATGGCTACAGACAGTACACCCTATAGCCTGGTCTACAGATCTGAAGCAGTGTTGCCCATCGAATTGCAAATTCCTTCTCTGAGAATGGTCCTCTCCACGATTATAAATGAGGCTCAACACACCAAGTCTCGGATCAGGGATTTAGATTCAGTGGAAGATAAGCGAATACAGACGCTTGATACAATTGAAAAGTATCAAGACAGGCAGAGGCAAAAGCATCGTCACAATCTTCAGCAGCGTCCGATCAAGAAAGAAGATTTAGTTCTCAAGGCCATTTGTGAACCTGTGGGAAAATTATCTGCAAAATGGGAAGGCCCTTTCTTGGTGACTGATGTGTATGGCAATGGAGCATTCAAGCTAGTGGATATCGACGGCAACGAGTTACCAAATCCTGTCAATCATATATATCTGAAACCGTATTACATATAGCTACATCTCCAGTGTGAACATCAGGTATGGCCATAATCATCCGCTATGATGCTAAACTGGCAATAATCGTCCGCTATGACGCTAAACTGGCAATAATCGTCTGCTATGACGCTAAACTGGCGATAACCGTCTGCTACAACGTAAAACTAGCACTCCCTTCATGCGTCTGCCACGATGCTAAACTAGCACTGATCGTCCACCACGATGTAAAACTGACAAGTTGTAACCATCCGCTACGACATAAAACTGGCAGTGTTGTACAGGTCTGCCAAGATGAAAAACTAGCATTTCGTGCACGCGTCCGCCACGACGCTAAACTGGTACCGGCTGTCCTTCAAGATACAAAACTGGCTCAGGTAAGTGGTCGTCTGCTGAGACGTAAAATCAGCACAGACTTGTCCTTGGGTCATGACATAAAACTGACACCCACAGCGCGGTCTGCTAAGACCATAAATCAACTTCACCACCGTTCACTACGACGTAAAACTAGCATTTTTCGATCCGCCTGGACTCTAAACTGGGACCATTGTTTGCTAAGACTTAAAACCAGCAATGAAAATCTACCAAGACTTAAAACTAGGGCTCACAAACTGCTCTCATGCAACTCAAGCGAGCGTGATTATCTATGTGCAGCTGCAAGACAAGTGGGATGGGATGCTGAGACAGTTCCAGCGTCACTACCCCACCGGCATTCTGCTAATCCCTCAGATGTGCTGAAGGGCATACTACTAATCCCTCGGGGATACCGTCACCGCACCTATTCCAGTGGTGGTACCTCTGAGAGGTTAGTTTCGCCGTACGGAGCTCCAAAGGCATTCTCATCAATTACGACTTTGGGGATCTCCGCTCATCATCGCTATCAGACTCAGGCCTCACAGATTCATTTGGCCGGTTCTTTGCATAACCCGTCAGGTGCGCTGAGTCTGATGTTCTTTGGCGGAGATATGCTGGGCCGAGTGTCAAGGGTAAAGACTCAGGCCTCAGGCTACAGTTCCTCCTTCACAGCCTATTCACTTTATGTCGCCTCCAATAGTACTTGTTTCAACAACCTCGCCCACGATGCACACGAACAATGGTACCCTCTGTTTCCTTCTTTGGTTGCAGGTTACTTGTTATGAAGATGTCGTTCGAAGGTGCATTCATCTGAGTGGTGTAATACCAACAGCGTGTTGAGATGGCTGCTTAAGTTGGCCTGTCCACTCGGAGGGTGCATCCTTGTGTTCCTCATGATCCTACCCTTAACCCTTATCATTACTCCTAACTTTCCCATCCACTTCCCTTATGCAAAATGTACATACGCAGCACACGCTTTCCGCATTCGCATTACAATCAAGTCCATAAGCCGGCGTAACGCAACTTGCCTAGTGGACGCCAAAAAAAAGTGGGGTTCGCAAAATTGGTGAAACACATCTCACCCAGGCCGTACAGACGTAACACAATTCGTCTATGCAACTCCCTTGGACACAAAATGATGGCATAACTCCATGCAAACGCAATCGCAAGAGAATTCTTGAGTGCTTATGCGTGAAAATGCTATCCCCACCACATTTGCATCTTCCCTAAACCTGTTTCCTCCCGTACCAGTCTATCCCTAGATTTCCTTATCCCTGCACCTCTACGTGGATAGGATTATACTTGAGTATCTGTTGATGAACGCTATTGGTACTTTCATCAGTCCAATGTTTCGTATTCTTTGTCGACGTCTTTCGGGCAAGCCCTCTAACCGTCAACAAAGAGGGGCCATTGAAACACCGTAGAAATCACGAATCGGCCTAAGGCAAAGATACATGATTTGGGCGAAAGTTCACGACAAAATTTCCAGAAGGCAGAATGACACAAAGTGAGGCGAAATGGCGCCTAGCATCAAGTCTCCAAGTTCCTTACAGATTTTAAATTTCACTATGTTTTCTGTCTTTACGCTACATTACGCAACATAGCATAATGATACATAGCGTAATTCTGTTTAACATAGTCTAACATCAGAAGGTAACTTACTTCAGTAGATTTGATGAAACTTAAGGCGGCGTAATATGCGACTTCTCGCATATCCTACTAAGTCTTTTGTCCGAGGTCGGATTTACACTTTGTTACGCAAGGCAGCGTGATGAGCTTCAAAAGGGTCAAATGGAAAGTCCAATGAAAGTACGACAGATCGGCTCCTTTCTTTTTGCAGATTGACACTTTTACGCTAGTTCTGCTACGCAGCATACATCAGCATAATTTATCGTCGAGTTGATCATTTTTTACGCTTCACTACGCTTTGCTGCATAAATGAGCGTAAAATAGCTTGACTCACTATTTCCATGCTTTGTTATGCTCTGCCACGCAACGCAGCGTAAACAAATGTAATGCAACGTAAAGCCAGCTAAGGTGGTTACACATTTGCTATCCAAACGCACAATACACTGATGAGCGTATTATGCGTAATCATGAAGCCGCTTCGGCAAAAATGTAGGCAGCGCATATTGCAATTTGACATGACATAGCCAGTTCGTAAAGTCAACAATATCCGGAAAGCTCGGGACACATGTCATCAAGGTCGTGCCTTTTCTACATGCTATCACTGCTTATAAATACTCTAGTTGGCAAAGAAAGAAAAGGAGGGAGCAACAAAACTTTCCAGCTTTTTTGAGGCAGAACAGCATTTTAGTATCTTTGGCTTTTGACAATTATCATCTTTGAGTAGAAGCAAGAGACATTCTTTGAGCATTGGCAGCAGGGAACGATCATACCTTTTGGCAAAAATACAGTTCTCCCATCGGTGATCCTAGGCAGTTTTGAGCAGAGGCTACCCCAAAGAGAAGAAGATAAAGCAAAGATCGAGAGATCATCTGGAGAGGTTGGCAAGATCTATCGATCAGATACAGTTGGTTGATAGGCATCCAAGCTTGACCTTCCTTGCACTCCATCTTTGGCTCACGAGGTAGACTAAGCTTCATTTTGCACTCCTTGTTGAACAGTTTCTCTTTCTTATTATTTTGTGTATGTTTCACACAAGATAATCAGAATCTTTCCATTGTAACTTTGTGTACAAAATACTCAATTTTTTGGGTCAAAGTACAGATCTTAAAATCACGCATTTCGCTTAAATCCGATCCCTTTTGTCGCGTCAACGTTGTCATTGTTGCAATTTATTTACATCGTTTTCCTCTCCTCTTCGCGATTCATCAAATTAGATCGGCCCACGAAACGCTCATAATCTTCGTTGATTTACTGATTTAGTAAGCCCCTGTCTGATCGACAAGATCATTCAGGGCACTGCGGATTTGTTTTCTCTAGCACAGCCCTCGCACGGATCCATGGTTAAGACTGTGTACACAGATCTTGTTTGGTATTCCAGCTACCAACATTTTCCGTCATTACACCTTTTGCATCTACCCCTAGAAGTAATAGACCTGAACACTCCATAGGTTTGATATATTTTATATTTTCATTTTTGTTTTAAGTTATGATTTTTGCTATGGGTTACTAACTAGCTATATGTTATTGCATTTCAAGCCTCAAGAGACATTGGCAGCCCCGGCGATGAGGGTGGGAATGACCTGCCACTTCCTTCTCTAGAGGCTACTTAGTAGCCTCCTTTAGTTTAGCTTGTTGGTTATTTTTTTTTATTTTCATGTTGATGGCTATGGTTAGCCAAGACTATGTTATTAATGGTTATTTTTTGGCATCACTATTGTACATTATGGTTATGGCTATATGTTATGGAAATTTTAGTTTTAAATTTGAATATTTTATTTTATTTCTTGGCTATATGCATCTATAGTGATAAATGTTGTAAATGGCTATATTAATTTTTTGGTTATAAAATCAAATGGCTAATTGATGTGATAATAGGCTATGCAAAGAGAGATACAGTAATGAAAAGGATGTTTGTTAGTTTTAGGCCATTGTGGGCACAAGTTATATAGTTTCACTAGTTTAAGGGCATGGCGGGCCATAATGCTAGTTTAATGTCTTAGCAGATGTGGTGCCAATTTAAGGTCATAGTGGACCATGCATGAAAGAGACACTTTTTTGATGTTTAAAACATAAGTAAAAATAAGTAAATGTGGTAGAAAATAGGTAAAAATGCAAAATAATTTAGGCTACATGCATTAGGCTATGTGTGTAAAAAGTAAAACAACAATTGCATATGCAATAAACTATAAATGAAAAGTAAGGCTATATGGTTATTGGTACATCTGGTCATAGAGGCATGGGAAGGTTAAGGTAAACTTGTGTAGATTCTTCCTAATCTTTGCAAGATTAGGGAGTGAGTAAGGCCTACTCTACACTAGCTTGTATTTGCCATCTCCTTCGCTTATGATGTTAAAAGGAAGTTCATCCCATAATGTATCTCATTTCCTATCATTGTTGATGAGTGATGAGGTACCCCTGCGCCCAACCATATGAATCACAATGCATTCACGTGCGATCTAGTTGAATTCTATGGACTTTATAGTTTTTGATGCACTAGTCTTCGAGGAAGTGAATCTTGCCCTAAGGTTGTTCATTGTCTTTCCAATTACACTTTTGAAGTACAAAGGTATGGTTAAGTGTAATTGAGGCATATGATTTTTATCATTTTTTGTTTTATGTTCTTTGGTGCTTGGAGAAAGAGAGAGATAAAGTAATTTAATGACTAATCTAAATTAACTAACTAACTAGTATCTAACTAATCCTAACATAAGCATTCAATTCCACTTTTCATACACATCCTAAACCTACGTATCCATTGCTAGGTTACCAAGTGCTACACTACTGGATGCACCAAGTAATAATACTATTGGAACTACTAAGCAAAGATGTGTTATGCTTGAAGCAGTCATACTTATGTATTTAATCTTTCTAGCTTATCTTAATTAATTAGCTTAATTATTGATAAACATTAAACAAACAACTAAAATCATTTAATGCATGAATGAATATCTAAACTATCTAAAATGTTGCAAGGTTTATTAAGAAGCTAATCTTTATTACCATACACATTGTTGTGCTTAGGTACAACAATGCTCGAATAAAGATCCATACACTTAATGACTCCTGCTACAAGATCTTAGGAAAATATTTTAACTTTCAAATGAAAAAATTGCAAGAAATTCACTACACACTGACTGATTGATGTCATAAATGTGGATGGTGAGTGTGTTTTTAAAGGTAAGGACAGACCCTACATCAATGGGGCCTAGTTGATGCATGAAATGATGCATCAATGAGGCCAAGTTGACATGACCACCAATGATCCATCATACGCCCACAACTAAATGAAAACTTATCCTTGAGTTCTTTACAAAATTGGGAAGGTATGGGATTATTGACTGATGCTAGAATTAACAAATTAAGTTGACAAAATTGAGTACCCAAGTGCATAGATAGACAAATTACAAAAATTGTGATGTTCATGATACAAAATTAAACACCATGACATGACTTTGCAAAATTAGATGGCACTTCCTTTGATGGGAAAAAATTAGTGGAGAAGGTTAAATAGTCGTAGGTGATGGTGGCTCCTCAAGTTTTGAGGGACCTTTGCTGGCTTCAGGCACATATGGTAGCTAAGGTAGATGTGGCTATCCTGCTGCTACTACAACATCTGGTGGGAGGCAAAAGACATTCAACAATGCCTTCATTTTCTCCTCCTTACTCCTGGGATCATGCATGGTCCATAAATCTTTGCCAATGTGGGTTGAAATGCGCACATCCCAAGGACATGGAATTGCTAGGAATAACTCCTTAACATTGATGAACCAAGTGGCAAATTACTTGCATGCCCTAATTGTGTTTTGTAGCTCCTAGTAATCATTCATTCTCTTGGCTAGGTTCTCAACAATCGATCATTGATCGATGAATCGTGCCTTGAGAACCTTAGGTTCAGTGTTTACTATCTTGAACTGTTGCTTAGTGTCCTTATGGTGCTTGAACTCAGCCTTGTACACTAAGTGCAAGTTGGCCACTTACTTTTTGAGTTCTGATCATGACCATTTGGTAGTTATCATTGCCATGTTTGTAAAGTGGAGACTGATCAATTTCTTATACTTTCTCATTTCTTCAATCTAAAACTCCTTTAGGTGGATCTTTGTTCTATTATAGGCATCTATTCCATTGATGATGTGCTGCCACACCTCTCTTCCTTGTTGGAATTGCTAGAGGGCCTCGTTTACTTTTGCCTTAGCCATTTGAATGTGCTTCTCATTCACTTCCTTCTGCAAGCTAACCTGGTCTCTATAGTAATTTTTGACTCTTTCAAATTTAAGAGCCTCAATTTATCATATGGTAATCTTGATGGTAAATTTCTGGTGTAAGGCTCAGACTTCCTCCATAGAAAAATTTTAATTCTCTATGGCCAATTTCCTTATCTCCATGTTTACCTTGATGAGCTACTCTTATTATTGATGAATAAATTTCTACATTTGTTACTTTTGTGCATTAACATTGCACAAGTGATGGCCTTCAATAGTCAATGATTCATTTTCTTGGTGCATTTGAACCAAGTCCTTTTGAACTGAGTAGGTTTTTGCTTTTGCTATAAACTGGTTGAAGATGACTATCATCATTTCTTTCTTAGCTTCTTTTAGTTGTTCTTGAAGCTGTTGAAAAACTTCATCTCTAGTTATTATGAGGTTGAGGAGCATGGGATTAGCAAAATAGGCTTGCAATTTAGCAACTTCTGCAACCAAGTGTTGGTTTTGTTCTTGAGCCACTTCAAGTTTCCCTTCTAGGATGATGCATTTGTCCTTTGCTTTTAGTAGCTTTGACTAGGTTGTAGTAATGTTATCTAGAAAATTGAAGATATCTAGAATTGGTTGCCCGATCCCCACTAGTTAGTCTAGCAACTATTTGTGTTGTGCTGCACTCAATCTTTTGTTGACCATGCCTATGGATGTCTACACATCTTTGAGGTGCAGATACATTTGGTATAGATGCCCTAGGTGTGTTAGGTACTTTTGTGATTTAGTCAGCAACTACTTCAACAACAGTCTCCTACCCATGGTGTTGCATTGCTAATATAGTTGCTCCCTCATCCTCCTCCAAGAACATTGAAAAGGAGGTGGCATTCCTAGAGATTTCTAAGAATAAATGGTGTTGAGATAGAGACATCGTCACCTCTTGAGCATTGGGATTTGATCTCATAGGAAACTACATTCATTGGGTAGAGAATACTGATCCACCTCTTTCCATCTAGCTAATTTTCCAAGCCATCTTATTAAGGTGACTCATCATGAGTTAATATACAAATGGGTTAGCACCACTCATTCCTACATGCTACTCCTACTCATGCAAGAGCTACTCTTAGATTTTGTGCAAGCACTCAATGGCTGCATAGGCCTGCAGTGTTATTTCTTGAGTAGGTGGTGGTAGTGGTGACTATTGCTCCCCTTCTTTTGACATGGAAGGTATCTTATCTTTCATTATTTCATACCATGAGGCAATGGCAGTATGCCTGATTGTGTCATTTGCATAGCAAATGATCCCTACCCTTTTACGAAGTTTCCAAATGAGGCATGGAAAAGGTAGGGTTTTCCTTCCATATTCATTTTCTTTGAAGTGCTTCTCAATTTCTAAATAGATCAATTGTGGAAGGTTCATTGGAAATCTCTCTCTTAGAGCCACGCATGCTCAAGTGAAAAATATAGTTACCTTGCTAGGCCTCACCATTGGATTGAGGTGATGGGCTACTATCTTAAAGTATACAGATTTTTCCAATGTGAGTGCATTGAGTTCCTTATAGTTGACCTTATAACACTGCTGGGTCCACTCCTTTTTGGCCTTAGGATCAGCTTGTGTTGAAAACTTTGCCAATTATGTCCTAGTGTCAGGCAACCCAAGAACTTGTGCAATAACATAAATTGAGTAGGACACTTCAATGTCCTTGATCTTCACTATGAAGCCTACCCTTTTGTTGTTCTAAAAGAGGTTTGTCTCTTCCATGTACTGCTCCCCATTATAAGTGATGATTGGCCACATGGAAGAGGTTTGCAATTGTGTTCTCACTTCTACTAGAGTGTGTGCTAAATTTTTTTTGAAGTTTAGTTCCTAGAGACTTGAACTTTGGATTTCATGGTGCCTGATGGTGTCAAGGAAGGCTTGTGTTAGTATGACTTCTAGCCTTAGTATGGGTCCTAGTGCTTACCCACACTATGATTGTTTTGTTTCAAATTCTTCTTTAGGAATCTGTCAAACAAATTCCACTTTGGGCTCCTCTCAAAGAGGCCCCATTGCATGGGTTGCTTCTAGTTGTTCTTAGGGCTATTCTTGTTGGTCCCTTCTAGCCTTAGGTCATTTCTCCCTTAGTTGCAATGGTCCTCCCTCCTACAGTCATTTGAGTCTTGGTGTAATCTATAATCACAACATGACCATGGGTTAGAAATTGTTGTGTAACATGAAACAATTGGAATACCTTATCTCATTGGGATAGTTATGCTTGGCTAAGTTGTAATTATGACTAATTTAATCAATTTGAATCATTATTTTATTTATATTTTAATGTTAATAAGTCATTCTGGAAGGTGTTGGAAGGGTTAACTCTCAAAAATTAATGGTTTCTTATTATTGTATTCATTAACCACTTTGGGAAAGTTAGAAAAATTTTCAAAAAAGTTTCACCAGAAACATTAAGGCTGTAGGATCAAATAATGGAGTGATTTAGATAAACGGTTGGCAAGTTATGGGCTATGGAAGGTTTTGGGCTCTAAAAAATGACAAAAACTCCCCTTGTGTTATGAAGAAAATGTCAAAAAATGACAAATTCTCAATGATATTTATAGAGTTTTTGGATTGCGTCAACTAGGCCTAGTCAATAGGGTCAACTGCATTGACTAGGCTTACTCGATGTGGTTATTGACCACTATTGAATTTCGTTAACTTTGGTTAAACTTCCAAAATACAAGAAGTTTTTGAGTGAAATTGGGATCAAATGGAAGTCCAAAAAGCCATGAACATGATGAGAATAGTAGAAGAGGGTGTTGAAGCTTAGAAAATTAGAAAATTGAGAAAATGTATTGGAAAATGAATTTAATAAGAGTTTTAAGGAGCATAGAGCAAAATATGCAATGGAATATGTGAAATATAGGATTGTAGCAATGTCTAAGGTAAAGTGGCTTAACTATCCAAACCAAGAGATATGCAAGCAAGTCCTTCCCATAGCAAGCACATGCCCTTTTTACCCTTGCATAACCTCAACTAAGGAGTCCATGGGCCCCATAGTTGACTTAATGATTATAAAAAGTTAAGGACCAACCCAAAAGAATCTATCCAAGAATTCCAACATATCATACTATGACATCAAGCATAACATAGAAATCAGCATTGAGGTGAGTTGTGGCAGCATAAATGGATGATTGATAAGGTGGAATCAAACCTTGAATTGAGGTCATAAGAAATTCCTTATGGATTTTGTGTTTAAAATGACCTAAGAAGGTCCATCCTTATTCTAGACCAAAACCAACCTCTTTTAGTGACTTTGCATTGCCACTTTAAGATTGATCCACCCCCTCAAGACACAAGAGTGCTCCCACAAAACAACCATCATTCCATAAAGAGAAGAAAAGAGAAGTAGGAAGTAAGAGAGGGCCTTAGTTAGAGGGGACCTTTAGGCATGGGTAACATGTCTTTCTAGTTCCATAACTAGTGCTTATAGCCCATTTATTTGTCTAAGGGATGTGCTTTGAATTCCCATCTCTCTCTTTATTATATGGGAACCACACCATGCAAAGACTTTATTCGACTTCTTGAAGTGGTTGACATGGAAAAGTAAGTAGTCAATGAGAAACACCTAAGCACTCAAGAAAATAGAAGAGTACAAAAAGTATTGAGTTCCCTTGAATTCACACTCTGTACAAACCTTTGAATCCTTCCCAATTCCAAAAACTATGAAGGTCACCAATTGATTAAAAGTTTCTTTAATAAAAAGGACCTCAAAATTCTAGAACAAGGAAAACCATAGAGTTTGTGGATGGATGGATTACATGCACTCATTTCCTATTCTATGAAAAATAAACCATGTCATATTCATTAGACATTAGAATTCAAAAATAGAGACCAAACATTGACAATCACAACATTAGACACAAACCATCATTAGTAAATAGCAACAATGGCATTGTGTCCTATAGTAATAAAGCACTTTTATTAGCAAAGATAATGAAAAGTCACAATAAAAAAATAGAGTAAAATTTATAAGAAAGTGTAAATTATCCAAGAAAGATTCAAATGTACTAATGATGATGCAAAACAAAAAATGGTGTAAAATGGAAAAAAATTTGAAAATCAAAAATTTGTAAAATAAATAAATTGCAAAATCAAAAATGTGGAAAATAAAAAATAGTAAAAAAGAAAATTGATGAGCCACGTGTATGGTTAGCATGGATGGCCATCTCCCCCATGACTATGTTGAAAAGAAGAGATGTGGAAAATAGAGTGTGGTTGTCCATCCGTTGAGGTGGTAGTTGCACTGGCTTGTCTTGTCTCTATGAAAGGTTTTACTTGTTGAATGCTAACCAACTGCTTTTTATTTGGGCTCTCAAGTTTGTAGATTAACATGATGCCAAAGGAAAAGATTTTATCACTTATATAAGGTCCCTCCCACAACATTTGGAACTTGGTCTTCTAGGGTACATGTGTGGGATTCCAATAGAGAACCTTATCTTCCAGTTGAAATTTTACTTTTCATATTCTAAGATCATGTCATTTCTTGTTGAATGCCTTGTGCACTTTATTCAAAAATAGAACCACTAATCTATTTTCATCTATCACATTCAAGTTGACCAATCTTTCTCTTTGTGTAGACTTAGGTCAAGGTCTAGATCATAGGCTGTTGAGAGTGTATGGAGTTTGGATTGAATCAAGAGTGTTGGAAGTTTTCTGTACACTAAATCATAGGGAGAGTAGCCAATAGGGAGTTTCCATGTTGAGTAGCATTCCCAAAGGGCATAACTGAGTTTTGTGCTCCAATCTCTTCTATATTTGCTTATAGTCCTTATTAGGATCTTTGTAATTTCCTAGTTAGCTATCTTTTCTTGACTATTGGCTTGGGGGTGATAGGGTGTTGTTAATTTATGTTCAACCCACAAGTGTTACATCAACTTTCTAAATGTGACACTTGTAAAATGGGTTACATTGTCAAAAATCATTACTTGTGGCACCCCAAACCTATTCACAATATTTTGTTATACAAAGCTAGTAGTAGTGGATGATGTACAGTCGATGATGGCTACTTCTCTACCCATTTGATGCAATAGTTGACTACTATAATGATATATTCCTTTCCATTAGACATGGGTGTGATGTAACCCATGAATTCTATGCCTCATATGTCAAAAGGCTCTAGTGATTGAATCCACTGTTGAGGACCCTCCATTCGAGCAATCATCTCATCATCTCTTTGGTAGCATTCACAAGATTGGACAAACTAGTGGGCATCCTTGAAGATTGTAGGCCAAGAGTACCTTTCCATTAGGGTTTTTATGGCCATGCACCTCCCTACATAGTGGCCTATGTAAGGGCCTTTGTAAGCATCCTGGAGAACGCATAGTTAATTGACATTAGGGACACACCAATGAACCAGGCCATTGGCATACATGTTGTAAAGGTGTCTATTGATTTTCATGAAGCACTTTTCTCAATGAAGAAACTATTATTTTTTTCTAAAGTCCAAATCCTATGGAATCTCTTGAGTGAGAAGGTAAGTGAGGATGCCATCATACCATTTTATTTCTATGGGCACTTGATCATTTATTGCTCTGGTAAAGAGGAGTTTGTTTGGAAATAGATCAAAGAGTGGACTCTCCTCCTCTTTATTATCCCATGTTAATTAAGAGAGATGGTCAATGACCAAATTCTTAGTTCCTTTTTGATCTATCATTGTGAGATTGAATTCTTGAAAGATCACAAGCCATCATATGATATAGGGGCTCACCGTTGGCTTGTTCATCAGGAAGTAGATGACATTGTTATCAATGTGCACAAATACTTTATAAGTAAGCACATAGTGCTTGAACTTTTCAAGAGCATACACCATTACCATCAATTCTTTCTCAGTTGTGGTGTAATTCAATTGTGCATCCACAATACTTCGACTTGTGCAATGAATGTAATATGGATGTTTCTTATCATCCAACTACATAATTATAGCTTCCAAGGCATAATTAGATGCTTCTATCATTATTTGGAATGGTTTGGACTAGTCTGGTGCCTTTAGAATTGGAGTTTCTACAATTTTCTTCTTTAGTAGTTGGAATGCATGTTTGCACTCCTTGGTCCAAATAAATGGTGCATCTTTCTTTGTAGGTTCAACCAATGACTTTGAACTCTTAGAGAAATTCTCTATGAATTGTTGGTAGTAGCCAGTGTATCCAAGGAATGATTAGACATCTTCAACTATCTTTGGTTGGCATGTTAATCCTTGGATGACCCTTATCTTCTCCAGGTCTACATCAATCCCTTCTTGTAAAATTTGATGCCCTAATACTATGCCTTCCTAGAGCATTAGATGGATTTTCTACCAATTGAGCTTGAGGTTTATTTCAACACATCTTTTTAATACTTACTCAAGGTAATCCAAGGCTTTCTCAAATCTAGCCCCATAGGTAGAAAAATCATCTATAAATACTTCTACCCTACTACCAATCTGATGTTGAAAAATACTAAGGACCAAGCATTGAAATGTTGTAGGGGAATTGTATAGACCAAATGGTATCTTACAATATGCAAAAGTTTTCCAAGAACTCATGAATGTTGCATTGGCCTAATCTTTTGGCATAATTTGGATTTTGTTATAACCATTATAACCATCCGAGAAGCTATAATAGCAATGCTTGAAGATGGTATCCAACACTTGGTCCACAAATGGCAATGGGAAATGATATTTAAATGTTGCCATATTCAATAGCCTAAAGTTAATGTAGACCCACCACTTGCTACCTTTGTTTGGCACAATTGCGAGTGGGCTCACCCACTCACTATCCGAAATGGGATAGATGAACCCCACTTTGAGGAGCTATTCTATTTCCTCAATAATATGCTTCAACTTGGGGTTTAGCCTCCTTTGTGGCTACCTTCTTGGCTTCATGGCTAGGTTAGTGTAGATGCAATGCTAGCATATCTGTGGATTAATTCTTGCAAGTTTATGATATGACTAAGCAAAGGCTATTGACCACTTATTAACTAGCTACAATAGCTTGTCTTTTTGTTTAGGAGTAATATTTGCATTAATTATGAGTGACTTACCATTATTCAAAAATTCATATTCCATGCCAATCAATAGAGTTTTTAACTTGAGGGGCTCTTGCTTGAAATTTTTAGGGATTTCCAACTCTCTCCAACATGTATCATAATATTCTTCATCAAAGAGTTGGCGATGAACTTGCTCAAGTACATCCATGCCTTTGACATAGGTACATGTCAGGATCTCAATAAGTTCCATTCATAGTATGCAATTGTCAAAGTTAGCTGTTAGCTACTGGGTGCCCTCCTATTTTGTGGCTACTACATACAAGCACCTTTGGACATCTACTTCATGTGCACACTAATTGCATGCTTTAATGAATGTAATTTTGATGGACCAAATCTTTTTCATGCAATTGCACCCATTATCACTATACATGATGTATGGAACACGCTTCTTCTCTAAACATCTAAATTCATTCTCCTTGGAGATTTCCAAGAAGAGGTTCCTTATATCCATATGTGCATCTACTATTCTTAACCAAGCCCTTCCCATAATGATGGGAAATTTACCTTTGCAGTTTTCAACCTTGATCACCAAAAAATGAGAAGGATAGGACCACCCATAAACTATGGTCACAATGTCCTCCACTAATCCTAAAGGAATAGTTATTGATTGGTCCACCAATTCTAAATGGATGTTTCTCTTCTTGAGAGGTGTTAGGTTCTAGGCATTGTACATATAATGGGACATGAGATTGATACTAGAACTAGAATTAAGAGCAGCCTTGCATGGCTCATGTCTAGCAATCTACAAGTAAATGAGAGGACTTTCTAGGTTAGATCTTTTCATGGGAATATTTTCATTCTTGATCCAATTGAAAATATCATGAGTTAACATCATAGTGCAGATTTGATGTGGCACTTGATTTGAATGGTACTTGAATGTGTTTGAAACAGAAGATAAGGGTGTTGGAGATACAAGGTGACTAGTTGTATTAGGTTGTGAGGGTTTGGGAGGTTAGTTGGATCAAAAGAAGGGTTGTTTCCTAAAATAATTATCCAAACCACTTGGTTGAAAGGTCAATTATGAATGTACAATCCTTATAGAATTTTGTTGCTATCGCTATGAAGGAATTTCACCCTACATGGATGGAGCAAGAGATAACTAGGTTGAGGGTGAAGGGATGTGTGTAGACAGATGTAGAGGGTGATATGGATATGGGTTTTCCCCTCGAGTAGATGGTGAATGTTTTTAGTGGTACTCTAGAGGGTAATAGTGATGTTGAAATGAGGCATGGCTTGCAAAACTTCTTAGAGAGACAGGTTGCTAAACATAGTACCTATATGGATCTAGTTACTTATAAGGTTACTTTTATCTTGGCAGTGGTATTTTCCATGATTGTGGTTGGTGTCATTGTTGGTATTGCTCATATGATTGTGGTGGAGCTAAACTTGGATAATATGCTTGTTGGTGCTAGTGGAACTACCTCAGATTGCATTGAGGATAGGGAAATTTTCTAGGTGCTTACCTCCTTGCTAGTTACGGATTCAATGCATACATTCCAAACTCTTATAAGTGTGATACCATAGGGAAACATCCCTTTGGATGCTCATATTAACAAATTTCACAACTAGTATCATCTTTTAAAGTATGTCTTCACAACTTCTTCTACTACAACAGCTTTACCCTTACCTCTCTGGTAGGCATGCTCAACTTCATTCCACCTCCTATGATTACAATTACTCTGGTGCTCTTTGGATTCTTTAGCAATCTTCATACTGGTTTAAAATTTCTAATCCAAATAGTCTCATAATTTATCAACCTTTGCCAAAATATTAGAAATATATTTTTGGATGGGCAAGGTTTTCTTGCTCATCACTTCATCAAGTGGTGACTCCTCCTTATCACAAAATTGAACCTCTATTTTTCTAATGGAAGGGTCCCTATTATACTCTTCTTCACTTTTCCTTTTTCACAACTCTCCTTCTTCTTTTGCTATCTACCCTATCAGCCTTTGGATCTGATGAGCTCTTAGTTCAGACAATCTCCCCGGAGCACACACCCCAAGAGTTCTTCTGGTTTCTACTCTAAGCCCATCTATGATGTGGCAGAGTTGTTCCCTTTGAGAATAACCATGGATAGGGCATTGATATTAGAGAGAATAATATCTACCCATGGTGGCATCCAAGGATTTATGTGTTCTTTTTTTCCAACCTTGGATTTATCTCCTCAAATTAGACACTCTAGAGTATGTTTGGTATTTTTCATTAAATAGCTCTAACATTGTACTCCATCTACAAATGGATTCTAACTCCAAGGACTAGTACCAAATTTCAACTTCCTTGATGAGTGTCTTGGGGAATAGCTTGAGTTTCCACTAGTTATTTTCAATGTTCTATAAGGCATAGGTATCATGGAAAGCTTGTAGATGGTTCTGCAAATCAGAGTTGTATCCCCCCTCAAATCTTGGGATATTGTTCATGTCTAAGTGCTTGATCTGGCTATCTTTCACATGCTTGGTTGGAAGCTTAACTACCTCTACAATGTTAAGCATTCTTCGAGTTACTAATAAAGGTTCATCATCATGATTTTTTGATGATGCCAATGATGATTTCTATCATCTCTTTTTTCTTGGTTAGCTCTATGATCATTGTTATCCCACTAATAAGCTTCTTCATGAGTATTTCTCTAGCAACTTATATCAAAACTAGAGGATGATGAGGAATTTTTAGAATAGGATGAAGAGGAAGGTGGACTACCACCACAACTACAATTTCCACCACCACCTCTTCACTCATTATGACCACCATCCTTAGATCCCTTGCCATCGTGATGTTTGCCCAAGTCCTTGCCTTGACTATCACTTTTTTCTAAACATGGTTTATGAATAGTGGATCATAGATTTAGGGACACACCCTCACCACCATTAATAGAGGGTGGATAATCTTCATGTTGGAAACCCTCAGGGGGAGGATCCATATTATCATCTTGGTTTAGTATGAATAAATGGTTAATAAAGTGCTTTCCTTTTGTAAACTTGTGGTACTTCTCCTAGTGTTGATCTCTTCTATGTTGTGTTTTAGTGGGATAGTACTCACAAGTGTCATTACCATTCACAACATATTCCTCTTAAAGATCTAGGATGCCCAACTTCTTAAGAGTTTAAAACAACATCCTATGCATAGATCAATTTGGGGGCATTACGATGTTGCCCTTCATATCATGCCGTCACAATTTTTCATCCTGATGTAGGATGAAGGTGAAGTCAGGTACATACTCATCTTTATGAGTATATACCACTTTGTACTCTTGTGGGATCAATGGTTTGACATCTTTATGCTTGTCGGAAGAATACATTTTGCAACAAATAAAATAATCAATGTGCCTTTGTAATTATAGGTTATGTGAGAGTGATGTTGACCTTGGGTTCATCCAATGATATTAATAATGTTCACTAATCCTAAAATACAAACATTTAAACAAACAAAGTCCTTGGCAACGATGCCAATGATGAGTGGTGAGGTACCCCTATGTGCAACTATACGAATTACAAAGCATTCATGTGCGATTTGATCAAATTCCATGGACTTGATAGTTTCTGGTGCACTAGCCTTCTAAGAAGTAAATCTTACCCTAAGGTCATTCGTTGTCTTCCAAATTATACTTTTGAAATACAAAGGTATGGTTAAGTGTAATCGAGGCATATGATTTTTATCATTTTATGTTTTATGTTTTTTGGTGCTTGAAGAGAGAGAGAGAGATAAAGTAATTTAATGACTAATCTAAATTAACTAACTAACTGATCTCTAACTAATCCTAACATAAGCATTCGATCCCACATTCTATACGCATCCTAAACCCATGTATCAACTACTGGGTTACCAAATGCTACGCTACTAGGTGCACCAAGAAATAATGCTATTGGAAGTACCAAGCAACTACGTGTTACGATCGAAGTGGTTGTACTTATGTATTTAATCTATCTAGCTTATCTTACTTAATGAGCTCAATTATTGGTAAATATTAAACAAAAAACTAAAAGCATCGAATACATGAATAAATATCTAAACTATCCAGAATGCTACAAGGTTTATCAAAAAGCTCATCTTTATTGCCATACACACTGTCATGCTCAGGTACAATAATGCTCAAATAAAGATCCATATACTCAATGACTCATGTTGCAAGCACTTGGGAAAATATTTTAACTTTTAAATGGAAAAACTACAAGAGGTTTGCTACACTGTGATTGACTAATGCCATAAATGTAGCTAGTGAGTGTGTATTTATAGGTAAGGACAAACCCTACATCGATAGGGCCTAGTCAATGCATGAAATGATGTGTCGATAGGGCCTCGAAGAGGCCTAGTTGACCCATGAAACAATGCATCAATGAGGCCTAGTTGATGGGGCCCAATCGACTAGGCCCAGTTGACATGACCACTGATGACCCATTAGTTATCATCATTGGTTATCTTGAATCTTTGCTCTTCATGGCTAGAAGCTTCTTCTTGAAGCTCCACTTTAGATGACTATTCTATGTCTACATTGTTGATAGCTAGGGGAGCCACGTTATCACCATGAATGATGATTTCACCTCCCTCATAAGGAGATGAATTTCTTGATGGATGGACAAGGACATAGCTCATAATTATCCCAACCAAGGTCTTTCAAGGATTAGGTTAAATCTTAGTGTCTCTTCAACCACGAAGAAGTTTGTAGTTGTAGGGAATCATTCTTAGGCTTCAAAATCCAAGGAGATAGACCCCTTGATGACAACTCTTGATCCATTGAAGGACTTAAGAGCTATAGTGGTTGTAGGTTTTATTTGCTTAGTTAAGACCAAGCATTCAATGACGGTGTATGGGATTACATTGGTTGCTACTCCATCATCAACATGCACTCAATGTATTTTAAATTATCCTATGCATATGATTATGAATAAAGAGATTGTAGTCACCTCATCATTTTGGGGATTAATCTTAATTTTGCTATCAAAAAATGTTAATGGTGTTGACTTTCCCTTCCTTGGTAAGAGTGGAATCATTACTACATGGATGGCTTCCTTATTAGTAGGAATATTATCACTAACGGGTATGGAGGTCAACATTTTGACTAGCACCTCATGATGTGTGGTGGAAGTCATGATCAAGTCATATAAGCTTAAGGTTGTGTTTTTCTACTTAAGTGATTGCCTGACTTGGTCCATTTCATTGAGGAAGTTTTTGGTGTTGGTAATGGGCTTGTTACCTCAGTTGTGCTTTACTTCTTTCATGTGTTCCAAAATGTAGACTTTGACTTTAGGCTGTGGCAATTGCGACTCTTCCTTGTTGTCTTGGTTGTGGGCTTTAGTGTCCTCCTATGGTTTGTTGGTTAAAGAGGTTGGAGCAAAGGAGGTCATAGGTATAGATGAAATGGAAGTAGGCTTCGATGGACCCACCTCCTTTTGTGCCATGATCTTCTTATCTCCCTTGTTGTTAAGCTTTTGTTTATCCTTCTTCCTTTGATTGGCTAAAAGTTTTTGGTTGTCAACTGTTGGCTATAAGGAAGAGACGGTAGCATTCGCCAACATAGGGGGTTGTTGTACAATTGGTTGGGCTATGGCTATTTGGGTTGTATTAGGTTGGAATATCTTGATGAAAAAAGATTCCCTTTGAGGCATTCATGATGGTACTCTCACAATGAAGGGAGGTCTTGAGCTGCGGAAAGCCACAAAAGCCTTTTCATTGTATAGAGGTACTTGGATCATGAATGGTTATCATCAATGTTGAATGCTAAAATAACATAATGGCTATCATTATCATTCAATGAGTCTTTCTAGACCCTCATTGATTGGTTCTATGGTCAAACTAGGTTAGAAGCATCTAAGACCAATTCCTCTCCCGCCCACCTCCCCCCCACCACCACCACATCTATCATCCTCTGCAAGTCATCCTTCAGTCCAAGGAAAAAGTCTATATCATGACTAGGTAGTTGATGATAATGGTAGAAGCAGTCTAACTTAAAGTATTTAGGCAACTGGGAATCATCCATTATTTCCAAAGTGAGATCTTTGGCTATTTTACATAGTTTCTTGTGTTTCTTTCAAGCAACTTTGGTCATTGTTTTATGTTGTATGCATCCACTTCTTAATAGTTGGTCTAGCAACTTGGATGGTTTCAATGGAAATGTAGTGTATTAGACCTATCCTTTCTTTTGAAGTTAGGTCTACTTGTTGTTGATGCATTAGTTCCAGAAGTTGATGGTTGGTTATTGTAGTCATTGGTGGGGGCCTTGGGTGGGTTGACATTTGGCCCTTGGTTCATGATCTTGGTTTTTTGAGTTATAGTTACTATGGTAGGTTCTTTTGTTTTTTCTTTTCTTTGTCTCTTCGAGTGTGTTGGTTTTTATATGATATATATGTTGAATCATGGCTAACATCCATGACATCCTCTATATTTTTAGTTTGCAAGAATGCTTGGTGCAAAGACTATGGATTGAGGTAGTAGAGCTTAGACTTGATGAATTTGTTAACTACTCACTTGAATATGGCTAACAAGTGGGCTTTAGCTATGGGCTTTGGTATTTCATTTAGTAATCCATTTCACTATTGAATAAATTTTTGTATAGGTCCTAAGGGCCCCTGCTTGACCTTCATAAATTGGTCAAGTGTTGAATTAGGCTTTAAGTTATTCTTGAAGTAGTTGACAAACTAGGCTACTAAGTCTTCCAGAGAGGATATAGATCCTCTAGAAAATGCACAATATCAATCAAGTGCTTTCCTAGTCAAATACATAGGTAAAATCCTCATCATGGTATGAGGCCATGGCTACAAGAGTAAACATTCATATTGAAATATGATAAGGTGAGCATTAGGATCATCTTATCCATTATATTTGCTAAATTTTGGAATGGGGATACTAGGAGGAAACGTCAAGGGTGGAACTACAAGACTTATGGAATTATCCTCATATAAGTCCATAATCTTGAAAGTTTGTGTGGTCGAGGCTTTAAGCCTCTTCAACTCATTCGTTAAGTCTTGGATCATTTGGAAGGCTTAATCCAAGCCTTGAGGTAGACCCATAGTTTGCGAGGTTTGTACATAAGGTTGTGGTGTTTATTGTGGGGCTTGTGGCCTTGTTATGGGTTGCATGACAAAAGGAAAAGGTTGCACTATGGTTGTGGCTTGTGGGCCAAATAAAGAAAAATATGTTTGTGCCAGTACTTGAGGCACAAACGGGACAAACATCATGTGTGACCCTTGTGTTGCTAGGGCTCTCAAGGTGGACCCCATGTGAGTAGTTAACAGATTTGCAGTGGTAAAAGCCACTATTGATGGTTTTGTATATCAAGGCTATGTTGCAAATGGCATTGATATGCTATAGTTTGTTGTTTGTGGCATTGAATGAGTATGATGTGTGGTTACAACCAGTGTGGGATCTACTGTAGTAAGGTGTGGAGGAGTGGAATATGGTGGCATCATGCCCATGGAGAAGAAAAATGTATTAGGAACAGGTTTTGTGATGTTGGGGGATGTTTGTTGGAATAGTCCTCCCAAGATGTTTTCAGGATTAGATTCTATCCTAACTTCATCCTCTTCTTCCTGTTGTTCCCCAAATGTAGGTTAGTCATCTTCCTCTTATATAGCAATCAATTGGGCTAGGATGCTAGAATAGACATCATTAAGAGGAATTTCTTCATATGGGGAAGGAATGTACTCTTTCCCACTCCTATGTATGAGCTCAAAATCTCTTTTGTCCTTGACTTCAATTTGCAAAATTAGCATGCTTGCTAGCATTTTGACACAAATGAAGTTATAAAAATCTTCATTAATGGCTGCAAAATCAAGAATTTCCCCTCTAACTCCCAAAAATCACTTACACTCAATGACAATAGGGCCTTTGGGATCATACACCCTTATTACTTATTGGCTATGATCTTCACTAGTGAAGGTGAAGGGCAATTTAGTGGATTTTTGAAAAGGCATGGTTACAGTGCTGAGAATTGCTTAAAATAAATTCGCTATAAATGGTAAAATAGAAGTTAAAATTAGTGAATGGAATTCAAAAGCTCTTAGAGGAAATAAAAAATAGCAAAAAATGATGTACTTGCTATAATTAGGAAGTGGAGGATAAGGGGGGTTTACCCCTTTACTAGAAATGGAATATTGGTAATGTTGGCTTCAAACCTCATCCAAGTTGGTCTTCCAAGTGCCTCAACATTGGGTATGGTAGGAGGGGAAAGAAGGAGGATGAGATATTGGAAATATCACACCTTCTTACTTCAACATTTGAGAGAGATGGGAAAAGTTTGAAGACCAAAATGAAAACCTGGCAGTTTCCAAAGATGGTTTTGACAAACTATCAACTTTTACCAAAAAGGAGGTAAAAGTAGGCTTGGTTGGTATGGAAAAAAATGTCAATTTAGTGGCAAAGATAATGGAAACAAAAATTATATGTTTATTAAGTCATCCACATTGGCTTTGCTCTAGGAATTCACAACAGATGTAAAATTCCAGCATTCAAACCACCTACAGCTTTCACAACAAGCTTTCTGCTACAAGGAGGTAAATACAATGTTGGATTCCTAGGATTTTTGGCTAGAAAATGGCTTTTAACTTGCAAAAAAAGTATATTTGATTATAAAATTGGTCTCAAACTTCACCAACACTAGCCTCCCAATTGCTTTCACATTGGGTATGGTATAGGAGGAAAAGAAGGCGGGGGTGAGATGGTGGGAATTTCACACCTCTTACTATCATGTTGATGGGGAAAAGGCTAAAAACCAAAATGTAAATTAGTATTTTTCCTCTAAAATTGGTTTTAGCTAGCTACTAATTTTCTCAACTTGGAAAAGTGGGGGGAAAGCCAACTCATGGATGAGTTGAACCACCCACATTAGAATCTAGAAAAAAATTGTTTTGGCAATAAAAGAAATAGGGGGAAAGAGATATCAATGTTGGCTTTGGGCTGTAAAATTCATAGCAAGTGCTGTGAAAATCCAAAGCCCAGACACCTACAACTTCCATGTTGTAGTTTTGGTCACAATGGGAGGAAAGACCAATGTTGATTCCTCAAAGGTTATGGTTGCAAAAAATTAAGAAAAAGCTTGCAAATTGCAATGAAAATAATAGATTTGGTTATAGAATTTAGGTAAAGGCCCTCCTTCTAGTGCTAAGAAAAACTATTGCAAGCAAAACCTCAATTACTAAAATAAAAACCAAGGATCCTTGATGCAAGCAATTCCCCAACCCCGAATTTATAGGGCCTTCATAATAAAAAAGGGATTTGAGGCATCTTGGTTGGTTTGGAAGATCAACCAGGGACTTATGAGATACAAAGCATGGGAATATAAATAGATTCAAATAATGCACAAAAAATAAAATTTACTTTTGAACACAAAACTCAAAACTTAAAACTTTATTAAGAAAGAATAAAGTATAAGTTAGAGAAATGTGTACAAATGATTCCTAGATGAGCAAAAAAAGGGGTTCACTTGCACAAGAGTTCAAAGTCCATTGAAGCCAATGTGATGTGCTCCATGATCTAGGTGAAAAGCCCCTCTTGATGTTATTGAACCTTCCTTCTCTATTGCAACTTTGGACTTGCCAATTGGATCGTTGCTAGGGGGTGAGAAAGGTGGAAAATTTGGATGCCAAATTACTCTACGTTGGGGTTTGGAAATCTCATGAATGTAGTGTTGACATGAAAAATCCACTGAATCTCAAGGCCATAATGCTTCCATGCTAGGATTCAAGAGAATGCAAGTATGGGAACTTGCAAGAGCTATTGAGTGCTTTAAAATGCCCCATGTGTGGAATTGTGTGTACATAAGTTGCTTGATAATGCTCAAAAAATTTTGAACTTTGTTAAAAATTGATCAAAATTCTAAAACCATGCAAGTGTTGAATCTTATCAAAAAATGCTAAACTTTTAAATGGTGTTGGAGGCTGGCTTTTATAGGCTTTCTTGGCCATGAATGGGGCTGCAAATTAGCCATGATTTGGCTACAAATTTGGCTAAACAATGGTTGCAAATTTCCTACAATTTTAGTGAGATGGGTGCTAAATTTGGGGGGTTACTATACATAGTAAGTGCTTTCCCCCGTGGCCATTTTGTTTACTATAAATAGTAACTAATTCACACCTTTCATGCTAGAGATAAATCTTCCACACTAAGCTCTCCACCATGCTTGTTGAAGTGGTTGGTTAACGTTGAAGNGGTTGGGGAGAAAGTTTCCAAGTTAGGGGAAAACTCTCTAGGCTAGGGGAAATGTTTCTAGGTTGAGGGGAAACTTTCACACTGGGGGAAAGTTTCCAAGTTGTGCATTTGGTCTCCATGTTGAAGGGGGGAAATTCTCCAAAACCCCCACCCTTCCACCCTAGGGGTAGGTGAGATCTACCCCTTGTAGGTGTTTCTAACATAGAAAAATGCATACACCCCATAAAACCCATCAAATTGCTCTTTTTGGTATTCCAAAAGGCATTTTGACCCCCCTCCCTCCCCACCCCTTGTGTAATGAGGCTTTGACCACTTATGAGGCATTTTTTGATTCCAAAAGTATAAAGTATGTAAAATTTTCCATTGTGGATTACAATTTTCACATTTACAATGAAACTTTACCTTTAGTTTCATGGGATGAAAGATACATGATGAAGATTGGTTATAACATGTAAAATTTTGTGGTTTTTAAATCAGCAAGACCATTTAAGGTGTCCAAGGTTCTTTCCAAGGCTCATGGATCTTGGGGTCAAAACTGTTCCATGCTAAGATCTTCAATTTTCCATTACTAGATTATTTAGTTGTTACAATTTTCTAGTGCTAGAAGGGGAACCTCCATCTAACTTCTTAGCCCAAAATTGGTTTGCAAATCCTCTATCTATTTTTGGCTTTGCCTATTAACATATTAAACACATTTAAATTTTTTTGATTTCTTACAACCCCAACGTGTGGCATCATAGCTAGTTTCTTTCAACACTTACAAAAATTAAAACAAAGATTTTCTCTTACTAGTTTTTTTTTATAGTTTTAGTATGCAACATTGCCCCTACTTCCTCTACCTTACAACTCAAAAGTTAATTTTTGTTGTTACAGTGCATAACACTGCCCTTGTTCCTTGCACTTTATAGTTAAAAGATTACTTTGGTAGTTGCAATGCATATTGCCTTTCCTATTTTCTGTACATGCTATCTAAAATTTTTTCTTTTTTTCTTTACATATGCTAAAACCTGTTTACATTTCCCATAGCATTGTTAAATACTTTATAAAAAATTAAAATTTTTATCATTATAGTTGTAGTGTATGTTGTTTTTCTTATTTTTGCACTCACACATTATAGCTTCACAAGCTATAGCCTCACAAGATACACTCTCACATGTTGGGAGTTTCACATGTTATAAGTCTCACATGTTGGGAGCCTCACACATTGGTGATCTCACACGTCGGGAGTTTCACATGTTGGGAGCTACAACCTACCTAAAATACTAAAATATTTTTCTTACTTACACAATACCTTGACCTTGCACTATTTATGCTTTTCGTTGCTTGATCATTCTATCATACAACATCATCCATATGACCTCAAACCAAGAAGCTATTTTCATTTATGATCCTAAGGATCCAGCTATGATAGAGCATCGATAATCCCTTAGGTAACTAGGACTATAACTAGCCTATGCGAATATCAATGAAGAATGCTACAATTTTATTTGTACAAAAATCCAAGCTAGCCTACTTATTCCATGTCCAAAATTAGAATT
Organism: Gnetum montanum; assembly: GCA_015680685.1. Lineage (NCBI taxonomy): Eukaryota > Viridiplantae > Streptophyta > Gnetopsida > Gnetales > Gnetaceae > Gnetum > Gnetum montanum. Next base: position 75,822 of record MNCI01031505.1, read on the forward strand.
CAATTGTTAGTTTGAGATCATTCATAAAAATGGAAAAGAATACATTCCCTCTTCATATGACCACATTAAACTAATAGAGTTTCATACATGCATGTTAGCACAACTAGTGGACATAGATGAGGTAAGTGAGAAAGTTAGTTCAAACCAAAACCAAGAGGATTAGGAAGAGTTTGGAGCTAAGTATGAGCCAAATATGTTCTTAGGAGATCTTTTGCAATGATCTCTTCCAAAGGTGACCATCCCCAACTCTATACCCTTAATTTCAATGATAAACCAAACACCCCATGTGACCTTCACGAGCCATGTATCACAACCCTCTTTCTTATTTGCTTCGATGTTCATCTCAACACCTCTTACCATAATGCATTAATCTCAACCAACTTCTTGCTCTACCTCCTTATTTACATCAATTTCTTTTGCAACTCGACCTCATTTAGCATGACCATCACTAGTGGTATCTACCATGTCACTTCCTTTTATCATCCTAGAGAGACCCTCTTTAGGACCCTAAGTCTCACAAGCCTTCCATACTCCCTTTGTTCCCTTCATTCTATATGTTCCAACTCAAACATCCTTCTCCCTATTCAACCCCCTTGTGACAGTGGTCACACAATCCCTCTAATCTATACCAATCATAATTGCATGGCCTCAAGCCACTCACCCTCCTCCCCAACCATTAGTACAAATTTCACATACTATAGGAACATCCCAAGACTTGGATCATGCCTAGTAAATTTTCCAAGACCTCACTAAAGAGCTATAAAAATCTAAATCTAGCACCACTCAAATGATGAAGATTATGGACTTCTACCAAGATGATCCTATAAATCTTACCATTCCTCAAATCACATTACCCATAGGCATGCTTATCCAAAACTTTACCAAACACAATGGTGAAAGAGATCCTAATTCATTCCTTATCAACTTCCAATCTAAGAGCCTCCTATTGCAAGCATGACCTCACATAATACTATAGATTTTCCCTGTGTTCCTAAAAGGAAAGGCTTTGGACGAGTACTAAATCTTGCTTAGAGGTTATGTATCCTCTTAAAGACTTGATAAGCCAAATTTTCAACTACTTCAAATATAACTTGAAGCCTGATACAACATTAAACCAACTAATAAAAGTGAGTGATGAATCATGCATCATTGGGCTACGTCATGACCCCATCGATGTAGGGTATCCTACGTTGATGAGTACCCATTGATGTGATACCTTATCATCACCTATAAATGTGTGGCTACTCATAGCTTTTGTGGAATTCTTCCATTAGTTTTAGCAAAGCTCTTATAATTTATTTCCTCCAAACTTAGAAGTTTTACTATGTGCACACAATAAGAGTGAGAAGTATATAGATCTTTATTCAAACACTGATGTACCTGAGCACCTTGGTATGATCGTCAATAAAGACGAGCTTTCTTTACAAACCTTATAGCATTTGGAAATCAATTAATGTTTACTTTAAATGCATTTATTACTTAAGAAATTTATTTTTATGCATCAAATTAATTAAGAAATTAATAATTAATTAAATCACATAAGTACAACCATTTTGAGTATACGTTAACATTTGGTAATCCCAGTAGTGCTTAATGCTTGGTAACCTAGTAATGTTGCAACATTGTTCAGGATGTGTATAGTAAATGGAAATGGATTCTTATGTTAGGATTAGTTAAGAAATTATCTAATCATTAAATTAGTTAAATATTTAATTACTTTACTTTCTAGCACTTAGGAGATTTAGTGATAAAACATAAAATGATAATAATCATATGCCTTAGTTACACTTAACCATACACTTGCACTTCATAAGTGAAATTGGAAAGATAATGATCATGTCCTTAATATTCACTTCCTAGACCTAGTATACCTGAAGAGAAAAAGTCTACAAAATTCAACCGAATTAGTTAGTGAGCACTAGCTATTTGTATGGTTGGGTGTAGGGACTACTCACTACTCATCCTAGGAACCATTGCTAGGGACTTTAGTTAGCTACATGTACTATCTAGGAGTTAGTGAAAATTATTCAACAACATTGTAATGAACCTATCAAAGCTAAACCATTCAACTAATAAAGTATATTACAAGCACATTATTAGAAAAGTTCTAAAATTTCTTCTTTTCACAAGGTTGATTCTTTGCTAGCATTTAAGCATACATCTAATTAACAAAGGCATGGGAGGTCAAGTCAACTAGTGTCCTAGCAATGTAGAGTGGTACATACTAATCCCAATGAGAATTTGTCAAACTTCATCTTCATCTTACATTAGGATGAATAGTTGCAGTAGAGGAACATTGAGGATAACATCATGTTTTCACCCAATCAATCTATTCCTACAATGCTATTCTAAACTCTTATGAGGTTGAGCATCCAAGGGCTTAATGTTGAATATGTTGTGCAGGACCATGATTATCAAGATTATCATCCCACTAAGGTAGAACATAATAGAGATTGGCAATAGGAGAGACATTATGAAGCATTGAAGGAAAAATGTTGAATAACGCCTTGTTCTTGCTAAGCTAGAAAGAAGGAGAGGATCCTTTTTTTGAGTGTTCTCAATTTACTAACTCTCCTCCCCTTAGCTTTGATGAGGGAGGCTTGAACCAAAACTTACAATCCACTATAAACAATCCTAGTTCAAGAAAGAATGGGTTCCATAACCATGGGGACTCCAAATGTGGAAGTCAAGGTATGAACGTGGACAAACATGATGACAGTGACCATGACCGAAGAAGAGGTGGTAGCAGGGACCATGCTAGTGCTAGCTCTCCTCCCTCTTCTTCACCTTTGACATCTTCTTCTTTCTTCTCAAGATCCAATCGAAGCTACATAGGACATGATTGTGATGGAGGTGACCAAAATGATAGAGATGATCGTAGGGTCCACAAACTAGTAGAGACCAGGGGCATGGGCAATCAAGGAAGGCCTACCACCATGAAAGGAGGGGATAACAAAGGAAATCATGGACATCATGGAGGCTATGACCATGATGAACCTTTGCTTGCAAAGAGGAACATATTGAATATTGTAGAGGCCATGAGAATTCCAATGAGACATGTGAAAGATAGAAGAATCAAATGGTTAAATATGAACAATATCCCCAAGTTTGAAGGGGGATACAACTCAAATCCACAAAATCATGTTCAAGCCTTTCATGATGTTTGTGCCTTGCAAAACATAAAAAATAAATGGAAAATGTTAAAGCTATTACCAAGGATGCTCGTTAAATAAGTTAAAAACTCGTACCAGTTCTTAGAACCAAAATCAATAATACGTTGAAGTATGACACTTGAGCTCTTTAATGATAAGCAGTAGATGTGCTCTAAAGTGTCCAATCTAAGGAAGAAGATCCAAGGTTGAATGAAAGGAACACATGAACCCTTGGATGTAGCCATGGGTAGGTACTATTCTCTCTTACATAGATGTCATGATCATGGTTATTCTCAAAGGGAGTAGCTTTGCCATATCATAGATGGACTCTAAACAAAAATGAGGAGAACTCTTTGGATCTATGTACAAGGAAGACTTTCAAAACTTAGTTTCCATTAGATCCAAAGGCTAACAGAGTAAGTTGCCAAAGAAGAAGGAGAGTTGAGAAAAAGAGAAAGTGCAAAAGAGTATAACTAGGATCCTTTCATCCACAAACGAGAGATCCAATTCTCTGATAATAAGGAGGAGGCACTGATTGATGAATTGGTGCAACGAAAGGGCTTGCCAACTCAAAATTTTATTTCCAAAATTTTGGCTAATGTAGAAAAAATGTGAGACTCTTTGGATGAGATGTTCCAAACTACTCTGAAAATAGTAGAGCAATCCAAGGAGCAAAGTAATAATCATGATCACAAGAGAAGGAAGGAAGTTAAATGTACCCACCAAAGGGATAAGGGATAGACTGCTACCATAGAGGAGGTTGTAGACTTTGAATCAAATGATGATGGTGGGTGTGGAATCTACCACTATGAACATTCTAAGAGATGTTGTTCCATTGTGTCATATTTGCATGAGTTTGGGATGTATGCTCTAAATCCTAGATTGGCAAGAAGGCAAGCACCCAGAAGATTGCCTTATCCTCAAGGTAATCCCAAGTAGTTCCACCAACAACAAGCCTACTATTCGAGTGGAGCTCAATAACAAGCTTATGAGTAGTACCATTAATGATAACACCCACAGTCATGAGGGATTTCACCACCAAGGCAAAAATACCCTTACTAATAGTTTGATCCATATGGGTACTATGTTTAGTAGCCTATTTCTCTGTGTAACTCTTCTAGTCATGCTTCATTCCAGCATCACTCCTACCCTCTCAAATACTATAGAGCCCAATCATTAAGAGGGGAATCCCCATTTTCTCATTACCCTTCTCATCCTTCTACACATGTTCCCCCATCCTCAACTTAGTTACCACCTACTCCATTAATGCAAGGTAAAATTCTAGCCTAACCGCAACAACGTAATACCGCTAGGACTATTAACTTATAACTGACTCCTCAACTAAGTGGTTTAGATAATAAACCCTAAAAAATATTCTTCTTCCAAATAAGCAATCCTACAAATCCTTCATAGATACACATGGCTAATAACCCTACTTCTCCCTCATCGTCTACATAATCTTTCGAGTCCCCTTCAAACCAAATACCTTCAAAGATCTACATTGTCATGTTAACCCATGCAATATCTGATTGGATTAAGGTTGTTCACCTTCTCAAGAAACAAACTGATCCTAAGAGTCCCCTTATCTACTTGCAAATCATTGAAAATGAGCCTTGCAAAGCTCTTCTAGACTTAGGTTATAATGTAAATATGATTTCTCATAAGATGTACAAAGCCTAGAACCTACATCCTCTCAAGAAGAGAAAAATTTATCTTAAGTTGGCAAATTAGTCCAACACCATTCCTTTGGGATTGGTAGAGAACATTATGATCACTATCTATGTGTGGTCTTATCCTACTGATTTCCTAGTGATCCAAGTTGACAACTAGAAGGGGGACTTCTCAATCATCATGGGAAGGGCTTGGCTAAGCACCATTGATGCATGGCTAGACATTAGAAACCTTTCCTTGGAAATTTTCAAGGAAAATGATTTTTAAAAGATAGAGAGAAAGCAAGCTCCATGCATCATGTATAGTGACATAGGGTGTAATTGTGTGTAGAAGTTGATGTCCATAAAGAGTACATCTATAATAGCATGCAGACAACATGCAAATGTGACAAAAATTCAAAAGTTCTTGTACATAATAGCCACAAAATAGGAGGGCACCCAATGGCTGATAGTGGATGTAGAATGTAGTTTAACCATGTGCATGGAACCAACTAACAGCCTCGCAAGTGCCTATGTTGAAGGCATGGATGAACTAGAGTAAATTCATCACCAACTCTCTAATGATAAACTTGATGACACTAACTGGAAAGAGTTGGAAATTCCTGAGAGCTTTAAACAGGAGCCCCTAGAGTTGGAAACTCTACTAGCTAGAATGGAATATGCTTTCCTAACAAATGGCAAGTTGGTTATGATCAATGCTAATCTTACTCTTACACAAAAAAAGAAGTTGTTGAAGGTGGTCAAAAAATGGCTAATAGCCTTCACCTAGTCATATCATGAACTAACTGGAATTGATCCACAAATATGCTAGCATCACATCTATATATATGCCTCCATGAAACTAGAGAGGTAGCAATAGTAATGGTTGAACATCAAATTGAAGTAGATTGTCAAAGAGGAGATTGAACAACCCCTCAAGGAAAGGTTCATCTATCCCATTGCAAATAGTGAGTGGGTTATTCCACTAACAAGAGTGCCAAAGAAAGGTGGTAAGTGAAGGATCTATATTGACCTTAGTTGTTGAACATGGTAACCTACAAAGGTCATTTCCCATTACCTTTTGTGAATCAAGTGTTAGACACTATCTCTAGGCATTGCTATTATAGCTTTTTGGATGGTTAGATTGGCTATAACTAAATCCAGATTGTAGTTGAGGATTAAGCCAAAATAACATTCATAAGTCCTTGGGGAACTTTTCCATACATAAAGATGTCATTTTTTCTGTGCAATGCTCCTACAACCTTTCAACACCTTATTGTAAGCATCTTTCAATAGCAGATTGGTAGTGAGGTGGAAGTCTTCATGGATGACTTCTTCACCTATGGGACTACATTTAAGCAAGCTCTAAACTATCTTGAGAAAGTGCTAAAAATGTGTGTGGAGACAAACCTTCAGCTTAACTGGCAAAAAATCCATCTAATGGTCTAGGAGGGCATTATTTTTAGGCACATAGTATCACAAGTAGGGATTGAGGTCAACCTTGGAAAAATAACGGTCATCCAAGGAATTACCTACCAATAGGAAACTATCAAAGATGTTTGGTCATTCCTTGGTCACACTAGCTACTACGTGCTTCATAGAGAATTTCTCTAAGATTTTCAAACCATTGGTGGAGCTTACAAAGAAGGATGCTCTATTCTTCTAAATTGAGGAATGTAAGAATGCATTCCAACAACTTAAGCAAAAGCTCATAGAAACTCCAATGCTATAATTACTTGATCGGTCTAGACCATTTCACATCATGATGGATGCATCAAATTATTCTCTGGGAGTCATGCTCACACAATTGGATGATCAGAAATGTGCTTACTACATCCACTATGTGAGAAGAATCATTGTGGATGGATGCATAGTAAATGACACCATAACAAATAAAGAATTGATGGAAATGGTGTTCTCCTTAGAGAATTTCTAGCACCATGTGCTTGGGTACAAGGTGTTTGTGAACATAGACCATAGTGTAATGTAGTTTCTCATGAACAAACCAATAGTGAGCCCCCATGTCATATGGTGGCTGGTGATCTTATAGGAATTCAATCTTACAATGCTAGATCGAAAGGGAACTAAGAATGTGGTCACCAACCACTTGTCTTAGTTGAGATGGAACAACAAAGAAGAGGAGAGCCGACTTTCTAATCAATTTCCTGATGAACTTCTCTTTACTAGTGTTATAAATGAATAAGTGCTCACTAAACCTAAGTGGTATGATGGCATTCTTACCTACCTTTAGACTTAGGAGATGTCACAAGAGCTAGATAATAAGAAGAAATAGTAGTTTCTTCATCAGGCCAAATGTTTTATGGAGATCAATATACATCTCTACAAGGTGAGTGTCAATGGTATAGTTCCCTAGTGTGTTCCTATTGCTAACCAATTGCACATCCTCTAGGATGTTTAGGAGGATCCTTATGGGGGCCACTATGTTGGGAGACACATGACCATTAAGCTCATGATGGTAGGGTATTATTGGCCAAAACTTTTCATGGAAACTCACTGATGAGACGCGACATGCACTGAGCCGCGATATCGCGCCTTCCCCTGTGATATCGCGTACGCGATATCGCGGTCTGCCTCCATATCTATAAATAAGAGGTGGCACTCCCTTCATTTCCCAATCCTGGCTAGAAGTAGCGAAGCTCTGGCAGATTGATCACTCCAGAGTTATAATTTTTCCCATGTGCCCGCAGTAGAAGTCCTAGAGTGAACGGCTCTTTATTCGAGCAGCTTGTAACCTGAACCCAAGTTGTGTACGGCAATAAAGACGAACTTGATTGGATAAACCTTGCAGTACATGATTTTATTATTGTTTATTTACTGCTTTCCTAGTGCGCATAAGTACGACTTGATTACGAGCGTCTACAGACGTGTATAGCTAGTCAAGGTATCGGCTGCTTGTCGCAACGCATGAGTACGACTTGATTACGAGCATTGGCTGCTTGGTAACCCAGTAGCGTATTTTAGGATTCTGNCCGAAAAATACCAAAAAAATCACATACCTCAGACTTGCTTAACCATACACCGTGACACTTACAAGCAAGCCTGGGAAGACAACGAACGATTAACCCCAAGTGTTTCTTATGGTGTTAAGGCATTTAGTCTACGAGTTCGACCGGATCGTGCGTGCATGCTCGTATTCGTATGGTTGAGTGTAGGGGTACCTCGCCACTCATCATTGGCGCCGCTGCCGAGGACTAAGTGTTTTTTTGCTAATTGAACATAAGGGATATCACTCACATCATTGTGAGCTTAAACGAACCTTAGGGTTACTCAGTTAATCAAGAACATTAAATAACGGTGAAAATTAGCACACCATTAGAAATGGCTTCTTCTCATGCAATCAACTCACCTAAGGACAATACAGGAGAAAGTCAGGATCATACGCATAACTGAAATCAACCATGTCCTCAACAATCCAAAGTCACATATACTCATCCCGATGAGTATGTGCTGGATTTTACCTTTGTTTTTCATCAAGATGAGCAACTGCGGTGGAGAGACATGCAAGGTAACATCGTGTTACCCCCAGATCGATCCGCTCCCAACATGCTTTCCCGTGCTTTGGTACAGTATGGCATGCATGAGCTGCTTGCTGAATACGTTTTGGATGATTATGACACAAGGGATTATCATCCCACAAATGCCCAACGTATTCGGGATGCAAGGCAGGAGAGCCAACATTCACTATTGAAGGGCAAGGTTCCCCACGTCATTAGTGAAATAGGAGAAGAGGAACCCCTCACGATGGGTTTCTTAGAAAATGATGTTCCTCCTCCTCACTCTAGTGAAGAGGTTAGGCATCAGGGCCTTAGATCAACGATACATATTCCAGGCTCTGATCCCCGTGAGCACCAGCTGTTCACGGCAGGAACAACTACTCACACTAATGACGGACTCGTTGATCGTCACAACGATCGGGGCCGAAGCAGCCGAAGAGAAGGCAAGAAACATCACCATGGTGATGGATCCCCTTCTTCTTCTCCTTCATCTCATCATTCACCCTCTCCTTCCACATCTGGGCGCAGCCACCATGAGCATAACGCGGAGAGTAAAGGTAAAAGAGATGAAATGCCTCGACAGGAAGGTCGAGAGGAGTTAGGACAAGGGCAAGGACGTAGGGAGAATAGGGAACCACCACGTAGACATCACAGACGTCATGAAAGAGATGATCATGACGAACCCCTATTCGCAACCCGAAGCATGCTTGATATTAGAGAGGTAGTTAGGATTCCCACAAGGCATTTAAAGGACAGTAGGATCAAGCGTTTGGACATAAATAATATCCCACATTTTGAAGGGGGATACAACGCTGATCCTTAGCATCATTTACAGGCATTCCACGACGCCTGTGCCTTGCAGAACATAGACAATGAGTGGTAGAAACTCAAGTTTTCCCTAGGACACTCACTAAAGAAGCAGAGAGCTGGTACCGGTCCTTAGAACCGGAAACCATCAGGAGGTGGAGTACGATGCTTGAATTGTTCAACAATAAATATCAAACGTACTCCAAAGTGTCCAATTTACGTAAGCAGATCCAAGGCTAGAAACAAGGAGCTTATGAATCCTTGGATGCTGCCATGGCCCGTTATTATACACTGCTACATTGTTGCCCCGACCATGGGTACGCTAAACGGGATCAACTTCACCACCTCGTGGATGGGCTACGAAATGAAACGAGAAGAACTCTTGGGACTTACGCCCAAGGGAGACTCTCTCAACTAAGAGCCCATGAAGTTGAAGTTTTGTTGGAACAAGTAGCGCAAGAAGAGGGTGAGCTACATAAAAGAGAAAGTGCAGAGGAATACAACCGTGATCCCTCCCTTTGCAAGAAGGGAGTGAAATTCTGTGATGAGGAGGATGAGTCACCACTCGAAGAGTTGGTGAACCGGAAAACCGTGCCAATCCAAAAGTTAACAACGGAGGTATTGGCTAAGGTAGACCAAATGTGGGATTCCTTGGACTCACGAATAGAAACAGTCCTGAAAATCATAGAGGAGTCTAAGGATGAGCAAAGTAGAGACAAAGGAAAAATCAAGTGGAGAAACTTTAACCCTACACATAACAAGGGTAAGGAAAAGATCTTTAACTCCGATGAGGCTGAAAATTCTGATTCAGACAATGATGGTGGATGTGAGGTCTGCTACTATGACCATCCTAAGGGATGTTGTCCAATTATCTCACATCTGCAGGAGTCTGGGGTGTATGCATTAAATCCAAGACTTAATCAACGGCAAACACCCAGAAGGTTACCTTATCCACAAGGTAACCCGAGGCAGTTCCACCAACCCTTGACGTATTATCCAAGTGGAACACCTCCGCAGCCCATCGAGCAACATCAGCAGTGGCAATACCCACAGTCATGGGGGATGCCACAGCCAACACATCGATACCCTTACCGGCAGCCTGATCCTTATGGTTATTATGTGCAGCAGCCAGTTTCTCCAGGTGACGCTATGAGTCACACTCCACGCCGTCACTACTACGCTCGGGAGTACTTCAGAAGGACTCCTTCTCCTCCGGGAGACATCCCACATTCCGTCCATCCTCTAACTCCACCCGCACCTTTTCCTCAAGTAGTTCCCATAACACCTCCTGCTCCAACAATGCAAGGGGAATTACCTACCCAACCGCAGCAACGTCACGCCGCGAGATCTGTAAATATTCAGAGTGTAAATATCCAACCGGACACTAGTTCTGGCGATAACTGTACAAAAAAGAGACCCTTTTTCAGAACTAGGAGCCCGGATAGGCTCTCGCAACAACAAGCGGACGGGTATATGTATAGGCCTCTAACTACTAACACTTCGGAGCACCCTTCAGTCCAAGGGAATGTAACGCATACGGTTATGCTAACACATACCGTAACTGACTGGATCAAGGTAGGCCACCTTCCCAGGAAACTAACTGATCCTGGGAGTCCCTTTATTCATTTGCAGATCGCTGGGAATGCACCACATCGAGCTCTTCTTGACTCAGGTTCCGGAGTCAACTTAATTTCGCGAAAGATGTATCACGCCTGGAACCTGCCCCAACTTAAGAAGAGCAACATCCAACTAGAGCTGGCAGACCAGTCCATCACTATTCCCTTGGGTTTGGTGGAGGACGTTATCACCACTGTGTGTGGTTGGTCCTACCCAGCGGATTTCCTAGTGATCGATGTTAACAACAACGAAGGGGACTTCCCAATTATAATGGGAAGGGCATGGCTAAGCACAGTAGATGCATGCCTTAGGATCCGTGATCTTTCCTTGGAAATCTCCAAGATAAACATATGTGGAAAGATCGAGAAGAGGATAGTTCCATGCATCACATACAGTGATTCATCGGGTGATGACACGGAGGAAATGTCTCCATGTCACAGGTGTGCCCAGGAAACTCTGCAACAAAGATGCCTGTATGTAGCAACCACACAAGAAGTAGTAGACACCCCGTGGTTGACAGCTTCTCATAAGAGCAAACAAATATGCATGGAACGAACTGAGGCAACTCATGCCAACAACCGTGGCATAGACACATTGGAACGTGAGCGTCGCCAACTTCCAACCCTGAATTTAAGATCATCAATTGGGAGAAGTTGGGCACTGCTTAGAAATTCAAATAGGCGCTCACTACTTCGGATCTCTCCCTCACAACTCAGTCATGGGGGAGATGGCCACCTATGCTAATCATATGGGGCCCTCAGTTCTTTTTCAGTTTTTGTTTTACACATTTTTGTTTTACAACGTTTTTGTTTTTCACATTTTTGTTTTACAATTTCTTTAACTTTTCTAATTTTTGTTTTACAAATTTCTTTAACTTTTCTTGTTTTTGTTTTACAACATCGTTATATTTTTCTATCTTTTTGTGTGTGTGTGTGTGTGTGTCATCCATCATGTAAATTCGTCACCCAATAAGTGTTCGGGCCGATGGGATGAACTGTTTTTCATTAATTGCTAATGTTTGGTTTTTACCTTTAAGTTACATTGTTGATACTAAGGTATGTTCTTTTGATATGGCAGGCAATGAGATCACTTCATCCATCCATCCATCAAGTCTATGGTTTCCCTTGGCTTGGAAATGTACAGTTCCCTTCCAATAAGAACTTTAACGAACCAGTGACTGGGCATTTCTCAAACTAAGGAAGGACTCAAGGATTTGAAACGGGTGTGACTTCAAGGGAACTTGGTGCTCTTGTGTTGGTCATTCACTTGGGTGCTTGGATGTTTTCTTCTTGGGTTTTCTTACCGTTCCGATGTAACCCAATAATCGGAAGCTGAGACAATAAAAATAAAGAAGTCTTTGCATGGTGTGGTCCCCACGCATAAAAACACAAAACAAAAAAAAGAAGAAAAAAAATGGAAAAACAGAAAAAAGAGAAGAAGAAAAAGCTAAAAAGCTAAAAGTGAGGATTCAAAGCACACCCCTTAGACGGAATAAATTTGGGCTGCAAGCACTGGTTATGGAACCAAAGTGTTCCCTCTAACTAAGGCCCTTCTCGCTTCCCATTCTCTCTGTTGTTTCGTCGGAATGGTGGTGGCTTCTCGAAGTTGCATCCTTGTTACCCAAGTGGATGATTTAACCAACTGCATTGATGCGAAGTCACTGGAAGTGGTTGGTTTGAGGCCAGAGTTGGAATGAGATTCGCCAAGTCACATTAATCATGAAACACACAAGGGGCTGTACACCACCTTGTTCTTGGGATTCCATTCCACTTCTCTTCTTCCCATCCTTCTCTCCATTGTTCACCTCATTGCCGGTTGTATCATTGTATATACTTTGGTTGATGCTTTGTTTTCTTTTTGGTAAATTCTTACGGTTAAGACTTTAACTCTTGTTCCAAAGGACATTCCCAGAGCCCACGGACTCTTTGAATGTGGGATTGTCAGGGCATTAAGGGCATGAGCCTGCTTTGGGGAGGACCCACTGACATTCCTATTTGGAACATTAGTTAACTTCTTTTCCTTAACATTTTTGCAATTAATTAACATTTTTGTTCATTTCCATCATGACATCCCCTTCACCGATGCCATAGTTGTCCCTTTTTACCTATCCTTCCTACTCCTTTTCTTTCTCCATTCTAACGCTACCGGAGGTTCGCGATTAGTCATGGGGGTACGGGGCCTGATTTTTCGATTTTTATCCTAAGCCCCGGATTTTTTCGTTTTTCTTCCTAACCCCTACACCTTCGGTAGTCATCATCTACATTTTCCCGGATCCATATTAGCCATACCACAACTTAGCCAAGGAACCTAAACCAAAGCAAGGTATGATTTACTTAATGATTCAATTACCCTTGCTAATATATGATTGTGTTGTGGGTGCAGATGGCCATCATACAACAACAGAATGGATCTGGAGCAAACACTTGGAGTGGAGCAACATTGAAGCTGCTATGCAAGGAGCAGAATTGCTAATGCACTTACGGATGGACAACGGAAGGTGCAATCTAGGCATTGGCAACAACAAGACTCTTCTCTCTTCTTCTTTTCTATTGTCTCTCCTCTTTTCTCTCAGCTACCAAATGTGGCCTGATGTCATTATAATAAGGTGTTCACCCTTGTGGTCATGAACACCAGTTTTGTCAAGTCTTGTAATAAAGACTGTTCACATGTCATCCCATTAGTTCCATTTTCCCTAATAATCCCATACCTACCTGATATCATTGTAAGGAACTCAAGGATGAGTTTTCATTCAGTCATGGGGGTATGTTGAGACGCGACATGCACTGAGCCACGATATCGCGTACGCAATATCGCGGTCCGCCACCATATCTATAAATAAGAGGTAGCACTCCCTTCATTTCCCAATCCTAGCTAGAAGTAGCGAAGCTCTGGCAGATTGATCACTCCAGAGTTAGAATTTTTCCCATGTGCTCGCAGTAGGAGTCCTAGAGTGAACGGCTCTTTATTCGAGCAGCTTGTAACCTGAACCCAAGTTGTGTATGGCAATAAAGACGAACTTGATTGGATAAACCTTGCAGTATATGGTTTTATTAATTTTTATTTACTGCTTTCCTAGTGCACACAAGTACGACTTGATTACGAGTGTCTATGGACGTGTATGGCTAGTCAAGGAATCGGCTGCTTGTCGCAACGCATGAGTACGACTTGATTACGAGCATTGGCTGCTTGGTAACCCAGTAGCGTATTCTAGGATTCTGTGCTTGGTAATCCCAGTGGTAGTCCAATGTGTACGGCTAGTCAAGGGATTGGCTACTCATTGCTAGGCTAGAACGTGTGATAAGTACGACTTAGTTACGAGCACCCACGGGTGTGTACGGCTAGCTAAGGAATCGGCTGCTTATCACACTTAAGCTAAATAGGTGCCTCAGTATGATCACTTCGAGCACTTGCGTTACGTGTGGTGATCCCAGTGACAATTAGCGTTTGGTAAGCCACAGTTGCATAGTTCAGGGTGTGTCCGGTAAGTTGGAACGGATGCTAACGCTAGTTAACTTAGACTTAGGACATTAGTTAGAGTTAGCTTAGTTGCTCAACCCTTTTCTCTGATAGCATAGAAGATAAATCGAAAAATACCAAAAAATCACATACCTCAAACTTGCTTAACCATACACCGTGACACTTACAAGCAAGCCTGGGAAGACAACGAATGATTAACCCCAAGTGTTTCTTGTGGTGTTAAGGCATTTAGTCTACGGAGTTCGACCAGATCGCGCGTGCACGCTCGTATTCGTATGGTTGAGTGTAGGGGTACCTCGCCACTCATCACTCACCAGTTCATCCAATCTTGTAAACACTACCAACGTGATGGTGAAATGACCACTCATATGGAGGGGCCTCAATAATGAATTCAACCATTGGAATTCTTTGACATCTTGGGCATTGACTTCATGGATCCCATCACACCCATGTTAAATGAAAAGGCATACATCATAGTTTTTGTTGACTATTGTATGAAATGGGCACAAGCTGTAGTTGTCACTGACTGTACATCTTCTACAACTACTCAGTTTATGTAACAAAATGTTGTAAACAAGTTTGGAGTGCCATGTACACTAATTTTTGATAATGGTACTTATTTTACAAACATCACCTTTGAGAAACTCATGCAACACTTGGGGGGTAGAACATAAATTAACAACATCCTACCACCCCCAAGCCAATGGTCAAGTAGAGGTTACGAATAGGGAAATCACTAAGATCTTAACAAGAATAGTTAGCAAATATATGAGATACTAGAGCAGTAAACTTAATGATGCACTCTAGGCCTACCACTTAACTTGGAAACTTCCTATAGGCTATTTTCCCTATGAGCTAGTGTATAAAAAACTACCAACTATTCCTATCCAATATGAGCTCTGTACACTTTTAATAGCCTATGACCTTGACCTTAACCTTCACCTAGAATAAAAAGAAAGATTGATGGACCTTAACATGCTAGATGAAAATTGATTTGTAGCCCTATCCTTGAATGTAGTACATAAGGCATTCAACAAGTAACACCATGACTTCAAAATAAGTAAGGTAAAATTTCAACTAGGAGACAAGGTCCTTTACTAGAACCCCACACATGTGCCACAAAGAACTAAGTTCCAAACATTATGGAAAGGGCCTTACACCATCTATGAAACCTTTCCAAATAAATTAAGAAACAACTAGTCAACATCCAATAAATTAAATCTTTCCATGAGCCTAAGAGAACCAATGAATAGAACACCTCAACAGATGGATAGGCATGCTTAATATTTTAGATCTCCTCCTTCCAACTCAGTCATGGATGAGATGGCCATCCATGCTAGATCATACAAAGTGGCTCCTTAGTTTTTCATTTTTTTTCTTGTTTTCACCATTTTTTGTTTTAAGCCATCTTTAGGACATTTTATCTTCCTTGAATATTTTACAATTTATTTTATATTTTAATTTATTTTGGTTTGTGTTTTACTTATGCTTTTCTTTTATGTTTTCTTATGTATGTTTTGTTTTTCCTTTATTACCACTAGTACTAAGTGCAATTATAGTTGTTTACTGATGGTGGTTTGTACTATAATGTTATTTGATCATTAATGTCTAGATTCTATCTTTGAATTTTGGTATTGATAACTAAGATATGGTTTCTTTTTCATGAAATAGGCAGTAAGCCCATGTCATCCACCCATCCACTAACTCTATGGTGTTCCTTATTTTGGAAATATGAGATCCATTTCTTAATGATATTTGTAACAAACTTATGACCTTAGTGTTTTCCAAACTTGGAAAATATTAAATGGATAGACAAGGATGTGACTTCAAGGGGATTCAATACTCTCTATACTTGCCTACATTCTTGAGTGCATAAGTATTTTTATGGATTTCTCATCATTTCACTATTGACTAATAATAGAAAGTTAAAGTCTTTACATGGTGTGGTTCCCATCCAAAAACATAAAAATATAAAACTCACAAAAAAATAATGGGAATTCAAAGCACACCCCTTAGACTCAATAATGGGCTACAAGCACTAGTTATGGGACTCGAAAGAAATGTTATCCATGCCTGAATGTCCCATCTAACTAAGGCCTTTTCTCACTTTTTGCTTCTCTTTTCTCCTTTTTAAGAAATGGTGATAGGTCTATGGAAGCATTCTTGTGTCTTAAGGAGGTGGATTGATCTTAGAGTATTAATGCAAAGTCACTAAATATGGTTGGTTTTAACTAGACTAAGAATGGTTGTTATCAGGTCATATTAACCACAAAATCTACAAAGGATTTCATGTGACCACGATTCAGGACTCCATTCCACCTTCTCTTTCATCCACTACTACTTCCCATAATTCACCTTACTATTGGTTTTTCATGATTTCATTAAATTTCTTAGTTTGATGTGTTGAAATTCTTAGGTAGATTGTTACAGGATTTAGTCCTTAACTTTCCACAAGTATTAATCATCCATGGGATCCATGGTCTCATTGGTTTGAGGGCATGTAAGAGCAATAAGGGCATCAACCTGTTATGGGGAGGACCCACTCACATACCTCTTGGTTGGACTGGTTAAGTTTCTTGTTCTTAAACATTTTCACAATCAAACCCTTTGTGTGTTCCATTGATTGCATGCAATTGTGCACTCCTTCAAAATTCATTTTCTAGCCTAAAAACTCATTTTTGTGAATAACCTAATCCTCTTCAAGCATTTCATCATGTTCATAACTTTTCCAACTCTCCATATATCCCAAATTCATGTCTTAACTCTCTCTATTTTTCATAATTTTCAATGTGAAAATATTTGCGATAGGCTCCGTCGATAGGATCCCATCTATGGAGCTAACCACGTCGACACAATTCCATCAACGAGACCCCATTGATGCAGTAGAAAAATCATATAAATATGCAGAAACACTTAACATTTTTTTACATTTGTGATCAAATGAGGGGGAATTTTTTGCATTTTTCAAAGCCCATAACTTTCAAACTATTCGTCTGATTACCCTCATTCTTTAGTCCTACAGCTACCAGAGCTAAGCTCTACATCATGGGGGCCACAAAACCTGAGGTTTTGATGAAATTTGTTTTTTGAAATTCTTCTAACTTCCACAAATGTTTTAACTAATAAACTAACATTAAAATCATTAATTTATGAAATTTATACCCTTCCAATAAACTCTGGTAGCCATATTAATCTAATAATATCAAAATAATATTAAAATAATCAATCTTCCATGGTCATAACTTAGCCAACTATAACTAACTTATGAGATAAGGTACCTAAATGTTATAAGTTACACACTACATGCTAATCCTTAGTTCTATTGTGATTACAAATGGCACCAAAGGGAAAGCACCTATAGGATGAATAACCATCCCAATCGAGAGACAAATGGCCAAGAACTAGAAGGGACCAAGAATAGCCCCAAGAGAAGGTAGTAGAAACCCATGCAATGGGACCTCTTCGAGAGAAGTCCAAAGTGGAGTCTATTAAACATATTTCCAAAGTGGCTGCAACTAAATAATCTCACTGAGATGAGACACTTGGGGCAAGACCAAACCTTGAGGTCACCTTCATGGAGACCTACCTCAAGAAAATTGTATCCAAGGAGGTCTAGAAATCTGTGCTTCAAGAGCTAAACTTTGAAACCTTCTTGGAGTTTTCTCCTTTAGAAGTCAAGACACAACTTCAGAACTCTTCCATGTGGTGCATCATCACTTCCAGTGGGGAGTGGTACATGAGGGAGATATATCTTCTATTGAACAATAGGTAGGCCAATGCCACAGTGAAAATCAAGGACATAACTATGTCCTACTTAGTGAAAGTAATCTCTCAGGCCCTTGGGTTGCCTAAAACTAGGGCCACTCTAGTTAAAATCCTGATGCAAGAAGATCTAGATGTCAAGAAAGAATGGACACGGTGATGCTATGAAGTGGACTGCAAAGAGTTTGATGTGCTCATGATCATAGAACACACTTATTTTAAAATTCCAACCTTTCACCTGAACCCAATGGTGAGGCCCAGCAAGCTCACAACTTTTTCTACCTGTGCATGTGCTGCTATGAGCAAAAGATTCCCCATCAACTTTTCACAACTAATCTATCTCGAGATAGAGAAGTGCTTTAAGAAGAATGAATGTGGAAAGAAGTTACTTCTATTTCCATTTCTTATTAAAAAATTGTGCAAGAGGGGAGGCATAGCTTGCTACATAAATGATGTGATTCATCATGCTCTACCCACTTCTTGGGTGGAGATGATGAAAGAGAAAGTTCCTACGAAAGTGATTTAGGAAGAGGAGTAGTAATCACGACCTTCACAACCCACTCATGAAATAACGTCTGAGTCATACACTACCATTGAGTACATGTAGGAAATTTGTGAGAAACTCTTGTAGCATGAGGAGACAATAATGAGTGGTGGTGATCCATCTATGTACTGATGAGCCATGATCCACCTTAACAAAGTGGCCTAAACCATAACTTAAATGGAGGGTGGTGCACCAATGTTTCCAACCCAGTGAATGTAGGTGCTTATAAGGTTAAATCCAAGCACCCGAGAGGTGTCCCTCTCGCAATAGCAGTAATTCCTAGAAACCTCTAAGAATGTAGCTATCTTTTTGGTGCATTTGGAGGAGGGTGAGGGGGCTACCATCCTAGTGATGTAGCACCAAGGGTAGGATATGGTGGGAAAAGTGGTTGCTAATCAAGTGGCTAAAGCCCTCAATGCTCTAGTAACATTTGTAGCAAACATTGCTGCACTTAGAGATGTGAAAACATCCATCAAATTTGTAAGTGGAAGATTAAGTATAGCCCAGCATGAGGAATTACTAAATTGACTAGTGGGAACTAAACAACTAATTTTGGATGTCTTTAACCTTCTAAATACCATCACTACTACCCAATTGGAGTTGCACGAGATAAGGGGCAAGTGCATCATAATGGAAGAGCAACTCAAAATAGCTAAAGCAAAAAATTAATTCTTGGCTATGGAGGTTGTTGGACTTAGAGCATGCCTTGCTAGTCCCAAGCTACTCAGCCAAGTAATTATGCAAGATGAAGCTTTCCAATAGCTTCAAGACAAATTGAAAGAGGCTAAGTATGCCAAGGACTTGATAGTATTTGACTAGTCCTTTGCCAATGCCACAACATATAACATTCAAAAGGACTTGGTTTAGACTTGCTAGGAGAATGAATCTTTGACCACTATAAATCATCACCTACAAAATGTTGATGGGTAGAAGCAAAAAATGCTTGAATTCATCCATGGATAGCAAGAGTATCTTGCCAAGCTAGACACTAAATTGAGAAGGTTAACAACAAAAAATAAAAATCTCCTAATGAAGGAGGTGTGTGCCCTTCGCTACAAGTACACAATAGATATTGTTGCCTAGAAAAATGAGGTCCTCAAATTTGAGAGGGTTAAGAATCAATATAGGGACTAGGTTGCCTTATAAAAGTAAATTAATGAAAAAAATATCTAGTTGATGAAGGCAACGATGAATGAGGCCCTCTAGTAGCTCTCGCAAGAAGGTGATATTTGGTAGTCCATCTTTGATGGACTGAATGAATACAACAAAGCAAAAATTCACATGAAGAAGCTACAAATCAAGAAAATGAAAAAATACATGGAGCTTGCCAACCTCTAATACACAAACTTGACAATCTTAACTTTTGGAAGGCCGTAGTCAAGGTTGAAGAGGCAGGTGGCCAACTCATCTTTGTTGTACAAGGCCAAACTCAAACACCATAAAGAGACTAAGAAAAATCTTGAGGTTTTGAATGTTGAACTCGACATTTGCAAGTAGCTATTCACTAATCAAAGATCAATTGCTGAGAACCTAGCCAAGAGATTGAAGGACTACTAGGAGTTGCAAAATGTTGTCAAAGTGTTCAATGTGGAATGAAAGAAATTTGCAACCTAGTTTATCAATTTGAAGAAGCTTTTCTCCACAATGCCTAATAGCACTTAATGTTTGGTAACCTAGTAATATTGCAATGTTGTTCAAGATGTGTATGGTAAATGGGAATAGATGCTTATGTTAGAATTAGTTAAGATATTAGTTAGTCATTAGATTAGTTAAACATTTAATTACTTTATTTTCTAGCACTTAGGTGATTTAAGCAATAAAAAATAAAATGATAATAATCATATGTCTTAGTTACACTTAATTATACACTTGCACTTCACAAGTGAAACTAGGAAGATAATGATCATGTCCTTCATATTCACTTCCTAGACCTAGTGTACTTGGAGAGAAAAAGTCTACAAAAATTGAATAGATCGCTTAGTGAATGCTAGTGATTTGTATGGTTAGGTGTATGAACTACTCGTTGCTCATTATTGATGCCATTGTTGGGAACTTTAGTTAGCTACCTATGCAATCTAAGAGTCAAAGAAAATTATTCAACAACATTGTAATGAATCCATCAAAGCTAAATCATTCAACTAATAAAGTATATTACAAGCACACTATTATAAAAGTTCTAAAATGGCTTCTTCTCATTAGGCTAATTCTCCAATGCTATTCGAGCATACATCTAATCAACAAAGACATGAAGGGTCAAGTTAGCTAGTGCCCCAGCAATGTAGAGTGATATATACTCATCTCAATAAGTATTTGCTAGACTTCACCTTCATATTGCATCCAAAACTACCAAAGTATTTCAGGCTTGATAAGTTTTGCCATTATCATCAACTAGTTGGTTATGATATTGATTTTTGCCTAACATTGAAAGATGATTTCTAGAACATGAGCAACTATGGAGAGCTAGTATTGAATAAGCCTAACTCTATAAACACTAGCAATAGCTCTTACACCATAGCTTTATTCACAACAACCAAATGGACTAACCCTCCTAGAGAACCATTTATCATCAAGGTACCACCTTGGTCTCAAAACCTAAAGCCTAGAACATCCTTTGTTATACAAGTGTCATTGCCTTTGGCCCCTAAAAAGCCTTTCATCATATTTATTTCACCTTTAGTTTCATCAAAATCACAGCCTAAGTAAAGTATTACCAATCCCTCTAAGGCTACAAAACCATTTGTTATCTAGGACCCTTTTTCTTCAACATGAAAACCTTCAATAAACCATGACCAATGCTTTTCCATCATGATAAAAAAATGAATAAGAAATCTCCACCTCAACAATGACAAAGACAACCTATCGCCAAACCAATAACTAAGCATACTAAAGGTAGCCAACAATTAAAAGATTGGAAGCAAATTAACCCACTAAGGTCTACATCAAGAATGGCCTTACCTATGAGCTCCATTTCTGAAATCACATCAACCAGTTAACCAAAAAAACACCATAAACTAGGTATGATCAAGGGGCCTAAGCAACATATGCCAAGACATAAGCCAAAAATTGTAGAAAGAATGAAGAAAATTAAGGCTACCAAGGTTGAAAAATCACACTCCAAGGAAAAGAATTTCATTGTAACAATGGAACAAATCAAATAATCCTTGAAACAAAATAAAATGTCATTGAACCTATACAACCTAGTAATGATTTCTCCTACTCATAGGGATGCACTAGCTCAAATGTTAACCTCTATTCCCATGAGAGGAGGCATGCCTACTAACAAAGAGTTCATCCACTCTATCATTAAGCAGACCTAGTTTAGGGAGGACAAACATAACCCCATGCTCATCTTTCATGACAATGAAGTGAAGATTAACTCACAAAATAGAGACATGCTATCTACCCCTCTTCTCATTACCATGCATATTGGCAAGTATAAGATTCATC
Organism: Gnetum montanum; assembly: GCA_015680685.1. Lineage (NCBI taxonomy): Eukaryota > Viridiplantae > Streptophyta > Gnetopsida > Gnetales > Gnetaceae > Gnetum > Gnetum montanum. The sequence goes on from MNCI01031505.1 coordinate 97,792, forward strand.
ATGTTCATGTAGATGATGAGGTAGCAACTGATGTGGTATTGTTTACCATTGTTGAGAAACTAGGTCTAATTGAAAACATCCAAGAAACCTCTACCTTTATGCTCAAGTCATTCAATGGGTCATAGGTAGTGGTATGAGGGTCCATCTCATTGGACTTTATAGCTGGGAAACAATTTTCCACATTCATCGACTTCCTGGTAGTCGAAGAGACACCAAGTTTTAACTTGATCATAGGAAGACCATGCTTGGATAAGCTTCAAGCAATCTCATCTCCTATAAATTAGGAGATTCATTTGCCATATGAAAGTGGTGAAATTGTAATTCACGCAAATAACATGTGTTCATCATCTATCAAGAATATCAACATTAATTGAGATTCTAAGATGGAGTTTCAAGATGAAACTCCCAACACTTAATTTGGGACCAATAACAACAACAACAACAAGGCTAAATCTCCAACCTTACAACATTAAAAAATCAACAAGAACACCTATCGATTCCCATATCAAACAAGAAAAATGATGAGCTAAGAATTGTACAAAAAAATCCCCTTAATCTATCAAAGATTAGGCAACAAATACATCATAGACATCTTATTCCTTTTTTTGTCAACCTTCGTTTGTTTACCTTCACAACATTATATCATGTCTCAGTGTTTATGTTATTATTGTGTTTTCTTTCAAGATTATCCCATACTTGCTAAACACATGTGACCATGGCCTTCCAAGGCCTAAAACTAGAGGGACCATGGCCTATCAAGGCCTAAAAATAGTGAAGCCATAACTTACCAGAAACTAGTAAATTTCTCACCTCCTCTTCCTTTCCTTGTTCATACATCATGATTTGTTTACTACATGGCAATGTTTATAGTTTTTACTTTAATAGTTAGGTCTCATTTTAAATTTTTCATTTTCCATTTTGTTATACCATATTGTCAAAACTTTGCGTCGTAGTCATATTTCTTTAACTTGTGGCCTGGATACATTATCACATAAAAAATACAAAATATAGGAAAAATATAAAATATAAAAATAATTAAAAAAATTGTAGCCAAATTTCCATAGAAATAACCATAGTTATAACATAAAAAATAGATGATACGTAGTCTTTAAAATCATGAGTGTAACAACAAGCCAATGGTCATAACACTTAATAATGATAGCATATCCACATCATCAGCATTAAGAACTTATGCCAAACTATAGGAGGAGTTGAGATGTTGTTGGAACCATCACCATGATCATCATAGGCCTATAAAAAAAACAAATAGAACATATAACCATTAAAGCATGAATTGATTTTCAAACCAAAGTAAACAAAAAAAAACACTGAGGTAAGATCCATCCAACAAGCTAGTCAACATCACTCTAGTGATTGAAATTTACAAGAGCATATTATTTATCCATAAAATCAAGAGTATTAGATTTTGCATAAATCTTCATCTTAATGCCTCCCCACCAATCAAACAATCATATTAGTTCTACCCAAACAAGTCCACCAATGTTTTGTTAATTAATCGATAAGAATGGTATGAAATTAATAGTTAGGCCTAAAACCAAGAATAGTGCATCCATTGGAAGCATCACAACAACTGAAGGTATAAATCCCATGATTCCTCCAACTCCTTCTCAAGAGATCCCCTTAAAGAAAGCCAAATTATTATTCCTAAAACACCTTCTTGGGAATTTCCAAATGGCAACTTGGTAGCAAACAAAAAAAATAGCACAATGCTTTCATCTTCTACTCTTTAACTCTTGAATTAGTAGTAGGTGGCAAGAAAAGACACATTTCATCTATAAATGTTGGTCGCATGCATAATAAAAAGGAAACCAAACATGGTTCCATCCACACTCAATGACATATTTTTGACATCATGCTAAGACAAATTGCCACTAGCTTTGGGGATAGATTTGTTTGTATTTAATGAAGAGAAGTTCATGGAGATGTTTTTGGCACCTGATGCTATGGATAAGTTGAAATCTTAATACCATTCCCCTTAAAATTTTCAAAAGACTCTACATTATTACTTGAATGAGTTTTGAAATATTTCTCATATATGTTGAATACATTAAGTTAAGACTTCCATAACGGGAGTTTATTTTTGTGATGAACATTAAAGAGTGAGTGCCTTAACAAACAAGGTCAACTTATTTTTAAAAAAAAATTGGACGTTGACCATAACCCTTAGTGTTAGGGCTAGCTGTTGTGATCTAGGATTAGGGCTAGTCATTGTGGTCAACTAGGGCACTCTACCTTCATAGTTGACCTCTGCCTCGATGGCTACCATGATCCCCCCATAAGAACATTGCACAATATGAGAGTTGACTCCCATACACCCTCACCCATTGTCACTAACCAATACATGCTCATGTCATTTGGTTCCTTGCCATGCATCATTCAAAAATATTTTCATTTTAGCATAAATTATACTTTGGCATGAATTATCCTTTCAAATAACAATTGCACTTAATATTTATAGAAGTTTCAATTGACAACCACCTTGATTGTAAGATGTTCGTAAAAATGTTTTATCCACCATCTTCATAAAAAATGTTAACTAAATCTTAAACCCTCCCTACAAAAGCCAAAAATCGATATTGTTGATTACTATATTTCAAACTTAGTCCCAAATTTATGAGGAACAAAAAGATGTATGGCCATTCTAGGCTCTACATGTGATTCTTTCTAATGATGATGATGATGGTGTAATGTAGTTTAAGATGAGAAAAATTTGTATTTGTTTGGCATTGTTTTGTGTTGTGTTTACTTGTTCTACAAATGGTTATGGTAGTTCCAAAGAATGCTAACATGTTTTTTTTTTTTTTTGGCAAACTTTGAAGCTATATTCTATTCCTAAATGGACAAAATGAAATGCTTGCTTTGCTAATGCAAGTGTAAGTATTCAAACCACCTCCTTTAGGTATATGATTTTCCACAAGCTATAATTAAAGGGAAGTGATACTTTTAATAAAATGATAACACATAATTCAATAATTTAGGTGTATTCGGTATTCTTGATGTCATTCAAAAGGCACCTTTGATTTATTTTCATATTAAATATTCATTTCAAAATCATAATTAACATTCATTATTACTTTTCCCTCAACATTTTTTCACAAATCTTTATATTTAAAACCTCAAATTTGATTTGTGTCTACCATTTGCAATCATTGTACATAAGCTTTATCAATTATACATTCATCATTCTTCTCTTTTAGAAGGAGAGAGCATTTAAAAAAAAATTGTTTTTGCTAATAGAAGAACATACCATTTCAAAAATACATGATGAATTATTAATGTTCTATATTATTGGAAGGATCTATAAAAAATTTAGTAGTGTATTTAATCAATATTAAAAATGCATGTTCTTTTCTTAGTGCATATTTCCTCTTCCACATGTATTCAATGAGATATGAATCATGTAACTTCCTCCTTGAGCCATTTCATGGAATGCTAGCTTTTACTACTCACAATGTGCTTTCTATAGTGTTTTTATGAACACCTATGACTAGATCTTTAAAATGTAGTGAATGATTAACCATCTTGTGATCAAATGGAAGTTGATTAAACCATTCTAAATCACAAGCTTTCCATATGTCACTATAAATGATAGAACTTGGATTTATCCATTGATAAATGCAATTTATCAGTGTTTCCTTAGACCTATTTTCAAAAGCAACAAGAAACACATTGTTTGAGTCATGTTCAATTCCTTCAAATATCCAACAATTTTCCAAAATTGGACTCGTCAATTTCTACAACTTTTCCTAGACCTCCAATTTGTTACGGATTTTTTAATAAAGCATTTGCACACACACTTCTACAAAAACTATACCAGTCCAAAACAATGTGTTTGGATACTTGGTTTTGAATTTCTACATACTTGTTGGAGCATTTCCAACTCCAATCATACATAATCATAAGGATTTTTTTTAATTCTAATTTTGATTTCATGAACCAAATTCCAAAACAAATATTTTCTTTTTTATCACAATGAAGAAAAACAAATTTACATCCTTCTTTATTTGAAGAAAGTTCTTTTTTCATTAATATGTTACAATTTGAACATACTTTTTCTTTGTACAAAAGTCTTAAATCTTGACAAAAATTAATACAATCTTCTAATTTTTTGAATTTTTTGACATAATTATTCCCTAGTCATAGAGGAAAGATTCTAAAACAAAATTAGATTGTCACTAAGATATATAATATTAGCTTTTGAAAATTTGATGAAATAATTAATAAATAATACAATGAAATAAGAAATACCATCTCAAATTAAAAATAGTGGCATCAACCAAATTGATCTTATTGGTAAATAGAACTACACAAAAATAGTATAGTCTTGTAAATAAACATGAAAGAGATTAATGCAAAAGAGTAATGAAAAATGTATAAAATGATTAAGAATTATAATATAGATATAGAATAATGAGGATTAGGTAGTTATGAGGTGGGAGAAAAACAATTGCTTGAAAGAGCTATGTAGACTGAAAGTTTTTGACATTTAAATTATTTTTATGTGTATCTTAATCCTATGCTTAGGTCCACATATTTTAGCATTTAGAATCATGCTAAATATGTTGTATGCACATTTGAACCACAATTTTAATCAAGTGAATATATGCTTCCCTCATGGAAAAAGAGATTCAGAACCAAAACTCTATTGTTTTTGCCATCAATGAAGAAAGAATGAAGGCCAATTTGTCAGAATTACATCCATCAACTATGTTACTAGAGTATATTCAACATCATACCAAGTACAAGGCACCTAAATTTGGATGCAAAGACAATGAATTTGAGCAAAATTTCCATTGTCTTTATGGATAATATTATGCTTCTGTTTGTATAAGATTTTGTGGCTTGTTTGTAGGTTATCACTTAAAATGTGTAGACTGAAAGGATTTTGAATGATGAAATTGCATGACTCTGAATCCTTTGTTACTTAACACATGATTCTAAATGTTTAGATAATGACCTATCATAATCTTTGGCTATTTAATGCATTTTTATTATTCATAGTGTAGTTTGATTGGCTCCTTGCTTAAAACTATATCTATTTGTAATCTAATTTGATAATTTAAAGAAGCATTGTAGTTGGTGTATTACTAATTAAAATTTTTTATGCAATAAAACGTTTTCAAGCAAGTGATATATCAATATTAGAACATTGAAATCAGGCATGATAAAGGACATGAAGCTACATGTTTTACCATTACCTCATTGGTGAGAATACCAACTGATTACTGTATCTAGTTTCAACATAGTTTACATTATTAGCATTAAATCATTGTGACTACAAAAAATGAACTAGATTTTTGACATTAAATAATAAAAAAATCACCATTGTGAATGAAAGCTAAAACACTTTAGAAATACAAAAATTCAAAACATCCATAGATCACATTAGGAAAAACCTTAGTAATGACATGCCAATCATAATACTGACATGAATATAGTTGCAACACAAACCTAGATAGATGCAGAGAAATTGGCCACAACACTACATCAAAATGATTGTGAAACCATTATTTGATCTTTTAATTTTAGCACCAAAGGTTAATTTTCACCCAAGTATAATTTGCACCAAAATAGAAATATTTTAGATACACATGGCAAGTTGTTATTTGAAAGGTTAATTTGCACCAAAGTATAATTTGCACCAAAATGGAACTATTTCCAGATGATGTGTGGTAAGGAAATAGATGATGTGAGCATGCAATAGTTAATGGTGATGGGCAAGAGTCCACAGGAGTCAACTCCCATATTGTGCAATGTTCCATAGCAACTAATACTGCTCCTGCATCACCCAACACTCAATTACATGTTCGTTGCTTAGTGTCATGTTGTCTTATGCTACTCTTCATGCCCTACCACTATACAAAACCTCACCTTGTCTGCTTGCACTATGCCCTACTCCCATGCATCCATAAAACCTATACAAGCCAAGAAAAATCCTTCACACATTGGACATTCTAGCCCCAATGTATGGGATACCATGTAGAGCCTAAGGCCTTGGCCACATATTTCTCATAAGAACCCCAACATGTGGGGAATAGAACAAGAAATTTACCATTTCAAACTTAACCATACATTGCCTAGAGGATTCCACCAAAAACATTGAAAAAAACAACATAATTTCTAAGTACTAGAACCCACCCTTACATGCCCACAAATTGGGGATTTGGATCCCACATATTGAAGATCTAGGTACCAATGTGTAAGCTAATGTGTAGGACAAACACAAGCCTATTCTTGGTTAATAAAACTCATACTTTACTCTAAATGATCAAACAAACTACAAATCTCTGCTCACACCCTAGATGCTACCATAAGATCCTACAAGAGCTAAAAACTTGATTAAAATCTACCATAAATTGGCATACAAGTCCCACACATTAGAACACCATGCCCCACACACTATGGCATTATGTGGGCCAATGTGTGGAATTCATATGACCAATTGACAAGCCAAAATTGCCTAAACACTATCAAGGTAGGTCCCACATGTTAAAGACTTGATCCAAACTGGTCACAAGTTATCATTGTGGGTTCCACAAGCCTAAAACCTAAGCAAAATTGCTTGCACATTAGGGATACAAGCCCTACACATTGGGATTGTGTCACAAACTACTCACACATTGAAGAGGTGGTCCCTACACACAAGGGATAGGTATTTTTGGCTTCTCTAAACTAGTTTGACCATGAAAATCCATTATTTTAATAATTTATAACCTATTTTTTCTAATTTTAATAATTTATAGCTTATTTTGTTATATTTTTACCTGTTTTGACTACAAAATGACTAAAAAAGTAAATAATATTATTTAATACCATTTTAACCTCATGAAAGGTCATTTGACCTTGTTCAACCCCATCCTTCATCATTTTGACATCATTTCAACATCATTGGATATCGTTTGACACCATTTTCCATCATTTTGATCTCATTTGGCCCTAACTCAACCTTATTTTAATAACATTTGGCATCATTTCGCCCTCATTCTACCTTGTTCCACCTTAATCTACCTTCTTCTGGCCTTATTTTACCTTGTTTTACATTGTTTTGACCTTATTTTTCCCTCTCATACTTTATTATTATAATATTTTGCATTATTTTAACATTGTTTAGCCATTATATCATGTAGATTCCACATGATGGACTTACATTACCATGCATAATTGAGCTAAGAAGATGAGAGAGAAATTCAACTAGCCTTTGAGTCAAAGTAGATCCTTTTACTAATGTCAATCAACCAAGTTGACCTTGAATGCCTAAATCGAAAGCCTGTAAGACTTTTGAACATCTAGCCTTAATGTCATGCAATGGCCTAACTACCCTTGATCTTGAAACCTAAACATCATAGAGGATTTCTTGGTTAAATTCCCTATTATATTCAACAATGGTGAGGAGAAAACCCTACAATCAAGTTTCTTATTAGGACCTTAGTTTGCTCAAGACATCATCAAACCCCTACAAGGAAACATTAAAGCCCTCACATAGTCCTAATTACATCTAACATTAACATGTTTGCTTTAGTGTAGCTGGCCTTTATTTTTAGACTTAAATGAGTACTTGGTGTTGATGAACCCCATAGCCTTTGACAAGCGAGCTTGCATGAACTCTCATCTCTTTTTGGCATCTCAAAGTAATGCAAACTTTGTTTAAATATGAAAAATAAAATACAAATTTCTTATGTTCAATTGATTGTATCTCATGATGGCCTATATTTGCTTGTAACTACATGTAACCTCTTGTAATCACATGTATTCTTTATCTTGTTTTCTTGTCATCTTGGAGTTATGCTTGTAGGTTGAGCCTGAAGTCATTGTAGAGGTATGACTCATTACAATGGTGACTTACCATGTGATCTCAATACATGAGATTCAGCTAGCTTGTTCGACTATGCCAATAGTGCTTGCCTCACATCATCTTCATTACCCATGTTAAGCCATAACACTATAGGCAAACTTCAAACTTCCTTTCCTTGCTAAAAATGAAAATCTATGTTTTACATCCATGCACCATGGACATGTAACATCTCCTTTGACATGCTCTATTAATCAAGTTTACTAGATGTAACACACTTCATTCAATGAGAAAAAAAATTTATCCTTGGCAACAAAGCCCAATGAAGGTTTTTCTCCCATAAAAAAAGAGAGAGCAAATGCTAAGAAAGCCAAGAGGCCAATGTAACCTAAGGTGAAACAAATGGATTCAAACAAAAAAGGAAGGAACCAAGTGATTGTTACAACCAAAAACCTTAATTGCTGGAATGAAAACCAAGGATCCTCGGTGTAAGCAATTCCCCAACCCCAAAACCTCAGGGCCTTCACAATAAGAATGGGATTCAAGGTGTCCAAGTTGGTCCAATAGATCAACCAAGGACTCATGAGATGAAAAATGTAAAAACATAAATAGATCTCAATAATGCACAAAAAATAAAATTTACTTTTGAACATAAAAATCAAAACTTAAAACTTTATTAACAAAGAATAAAGAATAAGTTATAGAAATGTGTACAAATGATGCCTAGATGAGCAAAAAAGGGGGTTTACGTAAGCAAGAGTTCAAAGCCCATTGAAGCTAATGTGATGTGCTCTATAATCTAGGTGCTAAGCCACTCTTGATGTTATCAAACCTTCCATCACTACTGCAACCTTGGATCTACCAATTAGGTCACTAATGGGGGGTGATGAAGGTTAAAAATTTGGATGCCAAATTGCTCTACGTTGGAGTTTGGAAATCCCAAAAATATAGTGTTGATACAAAAAATTCACCAAATCTCAAAGCCACAATGCATCCACGATGGGGTTCAAGAGAATGCAAGTATGGAAACTTGCAAGAGCTCTCAAGTGCTTGAAAATGCCCCAAGTGTGGAATTGTGTGTATGCAAATTTCTTGATAATTCTCAAAAATTGCTAAACTTTGTCAAGAATTGCTCAAAATTCTAGAATAGTGGAAGTGTTGAATCTTGTCAAAAAATGTTGAACCTTGAGAAAAATTGTTGAACCCTTGTCCAAAGTTGTTGGGAACCTCCAAATGATGTTCAAGGTTGGCTTTTATAGGGTCTTTGGGCCATAAATGGGGCTTCAAATTGGCTATGAAACAGCTACAAATTTGGTTGAAAATGGTTGTAAATTCGCTGCAAATTTAGGTGAGATGGGTACCCAAATTTGAGGGGTTACTATACATAGTAAGTGCTTCCTCCATGATCATTTTGTTTACTATAAATAGTAACTTGAGCACACCTTCCATGTTGGAGATGAATCTTCCACACTAAGCTCTCCACCATGCCTGTTGAAGTGGTTGGTCAATGTTGAAGTGCATGAATTGAGGAATTTTTCTCCTTGTGGCTTCCATGCTAGGGGATTGAATTTTCAACATTTGGGGCGAGGGGGAGGGTTTGTGGGGAAAAAATTTCTAGGCTAGGAGAAAACTTTCCAAGCTGGGAGGAAACTTTCCAAGCTGAGGGAAAAATTTCCAAGTTGTGCATTTGGTCTCCACATTGAAGGAGGAAAGTTTCCAAACCCCCCATCCTTCCACATTGGGGATAGGTGAGATCTACCCCCCTACAAGTGTTTGTAGGGTAGAAAAATGTATACCCCCCTCCCATAAAACCCATCAAATTTTCCTTTTTGGCATTGTAAAAGGCATTCTCTCTCTCTCTCTCTCTCTCTCTCTCTCTCTCTCTCTCTTCCACAAAGCCCAAATATAGAAACTATGTGACTTTTTTCACTTGGAGAATGAGGCTTTGACCACTTATGAGCAATTTTTCAGCCCCAAAAGTATAAAGTATGTGAAACTGCCTATTGTGGGTTACAATTTTCACATTTACAATGAAATTTTACCTCAAGTTTCATGGGGTGAAAACTACAAGATGAAGATTAATTATAACATGCAAAATTTTGTGGTGTTTTAATGGCCCCTCTTTGTTGGCACCTAGAGGATTAACCCAAGAGGCATTGACAAAGAATAAAAAACACCACTACATATTATAATGCTATAATGCATATAGGCCATATGAGAATCAAGCTATCCAAGTCATCAATGTTACTAGTTTAAGATCATGGCAAGCCATGGTACCAATTTAAAACCCTAGCAAGTCATGTTGCAAGTTTAAGATCGTAGCAGACCATTCAAAGTAGGCTTGCTTGTTGACAATCTATCAACTACATGTAGTATGACTTTAGATAGGAATGATTGACTGGATTAGCCAACTCATTCCCATCTATGTTGGCTATTTTGAATGCTTCATTCTTGTAGGCTCTGGTGATAAGAAAGGACCTTCCCAATTGGCTAAGAATTTTTCTACATGATCATGGACGACCTTGAGGACTAGGTCCCCCTCCTTGATCTTGCACATGGTCAATTCATGTGATGTTGTCACTTCTACCTCTCTTGATAGTACTCAATGTGAGCAAGTGCTTGCATACATCACTCCTCCACCGAATCCAATACTGTTGTCTGCAACTCCTTATTCTACTCATCATTGATGAAGTTAGTCAAGGCTACTCAAAGTAATGACACCTACAATTCAAGAGGTAAAATAGCTTCAAAATCATAAACAATTCTATAAGGGGTCATGTTGGTTGATGTGTGATAGGTTGTTTTGTATGCCCATAGTGCATGGACAAGTTGTTCATGCCACTTCCTCTTACTATTGTTGAGCATCTTCTTAAGAAAATTGATGATGGCCTTGTTTCTTTCTTCTACTTGTCCATTGGCTTGAGGGTAGTAAGGTGACGAGAAAGAATGCTTAATGCCTAGGTTGTGATAGAAATCCTTAGTTTCTTGGCTACTAAATTGAGGTCCATTATCTATAACTATGATCATATGTATGACAAAACAAGCTACAATGTTATCTAGGAGAAATTTGCAAACTTGTTCAAATGTGATGGTCTTCCTTAGTAGAATAGCCTCAACCCACTTGGTAAAGTATTCGGTTGCAGTGAGGATAAAGCTATGTCCTACAAAAGACTAAGGCATTATAGGTCCAATGATATTCAACCCCCATAATTAAAATGGCCATGTTATCTAGGTTGTATGCAACTCAGTTGGTGATACATATATCATGTTGCTATATCGTTTCCATGTGTCACATCGCTTAATCTTTTGCAAATAATCATTTTTCATATGGGGCCAATAGTAGCATAACTACCTAATCTTAGTTGTCATGTCTCTAGGTCCTATATGTCCTCCACAAACACCTTGATGAACCTCCTCTAGGACTATTCTAGCTTTAGTTTTACCTAAGCACTTTAGGAGTATGCCATCATAGGATTGTTGACATAATGTGTTATCACCTATGATGACACACTACTTTGATCGCTTGTGTATAATGTCCTTCTAAGAAGTAGTCAGGCCTTATGAGGATTCATCATGCATAAGGTAAAATTTTATATCATCATACCACTCCTTGGGAGGATTAGTATGAATAATAGCCACAAAGGCATCCTCAGTGTTATGTGTGATGGGAGTAGCATAATCCATAGTTAAAGTGGATAACTTGCTAAACACATCTGGTTTCACACCAAAGGTTAATGTTGCAATTGCGTCAGCTATGGCATTTCCATTTCAAGGTATCTGTTGGATATCAACATCCATGATTTGATGTATTAACTACTTTCCTAGATCATAATAAGGCTATAAATGCTTAGCTTTGCATGCATAGAATTTGGTTACTTAGTTAACCATGAGCTGTGAATCGCCTTTGATGGCTAGGTGTCTAATTCCCAGATCATGAGCTACCATCATCCCTTTGATCAAACCCTCATATTCCACTATGTTGTTGATACATGGGAACCCAAAATGATAGGCAAAGGATTGGATTTCACTAGATGGGAATGTTATGATAGCAATAGCACTAACCCCATGGGCGATTGAAGCTCCATCAAAGTTCATGGCTGCCTCATAACCCTTATGCACTTGGCTAACTATGTTGATGTGTTCATCAAGGAACCTAAGGTCTATGGTTGCTTGGTCATCAATTAGTAAAACTGTGAGTTGTACAGCTATAGTTTAACCTTTTATTGAGGATTGAAAGATGTAATGGAGGTCAAACTTTGCAATTATGACTTTCCATCAGGCTATATAGCTACTTTCATAGATGTTAGTCATTATGGCTTTGAGTATGTTGTCCTTGCAAATTATGTTGACTTGGCTTCTGAAGAGGTAGTGTCTCCATTTCTTCAAAGAGAAGACTAGTGCTAGAAAATACTTCTCCACTTCAGTGTATTAGGTCTCATGGGCTACTAATGCATGGCTAAGATAGTATATAGGCATTTTCTACCCCATCATCACATTTCTGATAGAGTACAGAGGTAATGGATGTATCAAAGATGGCAAGATAAATGTAAAATGGTTCACCCCCTTGTGGAGGATAGACTATTGGTGGTTGTGTCAACTCTTGCTTAAGGTTTTCAAAGGCCTCTTGGCACTGAGTTGTCAACTCATAGTAAACTCCTTTCATAAGTGTTGCATGGGTTGTAGCTTATCCATAAGCCTAGGGATAAATCTATGAATAAACTATAATTTACCTTATAATCCTCAAAGCTCTTTAAGATTGGTAGGTGCTTCTAATTTGGATATGACTTTAACCTTATTAGGGTCTACACATATTCATACTTCAGAGACTACAAAGCCAAGCATCTTACCAATCTTGACATCAAAGACATACTTCTTAAGATTGAGCCTAAGCTTGTATTTGAGGCATCGTTTAAGCATAAGATCTAGCTCATTCGCATGGTCAACGGCTATCTTGGACTTCATGGCTATGTTATCTATGTAATCATTAAGCAAATCTTTAGTATGTGGCTCTAGTGTTCTTAAGGCCAAAGAGAATCATAGCATAACAAAAAGTACCTCAGAGGTCAATAAAGATCATGCTAAGTTGATGCTCTAGGTTGATCCTAATTTGGTTATATCCTAAGAATCCATCCATAAAGGACAACAAGGCATGTTCGATTGTAGTATTGATAAGTTAATCAATACTAGGCAAAGGAAAGTCATCCTTGGTGGTTGCTTTATTTAGGTCTCAAAATTTGATGTAAATATAGATACTCCCATTTTTCTTAGGGACTACCACTATGTTGGATACCCATTCTATGTAATCAATAGCCCTCATGAAACTTGATTGGTAGAAATTTGATATTTCATCATGAATTTTCAAGGCCAAATCAAGTCTATTTTTGCACACTTTTTGGTTAACTAGTCTAATGCTAGGATCTAGTATGCTGTTTTGCTAGACTAAACATGGGTCTAGGATTGACATATCTTCATATGATGAGGCAAATGTTTTAATGTTGTCCTATAATACTTTGGTGAGGAACCTAGTTTAAGGGTTTTCTCCTTACCACTATGTGTTGTGATAGGAACCTCAACTAGAGGGTCTTCGATTATATCCCCCACTTCTAAGTTAAGGGTTTTGACTAGGTTTTCAGGCCATTCTAGGGGTTTCTCTATTGAGGCTATGTGGTCTACAAGACTCTCAAGCTTAAGATCTTAGGTAATCAGGGTTGATACTTTGTTTAATATCACTGTGAGGTCCATGTAGATACAAAGTAATGAGAGCGGTTACTCTAGCAGTTTATTCTAATTATGAGAGCGGTTACTCTAGCGGTTTATTCTAATTATTAGAGTAGTTCTCTAGTGGTTTATTCTAATTATTAGAGTGGTTACTCTAATTATTAAGGTGGTTACTCTAATTATTAGAGTAGTTGCTCCCAATCCTATAAATACAGTGCCCAGACGCACAATTGGGAGGAAGTCTTTTAGCAATAAAGTAGCAAAACTCTTGTAGTCTGTTTGAAAGTTAGAGTATTTTCCAAGTGCCCACAGTAGGAGGTCTAAGTGTGAAAAAATATTTATTCGAGCACTGTCTACTTGAGCACACCTTATGTATGACAATAAAGATGAGCTCTTTGATTCATCCTTACAACACTTGAGATTTTTTTTCTTACACATTTCTTTTATTTTATTTTCTTGTGCATTTATTTTATTTTATTTTATTTTATGCACTTTACATTTCTGTTATTAGCACAGAAATTCATTTTTATCAATTAATAAAATCATTAAATTACACAAGCACAACCACTTCGAGCATGTGTGTAATGCTTGGTAACCCAGTAACGATTAATGTTTGGTAATCCCAGCAGTGTTGCACTAGTTCAAGATGTGTACAGCAAGTGGAAACAAATGCTGGTGTTCGGATTACTTAGAACTTAGCTAATGAGTAGTTAAGTTAAATTAGTCTCTTAGTTACCTCTCTCCTTCCCTACTAGTCGAAGACATAAAAACATAAAAGCTATAAAAATCATATGCCTCAAGCTTACTTAATCATACAATCATGACATACAGGTAAGCTTGGGAAGACAACAATCAACCAACCCATCCTTGTTCCACAAGGACGCATAAGCACTTAGTCATTGGAATTCAACCGAATCATGTATGAAATGCTCGTATTCGTATGGTTGAGCATAGGGGTACCTCGCCACTCATCATTGGCACTGTTGTCGGGGACTTAGTTGTTTGTGCACTAACTAGAACATAGGAAATCATTCACATCATTGGAATGAATCCTTAGGGTTAGTTAAGAAAATAATAAACAAGAATACATTGCACACTGAACAGACAAGTATGTCTCCTTCTTCGTATGGAAGCACCTCACCGCCTAGGTCTAAAATAGGAAATAGCCGATGACGTAATACACATGATGTTGATTCACCAATCCCTCAATAGGTTTGAGTGGTATATATTCATCCCAATGAGTATATACCATACTTCCCCTTTATCCTCCATCAAGATGAACAACTACATTGGTGAGACTTAGAAGATAACATAGTGTTACCTCCTAATCATTCAAACCTGAGAATGCTTCTTCATGCTCTCACACGAATTGGCATGCCACACTTACACATAGAATACGTTGTGCAAGATCATGACTCAAGAGAATATGATTCCACAGACGCACAACATCAAAGGGACTTGCAACAGGAGAGACATCATAAATCTTTGAAGGGTAAGTGGTCCCAGGATGCCCCACATGTCTTAAGCGAATATGAGGGTGGTGAACCTATCTCAGGTAGTCGCCCACACAACAATGTTCCTCCCCTTGACTTTGGAAAAGGGTTTGTGTATCAAAACCTTCATTCCACTATTAATAACCTAGGTTCTAATACCCATGGGCACAAAGGGTCTAAAAAAGGGACACGAACTCATGATAAAGGTGGACATTATAATCGCAATCGTGATCGAGGCTGAGACCATAGAAGAGAAGGTAGCAGACATCGTCATGATGGCTATTCTCCTTCTTCTTCACCTTCATCATCTCCTTCAACCTCTCTTTCAATATTTGGATGTGATCATAAAGAAAAAGACCATGGGGATAAAGGTAGGCAAAGTGGAATTCATAGATGAAATAGCTAGGAAAGGGGACAAGGGTACTCTAGAGAGTCACGACATAGAAGAAGGGAGAATAGGGAACAACATAGGCATCATAGACGCCATGGATGAGACAATCATGATGAACCCCTCCTCACTACTTGAAGTATTTTGGACAAAAATGAGGCTGTTAGAATTCCAACAAGGCATCAGAAAGATAGTAGGATCAAGAGATTAGATATGAACAACATCCCATGATTTGAAGGGGGATACAACACTGATCCTCAGAATCATTTATAAGCATTCCATGATGCATGTGCCTTACAAAATATAGAGAATGAATGACAAAAACTTAAGTTGTTCCCATAGACATTAGTTAAAGAAGCACAAAGCTGGTACCAGTCTTTAGAACTGGAATCCATTCGTAGGTGGAGTACTATGTTAGAACTATTTAATGACAAGTACCAAACATACTCTGGAGTGTCTAACCTACGAAAGCAAATTCAAGGCTAGAAATAAGGAGGACATGAACCCTTGGATGCTGCCATGGCCTAATACTATGCACTATTACATCATTTTCTTGGCCATGGTTATTCGCAAAGGGATCAACTGTGCCATCTTGTGGATGGGCTTACGCATGAAACAAGAAGAACCCTTGCGACTTCTACCCAAGGGAGACTATCCAAGCTTAGGTCCCATCAAATTCAAAGACTATTGGAGCAATTTACTAAGAAAGAAGGTGAGCTACAGAAGAGAGAAATTGTGGAAGAGTATAACTGAGATCCTTCCCTTCAGAAGAGGGGAGTAAGATTTTGTGAGGATGAAGAAGAGTCACCACTCGAAGAGATGGTGAATAGGAAAACTTTGCCTATCCAAAAGATGACATCAGAAGTTTTGAAAAAGGTAGAACAAATATGGGATTCCCTAGACAATATATTTCAAACTATTCTTAAAATAGTAGAGGAGTCTAGAGAGAAAGGTAGTGAGAAAAGAAAAAAGAAAGAGACTGAACATGCATGTAGCAAGGGTAAGGGCAAAGTTTCCATCATTGAAGAGGTTGTGGATTTGGAAATAGACAATGATAGTGGATGTGAAATATGTCAATATGATCATCCTAAGGGATGTTGCCCTATAATCTCACATCTACAAGAGTTTGGGATGTATGCACTCAACCCACGATTAAACAAAAGGTAAACACCCCAAAGGTTACCTTATCCTCAAGGTAACCCAAGGCAGTTCCACCAACCCTTAACATATTATCCTAGTGGAACTCCACCACAACCAATTGAGCAATATGAATAATGGTAGCATCCACAATCATGGAGAATGCCACCACCAAGGCAACAATATCCTTAATGGTAACCTGACCCGTATGGATATTACGTGTAGCAGCCAATCTCCCCACGTGACTCTACTAGTCATGTCACTTCTCATCCTCACTACCAAGCCTGCGATTATTATGGAACTCCTTCTTCTAGAGGTGATATTCTGCAAGCATATCATCCTTCTCATACAGCCACATCTCTTCCACCAATAGCTCGACTACCACTTGCTTCCATGATGCAAGGTGAAATCCCTACCCAGCCACAGCAATGTAACACCACGAGGGCTGTTAACTCTCAACCTACTATTGGTTCCAACAACCATATGAAGAAAAGACCTTTCTTTAGAACCAAGAATCCAACCAACCCCTTGCAATCACAAGCAGTTGATTCCTTAGATGCCTCAATATCAATAAAAACTTTAGGGCCTCCTTCAGCCCAACCACCACACTCAATGCATACTGTCATGTTAACACATGCCGTCATCGATTGGATCAAAGCTGGCCATCTTCCCAAGAAATTATTTGATCCTAGGAGTCCTATGATATACTTACAAATTGCTGAAAATGAACCATGCAAGGCTCTTTTGGATTTAGGTTCCAGTGTCAACTTGATTTCTCAAGAAATGTACAAGGCCTGGAACCTGCCTCCATTGAAAAAGAGCAACATTCATTTAGAGTTTGTCGACCAGTCCATCACTGTCCCATTGGGACTGGTGGAAGACATCATTACCATTGTTTTTGAGTGGTCGTACCTAGCTGACTTCCTAGTGATTCAGGTAAACAATGGTAAGGGGAACTTCCTAATCATAATGGGAAGAGCATGGCTAAGCACCATCAATGCATATGTAGGAATCTGCAATCTTTCCCTAGAAATATCAAAGGAAAATACATTCAGAAAGATCAAGAAGAAGAAAGTTCCATGCATCACATACAGTGACATAGGGTGTAATTGCATGCAAAGGTCATGGTTTGTGCAAATTTTAGTATTGCCTGCATGCAATCAATGTGCACAAGTGATTAACATACAAAGATGCCTATATGTAGTAGCCACACAATAGGAAGACATCCAATGGCTGACAACTGATCAAGAAAGTAGTTCGCTCATATGCATGGAACCAACTAAGGGTTTGACTTATGCTTACATCAATAACATAGACGCATTAGAGCAAGTCCACCGCCAACTTCCAAGTCTTAATCTTGAAAATATCAACTGGGGAAAGCTGGAAATCCCTGAGAAATTTAAGTAAGAGCCCCTTAAGCTAAAACCATTGCCCACTGGTGTGGAATAGACGTTCCTTAAAAATAAAAAATCAGTAATTATCAATGCTAAGCTTGCTCCTCAATAGAAAGAAGAACTACTTAAAGTAATAAATAAATGGTCAGAAGCCTTCGCTTGGTCATATCCTAAATTAACTACAATAGATCCTTGGATATTCCAACATAGAATTTACACTAACCCCTCCATGAAGCCTTGAAGACAATAGCAAAGGTGATTGAACCCTAAGCAAAAGCAAGTAGTTAAGGAAGAAATCAAATAGCTTCCCAGGGCTAGGTTCATATACCCCATTGCTGATAGAAAATGGGTTAGCCCCTTAGTTATTGCGCCTAAAAAGGGAGGCAAATGAAGGATGTGCATAGATTTTAGGCTACTAAATATGGAAACATTCAAAGATCACTTTCCATTGCCATTTGTTGACCAAGTCTTAGGCACCATCGTAGGGCATCGCTATTACAATTTTCTGGATGGATATAGCAAATATAACCAAATACAAATATTCCCAGAAGACCAAGCCAAGACTACATTCACCAGTCCTTGGGGAACATTCGCATACAAACAGAGGCCGTTTGGCTTATGCAATGCCCTTACAACATTTCAACAACTAGTTCTAATCATATTCCAATAGCAGATATGGAATGGTGTGGAGGTCTTTATGAACGACTTCTCCACTAATGGAGCAAACTTTGATCAAGCCTTGGACCAGTTGGAGCAAGTGTTAAAAGGATGTGTAGAAACCAATATGAGGTTCAACTAGCAGAAAAGCCATTTGATGGTCCAAGAAGATGTAATACTAGGGCACAAATTCTCACACACAAGGATAGAGGTAGACCCCAAGAAAATTAAAATTATCCAAGGAATTACCCATCAACCGAAAACTATCAAAGATATTCAGTCATTCCTTGGACATACTAGCTACTATAGGATATTTATTGAGAACTTTTCAAAGGTTTCCAAACCATTGGTGGGATTAACAAAAAAGGATGTACCTTTCGAATGGACCAAGGAATGCAAACTATCTTTCCAAAATTTAAAGCAGAAGCTTGTGGAAACACCCATTCTACAAGCTCCTAACTGGTTCAAACCATTCCATATGATGACTAACATGTCCAACTATGCTTTAAGAGTTGTACTTACATAGTTAGATGACTAGAAGCATCCTTATTACATCCACTATGCAAGTAGAAATATCGCTAGTGCACAACTTAACTACACTACCACAAAGAAAGAATTAATGGCTATAGTGTTTGTACTAGAAAAGTTTAGACACTATGTATTGGGATATAAAATATATATACATACAGATCATAGTGCAATTCAGTTCTTCATGAATAAGCCAATGGTAAGCCCTCATATCATACGATGACTTGTAATCTTACAAGAGTTTGATTTAACGATGATTCATCGTAAAGGCACCGAGAATGTAGTTGCTAATCATTTATCTTAGTTGCGATGGGACAACAAAGAGGATGAGTATCCAATTTCTGATCATTTTTTTGATGAATTCCTCTTTACTAGTGTAGTGAATAATCAATCATCCATGGAGACAAACTGGTACAGTAGCGTTCTTACCTATCTCCTCATCCAACAAACACCACAAGAGTTAAACCTTAAGAAGAAACAACAGTTTCTTCACCAAGCCAAGTACTTTATGGAGATTAATAGGCAACTTTACAAAGTGTATCTCGATAGCTTGGTTTAATGGTGTGTTCCCGATATAGATCAATTGTGAGTTCTCCAAGATGCTTATGAGGGTCCTTGTGGGGGTCATTACATTGGGAGACAAATGGCCATCAAGATCCTACTTGAAGGATATTATTGGCCTACATTATTTCAGGATGTCCATCATTTTGTCCAATCTTGTGAGCACTATCAACATGATGGGGGAATGACTACTAGAATAGAGGGTCCACAACAATGGATTCAACCATTAGAACCCTTCAACATTTGGGGAATTGATTTTATGGTGCCTATTACACCAATTTCCAATGGAAAAGCTTATATTATTGTTGCCATTGATTACCTAACAAAATGGGCTGAAGTAGCTACTGTTAAAGATTGTACATCATCTATAGCTACAAAATTTGTTCAAAAAAATCATAAATAGGTTTGGTGTGTCATGTGCACTTATTTTAAACAATGGTACACACTTCACAGGTGTAACTTTTTGGAAATTAATGCAACGCTTAGGGGTTGAGCATAAATTGACTACACCATACCACCCCTAAGGGAATGGTCAAGAAAAAGTCACCAATAGGGAGATTATGAAGATATTGACAAAAACCATTAGCAAGTTTAGGTGAGACTGGAGCACTAAACTAAACAATGCTCTTTGGGCATACCACTCCACATGGAAACTCCCTACAAGCTACTCTTTCCATGAGTTACTGTATGGTAAATTACCAATGCTTCCCATTCAAACTAAGCTCTATACACTATCCACGCCATGTGACCTCAACCTTGACCTTGATCTAGCACAAAAAAAATGGTTAGTAACCCTTAACTTGCTAGATGAAAATCAATTAGCTGCCTTCTCATCTAATGAATTGCACAAAGCCTTTAATAAACAACGTCATGACCTAAGAATTAGGAAAGTTAAATATCAACCAGGAGATAAGGTTCTCTACTAGAATCCCACACATGTGCCACAACATACTAAATTTTAAACACTTTGGAAAGGATCTTATATTATTTACGCAACTTTTCCTTCAAGGGCCATGACAATATACAAACTTGAGAGAACAAACAAGAAACTGTTGGTCAATGTGCAACAAACCAAACCTTTTCATGAGCTTAGGATAGCCAGTACACATGATACCTCTATTAGTGGACAACCTTGCTCACTATTTTGGATCTCCTCCTTCCAACTCAATCGTGGGGGAGATGGCTACCTATGCTAACCATTCTAGGCCCTCAGTCCTTTTTGAATATTTTTTTTTTACACATTTTTGTTTCACACATTTTTTTTAAACATTTTTCCAATTTTTCTTATTTTTGTTTTACATCATCGTTCATATTTTTACTATTTGTTTGATTGCTTGATTTACTTTTATTCATCATCCAATAAGTGCTCATAATTTTGGATTGAATTATATCATATTGGTTGCTAATGTTTGATTTTTACCTTTGAATTATGATGCTAATATTAAGGTATGGTTCTTTTGGTAAAATAGGCAATGAGTCCACGTCGTCCACTCATCCATACAACTCTATGGTCTTCTTTGGCTTGGAACTGTATAGTCCCTTTTTCTAAGTAAATTTGTTAATAAATTAGTGGCTATGTATTTTTCAAACCAAGGAAAGACTCAAAGGATGAAAATGGTGTGACTTTAGGGGGATTTGATGCATTTGTGCTAACCATTCTCTTGGGTTCTTGGATGCTTTTCTTGGGTTTTCTACCATTTTGACATTGTTCACATATCAAGAAGCTGAGTGAATAAAAATAAGTCTTTGCATGGTGTGGTTCTCATGTAAAAAAATGTGAGAATTCAAAGCACATCCCTTAGACATAATAAAGTAATATGGGCTACAAGCATTGGTTATGGAACTAGAAAGACATGTTACCCATGCCTGAAGTCTCCTTCTAACTAAGGCCCTTTCTTGCTTCCTGCTTCTCCATCATGCTCTCCTCAGAATGGTGGTTACTCTTTATAGAATCATTCTTGTTACTTCAAGTGGTTGAATTGGTTAAGTGTGTTGATGCTAGATCACTGGATGTGGTTTGTTTGAGTCTAGATTTGGGATAAGTTGTACTCAGTCACATTAACCATGAAATACACAAGGGACTTTACACAACCTTGTTCTTGGGATTCCATTTCATTCTCTCCTCTCCATCTTTCTTCCCATTTTTCCACCTCATTTTCAATTTTATCATTAGTCCATTTCTAGGTTGATGCATTCTTTTTCTTGGTGAACTCTTGTGGGTAAGTTTTTAACTCTTGCTTCCAAATGACATTCCTAGAGCCTACGGACTCTTTGGTTTGTGGGTTTGGGGAGGACCCACTGGCATTTCTTTTTGGTTCAATTCTTAACTTCTTTCTATTAAACATTTTTTGTAATCAATCATTTCTTCTTTCATCCCCATCCATGACATCCATTTTATTGGCGTTGCCATTGATATTTTTCATCTTTCTTGTTCCTCATGTTTTTCCATCTTATAGCTACCAGAGGTTCAATCTTAGTTGTGGGGGCCTTGGCACAAATTTTTCAATTTTTTTCATTTTACTAATTACCTAACCCCTACACCTTGGGTAGTTGCCAATGATAAATCTCTAAACTAGTTTCTGCCATAACCACAACTCAGCCAATGCACTTCATATCAAGGCAAGGTATCAACTGCATTGTGGATTATCTATCCATGCTCATTTGTGACTGTGTTGTATGTGTAGATGGTGATCATACAAATAATGGACTAGGCTTGGAGGAAGCACTCAGGATGGACCAGAACTAGAGAATTTATGAAAGGAGCAAGTTTGGTGGCATGGCTATGGATAAACAATGGAAGGCACAATCTTAGCATTAGCAACAACACGCTTCATTTTCTTTCTCTCTTTTTCTCTACAAGCTACCAAATAAAGGCTTAGATGTCATTTATGTACTAGTGTTTATCACAATGTTGTAATATGCTTATTGATCTATCACTGGGCATGTTGAGTCTGTCATCCCATTCCACCATCAATTGTCAATTAGTCAATAATCTCATACCTTACCAATATTTTGTAAGGAACTTGAGAACGAGTTTTCATTCAGTCGTGGAGATATGATGAGAGCGGTTACTCTAGTGGTTTATTCTAGTTATTAAAGTAGTTACTCTAGTGGTTTATTCTAATTATTAGAGCAATTACTCTAGTGGTTTATTCTAATTATTAGAGTGATTACTCTAATTATTAGAGTAGTTGCTCCCAAGCCTATAAATACAGTGCCTAAGTGCACAATTGGGAGGAAGTCTTTTACCGATCAAGTAGTGAAACTCTTGTAGTTTGTTTGAAAGTTAGAGTATTTTCCAAGTGCCCACAGTAGGAGGTCTAAGTGTGGATGGATATTTATTCGAGCATTGTGTACCTAACATACTTTGTGTACGATAAAAAAGATGAGCTCTTTGATTCATCCTTGCAGCACTTGAGATTTTTTTTCTTATGCATTTCTTTTATTTTATTTTCTTATGCATTTATTTTATTTTATGCACTTTACATTTCTGTTATTAGCACAACAATCCATTTTGATCAATTAAGCAAATCATTAAATTACACAAGCATGACCACTTCGAGCATGTGTGTAACACTTAGTAACCTAGTAATGATTAGTGTTTGGTAATCCCAACAGTGTTGCACTAGTTCAGGATGTGTACGGAAAGTGGGAATAGATGATGGTGTTAAGATTAGTTAGAACTTAGCTAATGAGTAGTTAAGTTAAATTAGTCACTTAGTTACCTCCTTCCCTACTAGCGTAGGACATAAAAACATAAAAGCTATAAAAATCATATGGCTGAAGCTTACTTAACCATACAATCATGACACACATGTAAGCTTGGGAAGACAATGATCAACCAACTTGTCCTTGTTCCACAAGGGTGCATAAGCACTTAGTCCTTGGAATTCGACAGGATTGTGCGTGAAACGCTCATATTCGTATGGTTGAGTGTAAGGGTACCTCGTTGCTCATCACAAAGGCAAAAAAATTTGCTCCCAGGTACTCATACTTTGATCCTGTATATTGACCAAAAGCATATTAATTGGCACCTAAGTAAAAATAAATAAATAATGTTAAAATGCAATAAAACATATGCAAATCTAATGCAATCAAGGCTATCCAAGGTCATAAGGTCAATTCGGAAAAGTGCAATAGAGGTGAACAAAGATCACATAAAGGTCAAGTAAGGGGAAGTATGGGAAGGCTACAAATGATCAATAAAGGCCACAATTTTTCCAGTCTAAGGCCTTAGTGGGCCATGATGCCAGTTTATAGTCTTGGTGGACTAGGATGCCAGTTTAAGGCCTTAGCTAACCATGGTCATATGGTGTCAAATGGTGGTCAAGGAAAGACAAACTCCACTATTTAATACCATTTAAAGGCAAAAAAAAAGACAAATAGAGTTGTAATAAGACAAAAAAAGAACATATAATGTTGTATAAAGGCCATAGAAGGCCAACAAGGTCCACAAGGCAACATAAGTTCAAAAACAAGCCAAAACATTATGTAATAAGTCAAAAAAATAAAGAAAAATAGGCTATATATGATAAAATTTAGCTAATATAGGTCAAAAATGGTTAGGCTTTGCTTGTTTTAGGCCTTAACAAGCCATGTTTTAAGGCTATAGGGCTATTAGGTGAGTCTAGGCATCAATCAAGGCTATTTATGGGTTGTTTAGACCCAAAAATCAAGTGTTTTGAGGCTTCCATGATGGCCTTAGCATGGAAACCAAGACCCTTAGTATGGAGATTAAGGAAAATTGGTTTTGGGACGCTCATAGGTCAAAAATTGAGGTCTCAAGACCTTCTCAAGGTAGTGTAGGATCATATCCCTACAAATTAAGCACTCTAAAGGTCTGTAAAGGTCCAAAAGCAAGTTCTGAAGCCTTCCCTCCTCCCCCTATTTCCACATTGGCTAGCATGGAAAAGAGGGGAGTTAAACATGGGGAATCAAAATCCAAGAAAAAATAAGGTCAAACATGGTCAAATAGGAAAATGGAGTCTAGATTTGGAACTTGTACATCTTTTGGTTTCATTCTAGAGTAATTTGAGGCAATTTTAAGTGTTAAAATAGGCCAAAATGGCTTAGCCCCCTTTTTCCATGTTGGGGAAAATTATTCTCAACATGGAAAAATAGAGGGATACGTATTTATGAATTTAGAATGATTTGAAGGTACTTTGACTAGGTTTCTAGGTCCCTAGGATTGTAGACTTTGATTTTGCAAGTTTCTAGCTCATTTCAAACATGTTTGAAGGTTGTTTAAGGTTACTTAAGGTCTTCCCCCCTATTTCCACACTTAGGGAGTTATCCAACATGGAAGAATGGGGAGAATGGGTTTTAAAGCTTGAAATAAGGTCAAACAAGAAAAATCTTAAGGCTATGATATCCTAAGCTTCTTAGGTGTACATCTTTGGCTTTCAAGAGTACCATCTTATCTCAAAAAGTAAAAAAGAAAATTTTTCCCCTTGTTTCCATGCTATGGAAGTTACTCTAGCATGGAAGAAATAAGAATCTTAGATCTAGGCCAATTTGAGTCAAAATCAACTATGCATGTTACCTCCTAGGGTTTCTAGGATCAATAGCTTGTCAAGGACTATTGATCCATGTTAGAATTCAGTAGTTTTGGAAATCCCTAAGTGTTATTTTAGCTTCCCACCTTTCTTCCAGACTAGGGATAGATAGCTCAACGTTGAAAATCAAGGAGAATGGATTTTTAGCCATCTAAGATTAGTTTTGTAAAGTTTAAGGGCTCCAATAGCTACTGCCAAGGTTCCAGAGTGCATGAAAGGTCATTTGATGTCATTATAAGGTGTTTAGGAGTATCAGGTAAGTTCCCCCTTGATTTTCACACTGGGGATACCACCCTTAGTGTGGAAATATGGATCCTCAACATGGAAGAACCATGCAACTCAGATCTAGGCTAATTTTGACCTTAATTGACTGTGCATGTCAGCTTTCAAGGCTATGAGGATTGAGGACTAGGGTTTGGTGTCAAATTTTGGTCATTTTGAGTATTTCTAAGTATTTTTTGAACTTACCCCCTCCTTTCCATGCTAGTTATAGTATTCTTAGCATGGAAAATAAAGGGAAATATATTTTCATGTATTTGCTTCATTTTCGGCCATGCATGTAGGTCCCTGAAGTTGCTAGCGATGATGATCAATGTGTGGTGTCAAAAGTTTGCTTTTTTCAATGTTGATGAGTGGTTTTTGAACTTCACCCTTTCTTCCATACTAGGGCTTCCATGCTTAGCATGGAAAATTTTTGGAAAAACTTTTTGATGCTTTATGATCACTTTTGGTCATGCATGCTCATTCACAAGGTTGCTAGTGTCAACTGCTAACATATAATGTCAAAATTTGGTTGTTCTAATGGTTACTAGGTATTTTTTTAACTCCCCCAATTTTCCACACTAAGGCTTCCATGCTTAGTGTGGAAAATTGGGGGAAAAAGCTTTTTGGTCCTCCATGGTTACTTTCGAGCATGCATGTAGGCTTCTAAGATTGTTGGTGTCAACTACTACTACTTGACATTAAAATTTGGTTATTTCAAGGATTTGTAGAAAATGTTGGGCTTTCCCCCCTTTTTCCATGCTGGGGCTTCCATGATTAGTGTGGGAAATTCAAATAAAAGCTTTTTGATCACTTTTTATCATTTTCAAGCATGCATGCAAGCCCTTAAGGTTGCTAGTATTGACTATTGCCATCTAATATTCAAAGTTGATTGTTTCAAGGGTAATTAGGCACCCCCCACCCCCCCCCCCCCCCCCCCCCCCCTCCCCAAATTTTTCCATGCTAAGGCTTCCATGCTTAGTATGGAAAATTTGTGGAAAATATTTTTTGATCATTTTTTATCAATCAAGCTATGCATGAGTGCTCACAGGGTTGCTGGCATTGGCCATCAATCTCTAAGGTCAAGATCTGGTTATTTTGGGGGCTATGAGGGGGTTTTCAAGCTTCCTCCCTTTCTTCCACACTAAGGGTGAAAGGCTTAGCATCAAAGAGATTTCCCTTAATGAAAAAGATCATATTTAGGCCAAATTGGCAGCTGATCGGCCATGCAGGTTAGCTTCTGGGGTTGTAGGTTTTGACGATCAATGTTGGATGTCAATATTTGATAATTTGAAGACTTCTAAGTACCTCATGTAATTTTCCCCCCTTTCTTCCATGTTGGGAATGGTGGCCTCAACGTGGATGAGAGGAGGATGGAAATTTTGTGCCATATTTAACCCATTTTAGGGCTTTCAGAAGCTCCCAATGGTTCCGACAAAGTTTAGGGGTCACCAAGTATCAAGAATGGTCATTAGGTCATCAATTTAGGTTACTTTCAGCTTTCCCCCTTCTATCCACGTTCAAGGTAAAATTCTTAATGTGGAACACATCAAATCCTAGATTTTAACCAATTTTGACTAGGTTTGGTAAGGTTCTAAGGCTATCGGAGATGCTTGAAGGGGTTCTAGGTCACATGGGGCCCACTTTGGAGTCAATTTTATTTTAGATGAGTTTTGGGAGGCACAAGTGAGTGTTACCCACCTTCTCATACACTAGGCACTATTTCCCTAGCATGGAAATCTATGGTACTTAGCCTTGCTCATGTTTTGCCTAATTTTGAAAACCTAGGGTTGAAAAAGGCACGTTTGGGTTACCAAAAATAGAAAGATATTTGTAAGTTTAATGAATTTGTAAAATGATAAATATGTTTCCACATTGGGCATGTAATTCTGAGTGTGGATGCATGGGAGTAAGGTTGCCATAATGTTTTAAATGTCATAATTGGCAAAACTTTCAACATTGATGAAAGTTTTGGTCAAAAGTAAAGGTTCAAGGTGGGGCCCACAATCCAAAGGTTTAAAATATTGAAAAGTGAATATGTTTCCCACCCAAAACCAACATGAACTATCCTTTCCCTCCTTTTACTTCAATGCACTTATAGTTAAGGTGCACTGAATTAGCAACTATTTAGGTTTTAATCTTCTTCTAATTTCCATCTTCTTCAATGTTGAGCCTACCATGGCACCTAAGCAATGAGGGTAAAAGAGTAGGAATCCTATGATCTAGAGGATGGATGAGTATTCTAGGAAGTTTTCATAGGTTCCTAGGTGTATCTCTATTCAGGCCCCATCTATCACTGCTCCAAGGTAGGCAATTCTACCTATTTTTGCCTTTGTTTTTTGTAATTTCTCTAGTTTTTTGCTTTCTAGATGTTGAGGTTGTTTTTTCAAATCTACTTCGGTAGAGGGAATAAAATGAAATTTTGATGAAATCCCATATCCTATTTTGGCTACTTCCATGTAGATCTATAGTCATTTAATTTCTTTAGCTTTTGTAGATTTGATTTTGAAAATAGGGCTTGTTGTTTTATGCTTTTTTTCTTAAACTCTTGGGGTATGGCCATTTTTTTTAAGATCTAGGCTTTAGGATTTGTTAAAATTAAATTTTAACAAAACTTTTCCTCATTATTTTAATGGTTTTGGCTATTTCAACCATTTTAATGGCTATGTGAAATTTAGACTTTGATATTTTTGAAGTTTTGCTATGAAAAAGCAAGTAAAGTTGTGTATTTTTTATTGGTAAAACACCTACATATTTGTAAACTTAAAGGTTACAGGTTTTAACCCTATGTTTGAGCTTTACCATGTTTATTGTCTCATTTAATTTTACTTTGATACAAGGAAGTTATGGTTGTTTCTCTAACATTGCGCAATTAGGTTGTTTGTGTCGCTTTCGTAATTTCATGTATATTTGTGAAATTTTTATAAGGAAATGGCAAAGCTTTTTGCTATTTCTTGGTCATCGTTGCAAATGCTTTGGCTTCAGCTTTCCAATGAAGGTGAAATCACTTTGATTGAACTTAAAAAAAAAAATTATAAATTTTTTGTTATGGTTGTGTGAATCAAGGCAAAACACACAGTTGTAGTACATTACCCAAAATAGAAGTGGTTGATATGCTTAATTTTTCTTTTTCTAGAAGAGTAAAATATTTTTATATTTTAAATAAGTTTTTACTATGCCTACATGGCTCTTTCTAAGTTTATCATGATTTTTCTAAATTTGCATATAATTTAGATGTCTTTTCCAAATTTATGCATGCTCTGCATAATTTAGATTTTTTTTCTGAACTTATGCTTACTTTTTCCAAATTTATGCATAATTTAGATGCTTTTCTCTAAATTTATGCACAATTTAGACTAATATATAGTTTTCGCTATAATGTTTTGGCTATAAAAGCTATAAAAGATGGTAATAATGCTTTTATGAAATTTATTAAGCTAATTTAGATAAACATCTGATGAGTGGCGAGGTACCCCTACACTCAACCATACGAAACGAGCGTCGCATGTGCGATCTGGTCAAACTCGGTAGATGGACTAGTTGTGGCACCTACATAGTTAGCCTTAGGTCACAGTTTGTTGTCTTCCCACCTAGACTAGTTTTGCATATGTCACGTATGGTTTAGTCTAGATGAGGTGTATGATGTGTTCTAATTCTAACGCTACTCCTGATGGTAGTGGAAAATAATATTTAACTAAATCTAAGCTATGAGGGAAAAGGTAAGAAAATCTAATCTAGCCTAAGTGCGACAAGCAACNCAATCGCGATGAGTAACCGATTCCTTAACTAGCCATACACACCTATAG